>OZ024744.1:61509550-61577050 GCA_964016885.1 Eledone cirrhosa | reverse complement strand
ATCCTCAGTATGGTCCTAAGGCAACGTCAATGGAACACATCTAGTTTTGTAGATTCTACTGGACTTGTGTTCTAAATAATACATTCTGAACTTCCTTTCTATGTTAATGTTTGTATATGTGTGTGAATGTGTGTTTGTATGAATGTCTTTATATTTTGGCTTCGATGTCGTTATTCTCTATTGCATATTACATATATTTGTCACTACGATATATTTGTGTCCAGTAAACTGTAAAATCACACTTAAAAGATTTATTTTTTTCTCTTGATATTTTCTTAATAATATATATATTTCCTTTTTTTAGTATCAAAATTTTTCTAACCAGCAAAAGGGAACTTTAGAAATTATTTTTCCTACCAAACTCATTTTACACAATGACGATATAATAATAATAATTATAATAACAAACTCAACAGAACTTTTTGTCCTCAATATTTTTGCAATTTTTGAAGACATTTTTCCCCCACCCTGCCGCTTAAAACAATTCATTAAAATCAATTTTTTAAAGCGCTGTACTTTTCGTTTCTCAAATCATTTAATCCTTTTGATACCATATTTGTAACGAAATACACTGCCTATAATTTTCATGTCATTTGAAAATAATCAAAGAATTTGGAAAGATTTAGTAACATAAATAACTTTCACGTTATTAAGCTAATGTTGGGAACATAACATAACAAATAGTTATGTATCATTAAACTAGCGGTGGTTTCAAGCTGTTTGGTATCAAAAGGGTTAAATTAAATCACTTATTATTGGGTATTTTGCTTATTTATTAATTTACTTTAATCATGATTATTAATTACCATTAACTATTATTGTTTTTAAACATTATTCCTAAAAAAAAAATAAACGAAACCACTAAAATCCCGAAAGGAAGTTTTGATGCAAATAAGGTAACAGAAAATAAAAACATGAAAGAAAAAAAGCAAAACAAAACAAAAGCATATATCATCATAATATTTATAAGTAAAATTGATTTCAAAAACTATATTTTAAATATTTAACATAAAAAAACAACTCTGTGCTGGTAACAGAGTGATATATATGTGTGTATATGTGTATATATTTATATATACCTATATGTACACATCATCATTTATGCAGTCGTTAAATGATAATGATGATGTACATATATATATGTATACACACATACAGGTACACATATAGATATATGTACATATGTGTGTGTATATGTATATATGCACACATATTCACACATACATTTTTTTTTAAAAACATACTCCCCCCCTGCAATATGTGTATAATATCTATTATTAATCATGTATTAAACACATGGAGCATGCAATTCCATTTTTCTTTTTTTTTTAAAGTTTCTTTATTTTGAAATATAAGAAATTAATTTTTTTTTTTTATTCCTTTTATTTATTACCTACTTCTTGGCCCCTTCTCCCCTCCCCCTGCCATTATTTTTCTTTTCCAATCAATTCATCTTTTTCTATAAAAAATTTTTTTTCAAATTTCATTGCTGACAATTTTAATTCATGTATCCAAAAATATCATAAATGTTGAGATTAGAGAAAAAAATAATAATAAAGGCTTCCTTCTTTTCTCTCTCTCTCTCTCTCTATCTCTCTCTACCTCTCTGTCTCTCTGTCTTTCTCTATCTTTTTTTTTCCCACATATAAATCTTAATTTAAATGGACACAACACAGTAATATTGACAACTTGTGATAAAGTAATGGTTACATGCAATGCTTGAAATAAAATTTGTTAGCATCACACAACTGATACTGGTTTTCGACTTTATTTTATTCTTTTAATTACTTGGTTTAGTCATTTGACTGCAGCGAAGCTGGGGCACCATCTTTAAGAGATTTGATCAAATATATTGGCTCCAGTACTTATTTCTTTCGGAAGATCAAAATCAGTGCTGCACATTTTGGGGGGGGGGGGCGGTGTGGGGGAACTGGTTTCAGTTATTAGACTGAGGTCATGCTGGGGCACAACCTTCAAGGGAATAATTGACTTTAACTCTCATCTGTCTTTAGGGTGATGGTTGGGTGGAATTGTTTAGTATTGGACAAAATACCTTGTATATGCTCAAGCTCTTTGCATTCTAAATTCAAATGCTACCCATGTCAACTTTGTCTCTAATCCTGCTGGGGAATAAAACAAAGTATCAATCTAAGGGCAGTGGATTGAAGGAATTGTTAGTGTTGGGTGTTGGACAAGCTCTTTGTATTTAAATTTTGTCATGGCCAACTTTGCCTTTCATCCTTTTGTGATTTGATAAAAATAATGTACCAGTCTAGATGCCTTGCAGTATTTGTTCCAATGCTCTGTGTTCTGCATTCAAATCCTGCTGCATCCTACTTGGGTGATAGACTACCACCTGATCCTTGGTTGCTTTTAGTGGAATCTATTCCATTGCAAGCATTTGGATCAGATCTGTTATTGTATACATTTCACAAAAGCAACAGCTGCAAGACAAGTAGCAGTCACAGAAACTGCAGCAACAACAGAACAAGACCCCCCCCCCCCCCCCCCCCCCAACAAAAAACAAAACAAAGAAACGAAAAAAATCTCCCTATTTTTTTCCCCATCTTCTACCTCAGATTTTTGACATAGGAACATCATCCAAAGCCCTTGCAAGGGAGAAATGAAATAAAAATTATAAAAAGGCCACCTCAAACTTTCCCTTTGAACATTTACACACCCATACCATTACAGGCAAATCCAATACAAGTACCTCAAACAGGAAACATAGAAACATCAAGCACAATAAAAGAAAGAAAAACACACTAACCATGTTGTCTTGGTTGTAAACAAATATGTGGAATTAATAAAGTTTCAAAAAGAACACAAGAAAAAGAGTGGGTTTCTAGAATCTCTTATCCAAACTACCAGATTATGGGCTTCTCTTAAAAGTTCAAGGATACAGTTATAGAGAATATATAACTGATTAAGAAGTGGTAGAAACAGTATACAAAAGATTCTTGGACTAGCCTTTCAGGGAGTACTTAATTTCTGGGAAGACCATCTCACTTGTCCTGTACTTTTACCTTTCCAACCAACACAACCTTACTAAGAGTAGGTAGCATAAATCCATTGTCTGGTCATTAATGTGTTAACTGCTAGCCATCAGTATAACCAGAATTTTCAAGACAAGAATTCAAACCTATCTTTGATATCTATGAGCTGTATGCTTAATGAACAGGTGTGGGCCTTTGTCAGGCATATCTTTCCACAACTCATCTCTTTGACAGAGCTTCAGTCCTGGGTGAAGCAAAAACAAAGACTGGGCAAGTGGAATCTGAAATGTCAGACACCCACAGCCCTCAAACAGTCAGACAATGTGGCCAGTCAAACTTCCTCATCATTTTATAGAAGGCTGATGGTGAGGAAGCGTGAAAACACTTTCAAAGAAACTCAAGGCATCAATAGAAATAACAGATTGGTCTGTTCCAGAGAACTTTCAAACTGGACATTATAATTTTCACATATCTCTTGCCAATTCTAGGTCCAGATAAATTCTACAGGCACAAAAATGCTATCATCCGGGACTGTCCTAGATGTGCATAAGCAATGAAACTGTTCTGCATGCACTTATTTAGTGTTCAAGCATTGTTGATCTGTAGGATTTTATCAAACAGCTGTTAACAGATGTGGTACAGATCTGGCTATTGACTGAGTCTATGATGAAAATTACCCTACTTCTTTTTTGGCCAGGAAAGGAAGGCAGCATTCCTCTGCTTGGTGGCTATGAAGAATGGAAAAGATTGCCTATACCTTCTTTTGACTGGGAAGGGCAGCCAGCATTACACTGCCTGGTTGCCAGGGCAAAAGTGGTTGTGTAGTGAACATGCCTGAAGACTGACACATTTCTTTAAAGTCAAGCCCTTAACAACTTGTTATGGTCAGCTATGCCTTCTTATCATGTTAATGAAATAAAGTAACTTTCAAGTACAGGGGTTAATTTAATTGACCTTATATCCTATCTTAAATAAAGAAAGAAATGGGAACAGCCATCCTGCTCCTCTTCCCAATGGAATTTAAAATAATAACAATCAAATAAAGGAAGAGTGTCGCTGTGTGAACTGCTCAACATGCCAGAAATAGCAACCAAATCTGCCTCTTGAAACACCTACTATCTGGAAGGAAAGGAAAGAATACATTGGACAAATTTGTGAGCAGCAAAGACTGGCTGTAGCAGATAGTGTGGTGGCTGTGCATAATATGGTGATGAGAAGAGGAGTTACAAGTCAAGAGGGAGTTTCAGAGGGCCAAGTTTCTAGGCAGAAGAAATGGATATAGTGATGATTACAAGGCCTTGGGTAGCTGTACCTCAAAGTGGGCGATGACAATGTATATCAGGCTAATTCTAACTTTGATCGTTTTGGCCAGTATTGACCCAGCCTATGTCTAACTCATAGCACCTTTTATGCAAAGTTGTACAACATTATATGCACAAACATCATATTATTAAATTAAAAATGGAACAAAGTAAAAAATATTTACAAAACATAAAAATGAGGTTGCACAACAGATGTTGAAATGGTTGGCCAATATTGTCTGCTGTGCTGTTTACCTCATAAATGTCACAGCAACATTTATGAGGTGATTTGCATAGAGATGTATGTCCACACACTCACACACACACACACATATATATGAAAAGTATACAGAAAAAACAATACAATGAAGATATATATTAGTTCATGCTTAATATAGTAGGAAAAGTTTTAATGTTTTGGATGCTAGTTCTTCATCAGAAAAGAGAATGAGAAATTAAAAAAGAAATAAAAAGATAGGGTAGGAACAAAAAAATATTTCTTTTAGAAAAAAACAGGTCTGTTCATTTCACCACCTCTTGGAAAACTGTTTATAAGAGTGTTTATAGTGTAGGAAGTTCAGTTGGCTGTGATCAAAAGCGTCTATATCAGGCATGTGCAACATATTCCATTGGCGGGCCACTTTTGAACATTGGAATAACTATTAGGGCCACTAATATTTATTAAGCACTATCCCAAAGATTCACCATAACTTCTTTCCATAACATGGAACTGGGCAATTATAACACACATAAGCCTATCAGTGAAGCCCTTTAGTATATAGGTCAACTAACAGAAAATTGTATTATGGTTACAAAAAAAAAAATCAAAATAATTCTACAGGGTAAAAATTAAAAACGGTCATCGCGGGCCACTCTGGTCTATATTATGCTGAAAAGGAAAAAATCCTTTTGTATTCAGAGTGGATATGAAGCTGTAAGTGTAAGTGTAGAGATGTGTACATGTATGTTGTTGGTCCATACAAAGCTGTAAGGGCATGTGTTTCTGACTGTAACAGAGTCATAGGAAACTCACGTGTGACAGCGAACAAGGTAGGAATAACAATGGCTAAGGGTGTAGAAGCATACACAAGCATATGCATGCAAGGGTAAATAAAGATTAAAGAAATTGTGGAGGGGAGATGTGTCCATTAGGGAAACTGGACCCATAGTGGAAAATGAAGTTCTGCTCAGTTATAGTGCATGAGGTTGGTATCGGTGATACAAAAGGACACCCCGGACTGAGACATGTAAAGAGGAGTAGCCTAGGAATGGAAGTGACAGGCGATGGGGGTATCACTGCCAAGGCATATGTCCTTCAAGTGTTCTGCGAATCAGCCTGCCAGATGGTGGCCTATTTGAAGTATAAGGACCTGCAAAGGGAACAGTGGAGGAAATAGACAATGTGGGTGGAAATGCAGGTGAAGGAGTGGCAAATAAGGAAATAACATCCTCCTCCTCATCATCATCATCACCAGCATCACTGTCATCATCCTCATCATCATCACCATCCTCCTTCTGTTTCACCTAATTATTCTTCGGTGGGTTGTTGGGGAAGAGTTCTGACATGCTTTCCAGAGGGTTCTGTCTGAATCAACCATCTTCATTCTATCCAGTTGGATCTCCAAGAGAGACCACCCAAACTAATTGATGCTATTCAACCATCTTGCTTATGGTCTACCTCTGAATGTCCTGCCAGTTGGCTACTCCCTGACTCATAAAATCTATCTAGTGATTCTTTCCTTAGACATTCCAACTACATGTTCATAGTATCAGAGCTGTAATCTCTTGAGTGGGCAATGTGAAGGGAGGTGTTTTGTTCAAGTCAAGGCCACAGTGCACTGCTCAGTCCCAGAATCAAACTCATGACCATATAAAACCAACATTCTAACCACTAGGCCACTCAGTATCATGAAAGGCTTTCAGAAAGTAATTCTTGGCATTAATTAAAATCATCAACAAAAAATAACACCCAGCAGTGAGTCAGTATTGTCAATGAATTTATCTAAAGCTATTGACTAATGTGTTGTTTGGATTATTATAATCCACAATAAATACATAAATATTATTAATTAGTGATTTAATATCAATTAGTTGTTTTACCTGACTTCACATCTTTCATAGATAACAAATTAGCAAGGTCATTAGCATATCAAAAACGACTATTTGTGGTATTTGTTCCAACTATTTCTGCTGTGAATTCAAATCTTATCAAGACCAAATTTAATTTTCATCTTTTCAAGATTCAGTAAATAAAGTACCAGTTCATGTGTGGTGGAATGGCACGAAATTGTCAGAGTATTCTATGGGATACCATGCAGCACCTGTTCTGGCTCTGCATTTTGAATCAAAATTTCGCTTCTTGTCAATAGAAAAGCAATGACACTTTTTGCCATGAATTGTTGCCAACAGATAGTGCCATGATTTAATGTTTGTTTTCCCTGCTAGCAAGGATTCGACAATTCTTCCCTGTCTGAGTTAGTAGCCAAATGGAGCTACTGACACCTCAGATGAGCTAGGGGCGTGCATGTTGCATACATATAATCACACACTCTCCTGAGTGCATCCAAGCACTAGGGGCGGGGCATTATGTCGTTGGCACAACTGAAGGGTCCTTGCGACCCTTTTTAGCATGGTTTCTGCAACAGGATGTCCTTCCTATAAGCAACCATTTTACAGGGTGTACTATGTGCATTTTCGTGACACCAACACAAGAGAGGTTTTAGGTTATTGTCCCAACTGAATAGCCTTCTCTGCTCTGAATTTGGTGGGGAGAAGGAAAATAAGTATGATATTATGCATGTATGGCTGGTGTGGTGGGATTTGATGGATGATGATTAGGAGGGAAGTGGTGATCTCTGATGGCATGGGGGAGTAGCCACAGGTGTCAGGATTTTATGAAGGGAAAGTAATGATAGAGAGGATAGCTAAAGTGTGGTTGGTAGTGGAGAAGATGCACAGGGATAGAAAGAGTAGCAACTTATGATATTAGAGGAGGGTGTAGTGATGGTAGAAATAACTAAGGAGGGATGCAGGAAGGGGCATCGATGGGGTGGGGGTGTACAGTGATGGTGAGGCTGGTTACTAGAGATGCTATGGGGGTGGGTAGCAATGTTACATGGTAGTGAGACCTGGGCATTGTGTGCTGAAGACTTGCATAGATTAGAAAGAAACAAAGCTTGTATACTCCGATGGATGTGTAATAGTAATATATGCAAACGGCAAAGCATAATTGAATTGAGAGAGAGACTGAGCATAAGAGGAATCAAATGCTGTGTGCAGGAGAGGAGGTTGCATTGGTATGGCCATGTGATGCGTATGAGGGACAACAGCTGTATAAAAAAGAAGTGCAGAGCAATGAAAATTGATGGAAGCTACAGAGTGGAGAGACCAAGAAAAACCTGGGACAAGGTGATAAAAACTGACCTTGCTCACTTACACCTCTCTAAGACAATGTCACTGGACCGAGATCTTTAGCGCTATGTAGTTATACAGAAGACCCGACTGCCATTGCATACAAACTTAAACCTACAGTCAGTACACATCTCTTAACGGTTAAGAGATGTGTACTGACTTAACCCAATATACACCCCACCCCACACACCCACCCACGCAACCCATCCCACACACCCTACTCCATCCTCCCATTTCAGCCCACTGTAAAGTGGTCATGTAGGAGACACGGTAAAAAGGCTCCTAGTCCACACTGTAAATGTTGTTGGTGTTAGGAAGGGCATCCAGCCGTAGAAAACCTGCCAGATACAGTTCTGTATGAGCGACCAATCTCGCCTCAAGTGGAACAAAACTTTCCAACCCATGCTAGTGTGGAAGATGGACATTAAACAATGATAATGATGATGATGATGTATATATATATAGACATTTCTGTTGGGAGTTATGACCACAGATGATATCAGCAATGGAATAGGACCCATGAAAACCATTTTTTTAAAAAATGTTCTATTTTTTTTTTGTCTCTCCTTCCATTTTGGCATATCTCTGGTCCTCAGGAGTTACATACTACTGATGAACATATGATTTATTTTCCTTGTTGCAATTTCAGTATTTAATTGTGGACATATAGACCCAAGCTGTGTGGTTAAGGACATTGCTTCACAGCCACATGGTTTTGAGTTCAGTCCCACAAACAAGTCTATTATCGTTTCAGGATCTTCACTGTCTCATCTTCATAATAAGAATGATTGTAGTAGGATGTGCTTTTTTACCTCTGTAAAATGCATGAATAATATGCCATTACTACAATTATTCTTAAACTCCCCCACCTTTTCTGGCTTCCTTTCAAGGGAGGCCCTTCCCAGTCTCATTGTAGAACATGCAAAGTATCCATGACCTCCTCATTTGTGATGTTGTGGTTACTCCCAGAAATACTAAGGTAACATCTATGGAAGACCCGCAGTTCTGTAAATTCTGCAGGTCATTTTCCATATCTTGCTGCGGCATATATCTAGTAGGCAACGCCTTCCCCTATCATCACCCCTCTCATACACCTCCCTTGCTGAAATCATCCCACCCCTATACCTACCTCCTCAATTCTCCAGGCATCTTCCTCACCCCCACCCCATCCATGTCTCCAACATTCACCATAAAGTTGTCCTCTTGGAACCATGACAGAAGTGCCCAGTCCACACTGTAAAGTGGTCATGTAGGTTTCATGACAAAAAAAGCCCCCAGCACTCACTGTAAATGTGGTTGGCATTAGGAAGGGCATCCAGCCGTAGAAATACAGCCAAAATCAATTCTGTGTGAGTGAAACAGTCCTTCAACCTGATCTCTCACAAAGGGACAGCGCGTCCTTCCCGTGCTAGCGTGGAAGATGGACGTTAAATGATGATGATGATGCAAGCATAAGTCTGCTGAGGAAAAGAAATTTGGCAAAGCTGCAGCTGTCTTTCAACAACTGAAACCTGTATAGTTGAACTCCACCATTAATCAAAACACAAAGTTCCGCCCGTATACATCAATTGTTGTGTTGATGGCAACTTATGCTTCACCTGCAGAACCCATTTTTACTTAGTTTTATAAATTTTCATGATTTATATTTTACCCTTTATTATAGAGCCATTAAACATCATTCTGAACAGGAAGGTCCATCAGACACACACATGAACATGCCCAAACACGTACATACACACTGACACACACACTCACATGCATACATGGACGGGCACACAGAGACTTACTCACACAGATACACATGAGGGCAAATGTTGGGGCGGCACATGCGCACATATATACACTCACACATATAGACATGTACACAGACACATACATATACATACTATATCAGACCACTGGCATTCTATCCCCACTCCACTACATCAATGGAACACATGATCATGATGTGAACTCCCCAAACCATATTGCAAGCCAACTGTCTTGGAGTCAAGTGTCTTTAACTATTGATAAAAGGTAGAGAGGACTCTTTATTCCTTTTCACCTAAGATATCCTCCTTAGTGTCGATGGTCAGATAATAAACACCTAGTACAATCGTCCATCCATAGAAATCATGAAAGAGTGGGATGAGAAGATTCTTCAGTTACATCAGAAGTTCTCGAACTTTTGGGGCTACCGTCTCCTTCTTGGCCCCGTAATACCCTCAGCCGCCACCCCTACCCTATTTCCAGAAAGATCTGCTTACATGCAAATTGTACATAATATATCTATATATATAAAACTGAGGATATCTGTCTGTGTGTGTGTGTGAGTTTGAATCCCTAAAACTCGAGAAGCACCCAACCGACTGTTTTCAAACTTTACACGTGTAATACTTATGTTTCAGGGAGTGTTCTGAGCAAAAAAAAAATTCAAATTTTCAATGCCCTAGGGACCGCATTAGGCGATTTAGCGATCTCTCTCTATAATTCTTAGTCTTTCTCTTTTTAGATAGATACATACATATAACGTCGCGCCCTTATAATATCTGTCTGTATGTCTGCCTGTCTGCATTATGTCACTTCGCTGAGGATGTCTGTGTGTGTGTGTGTCTGAGTTTGAATCCCTAAAACTCGAGAAGTACCCAACCGACCTTTTTCAAACTTAACATGTGTATTACTTTTTTATCCCCTAGGTGAAAAACTGCGTTTTTTCAGGTTTTTAGGTTTTTTTTGAGGTGTTACATCAGACTGATTTCCTTGAAATTGTAACTATTATGTATTAGTCAGTCTCTTCTATACTGTGAGCAAAGAAAATCCAACTTTTTTTATGGCCTAGGGCCCGCATTAGGTGAAAAACTTCATTTTTTCAGCTTTTTAAGGCTTTTTTGAGGCGTTACGACTAGCCGATTTTCCCGAAATTTCAAGGCATATTATGCACATAACAAAAATTCATTTTCTTGATCCCCTAGAGCCCGCATTAGGTGAAAACCTGCATTTTTCCTGCTTCATCGAGGAAAATCTTAAAGATTATCCAGCCATCAGAGTATTCGGTTTATTTTCTTTACATATTGTCCAGGCAAGCAGTTTTTCCACGATTAGGTCTGTTAGCGGCCCGCCTTCAAAATACCTTATCCCGTGCAACGCCGGGTACCACTGCTAGTAATAAATAAAATCGTTAATTTATATCGAATAAATAATATAATATATACAATGTATAAATAAATATCATATATTTTTTATTTTACTATATTTATATATATAAGTATCATTTGATATTTAATATACTATTGCATCATCTCTACCACCACCCCACCGACCCCTGGACCTTCTCAACGTCCACTGGGGTGGTGGTGGGGGGAGTGTCGACTTGGGAACCTCTGACCTAAGATATTCTCCCTAGTATTGATGGCATGATAATAAACACCTAGTACAATCGTTCATCCATTAGAAATCATGAAAAAGTGGGTTAAGAAGATTCTTCAGTTAGATCAAGGACATGACAACCTCCCTACGGCTGATGCCATGATAAAATGTATTCAGTACACTCTGTACAGTGTAAAGGTTACCCAACCGTAGAAAATATGCTAAAAGAGAATTGAGAAGACTCTTCAGTCACATCAAGGATATGCTAGTGCTATGATAAAATATACCCAGTACACTTATGAAATGGTTGGTTTTATGAAAGGCATCCAGTTGTAGAAAACAAGCCAAACATAGAACATACAATTGAGACATGTCTACAAACCACATGGTGGTGGCAGTGTTACATGCATGCATACACACATACATACATATATGCATACATACATGCATACACACATACATACATGTATACATACATGCACACATACATACATATGTACATACATACGTACATAATGTCAACTTTATAATCTTGTGGTTTGCTGTAACAGATAATATATTTAGATACAGATCAGCCATAATGTATATTTTATTTTAATCTCTTTTTATTTTATTTTTAGTCTATTTTATTTTCATTTTTTAATATAATAATTGTTTCTACTTTTGGCACAAGGCCAGCAATTACCCAGTGTATTACTGGTACTTTATTTTATCGACCCCGTAAGGATGAAAGGCAAAGTCAACCTCGGCGGGATTTGAACTCAGACCGTAAAGGGACGTAACTATGCTGGAAAGCATGGCGTCCGACCCTCTACCGATACTGCCAATCCATTTTATTTTATCAATATCGAGAGATTTCTTGGAGGACGCTGCAACACGCAATAGTTTTTAAAATGTGTCAGTGACACTTCAAGGGATGCCACTGATATTTCAGTTGCTGAATTGAATATATATGTATACATATACATATATATATATATATATATATATATATATGCATATATGCATATATGTATATATGCATATATCATCATCATTATCATCAACGTTTTACATCCATTCTTCCACGCTAGCATGGGTTAGACGGGTTGTCCTGTTGTGGGCAGTGTCCGGTTGGCTGACTCTGTCTTGCTCATACTGGAACGGATTCTGACTTCATTTCTACAGCTGGTTGTCCTTCCTAACACCAACCTCATTTACAGTGAGTGTTGGGTGCTTTTTTTCCATGGCGCCTACACGTCCACTTTGCAGTGGGGATATATATATATATATATATATATATATATATCATCATCATCACTTTACGTCCGCTTTTCCCTGCTTGCAAGGGTGGGACGAGAACTGATTCTAGCTTGATTGCTACAGCTGGATGCCCTTCCTAACACCAACCTCATTTACAGTGAGTGCTGGGTGCTTTTTTGCTGTGGCACCTCCACGTCTACTTTGCAGTGTAATGATAGGGACCACAGTCCTTATCATCTCATTTCTACAGCTGAGTAAACTGGAGCAATGTGAAATAAAGTGTCTTGCTCAAGGAAACAACACATCACCCGGTCTGAGATATATATATATATATATATTATTATTATTATTATTATTATTATTACTATATATATATATATTATTATGATTTTGGCCAAGGTGTTAGCAAAGAGATTGGCGCTTGTCCTCGAGGATTTGGTTCGAGAGGCGCAAACTTGCGCAATCCCAGCCAGGTCCATACACGACAATCTCCACCTCATGCGATACATCATAGAGCGGGTAGGGTGTAAACCTGGCTTCGGTGGGGCACTGATCAATTTAGATCAATCGAAAGCATTCGATAGGGTCGACCATCGGTATCTGGAGTTTGTCCTCAAAGCAGCTGGCTTCGGCCCTGTCTTTAGAAGCTGGATCGTTGCAATGCACAGCGGCACACGCTCGGTGGTCAAGGTTAATGACCACCTCTTGGAACCATTTCGGCTCTCCCGATCGGTCCGTCAAGGGTGCCCTCTCTCTTCCCTTCTGTACGTATTGACTCTCAAGCCTTTATTGCGGAAGCTGGAGCTGTTGCAGGGCATCCCGCTCGAACCGGGACGTGAAAAGGCGGTGTCGGCTTATGCGGACGACATCACCGTGATGGTGTCGAATACCTCAGAAATCGAGGTGGTCGGCACCTTATTGAAGGAATATGAAAGGTTGACAGGAGCCAAACTTAACCCGGAAAAGTCGGTGGGCTTGCAGCTCGGAACCTGGAGAGGCAAGCCCATGCCGTCCAACAGCGTCGTGGGGCGCTGGACGGACGGACCAGTAAAGTTGCTCGGGGTTTGGTTCGGACCAGACCTCCAGGTGGAAAAGAATTGAGACGAGGTAACGAGCAGAGTAGCCAGTCTCACCCAAAAATGGGCTGGGAGGAAGCTATCACTGAAAGGTCGCGCAGAGGTGGCGAATGCGTACATCGCGTCCGTCATCTATTACTGCCTAACCGTCGTGCCTTGCCCCCGTCCGCGCCTCGTCAAGTTGGAACGGCTCCTCTTCAAATTCTTGTGGAGGGGACAAGTTCCGTTGGTGAGGCGGTCCATCTGCTGCCAGCACCCTCTACGCGGAGGGCTGGACATGCCGTGGCTAATGATGCACAGACATGCGTTGAGGCTGCGACATCTCCAGATATTCTGCCTCAATTGTGAACAGGTGTGGTCGCCGTTTATCAGACGGGCCTTTCCGCAGCTCATTTCTTTGACTGAGCTGCAGTCCTGGGTCAAGAAGAGACCGAGACAGGGTGACTGGCACCTGGAGTGTTGCCAGGCACTCACTGCCCTCTACCAAGCGGGCAATGCAATCAGTGGAACTTCCACTCTCAAGTTCTATAGAGGATTAGTGGTGGGCAAGTGCAATGACGCACTCGGAGAAGCTTTGGGCCTCGACGAAGTCGAACTGACCAGTCTGTACCGGAGGACTTTTGAGCCGGGGACGATGGACAATTTCCAGAAATCCCTCGCTTGGCAGTGCTACCGGGGGGCACTGCCGGTTCGGGATAAACTCTACAGGCACGGAAGTGCTGTCAGACGGACCTGCCCAAGATGCGCACAGAACGACGAAACCGTTCTGCACGCACTTGTCCAATGTCCGTGCATTACTGACTTGTGGAGTTATGTCGAACAGCTACTGTCGCGTGTGGAACGAATCCGGTTATCGGCCGAGTCCATAGTGAAGATCGAGCCGCCACCTTCCTTAGGTCAGGAAGAGCAGGACATTTTCCTCTGTCTGGTGGCAGTTGCGAAAGAGATTATATGGTGGACCAGGTTGAGAGGACTAAAGACAGACACTTTTCTCTTCGGCCAATCCTTCATCGACTTCAAGTTTCACCTGGAAAGGAAGGTGAGGGTGGAGAGAGAAGTGCTGCCCTCCAGTACATTTGCTAAAAGGTGGGTGAATGTGGCGAGAATGGCTCGTGTGAATGGGCCTACTCTGACCATGCGCCTATAGGCTGGCTAACTTGAGGAGAGGGGTGCTCTCCTGGGTGCCCTAGAAGCGCAGGGTGGTTCAGGATTGGTGGGGTACCCGAATCACCCCAGGGTCGTCCACCCCCTATCGGGGAATTTATTTTGTTATATTTTGCATAGTTTATTTTATATTTTTATATTTTCATTGTTAAATTAGTCTTGCCATTGTGCACTTTTACTCGACCTAATTGTAAACCCCCACTGTTCCTGTCTTTGTATTGTCCCCTACATGTCGGCCCTTGTGGCTAATAATAAATGAAATCATTATTATTATTATTATTATTATTATTATTATTACTATATATATATATATATATATGAATGAAAAATGGCGAGCTGTGTTGTTGCAAATATGATATATATAATAAATGAAGAATTAGAAATAGAAGCCAGGAATATCCGTCATCAGTGGTCTACTAGCCATCATAGGTATTTCTTCACATTACAGACCATATACCTCAAGCTAGGGCAATAAAAAGAGTTGGATGGAGAAAGAGATACCTTTCTCCATCCAACTCTTTTTATTGCCCCAGCTTGAGGTATATGGTCTGTAATGTGAAGAAATACCTATGATGGCTAGTAGACCACTGATGACGGATATTCCTGGCTTCTATATATATATATATATATATATATATATATATATATATATATTATATATATATGTATGTATGTATATATATGTATATATGTATGTATATGTATATATGTTTGTATGTATGTATATGTGTATAAACAGGTGAATTAACCACAGGCTGAGCTGTGTTTCACAATGCAAATAAATAAATTAATAAATAAATAAATATCTAAGTGAATAATGTGTCAGGTTTGTTAGCCAACATAGCCTGTTTTGGGGGAGAGTACAGAAGATAGGATAGCTGAGTCTGTAGGTGGTGGTGGTGGTGGTGGCAGAGGATAACTGGAGATGATAGCCAAAATGGAGGATGAGTAAGATGGGATAGTTGAGTTAGTGGTGGTGGTGGTGGAGGAGGCCAACTGGAGATGGTAGCCAAAGGTGGAGGGGGTGAGGAAGATGAGATAATTGATTTAGTGGTGGTGGTAGTGATGGAGGAGGAGGAAACAACTGGAGATGGTATCCAAATGTGAGGGTGGGGGGAAGAGTCAAAGTGATGTGATGAGTTGAGTCAGTAGGGTAGTGGAGAAACAAACAGAGATGGCAAAGGAGGGGTGCCTTGTTTGATGCACTTGTAATCTGCGAAGAGGATACTGGTAAAGTGCACTACACTAATGCCACTATCTTCCTTTGGTGGTGGAGCAAAAATCTAGGATATATATATATATATGGAGGCACATGGCTTAGTGGTTAGAAGGTTGTGAGTTCAATTCTCAGACCGGGTGATGTGTTGTTTCCTTGAGCAAGACACTTTATTTCTCATTGCTCCAGTTTACTCAGCTGTAGAAATGAGATGATAGGGACTGGGGTCCATATCATTCCACTGCAAAGTGGTCGTGGAGGTGCCACGGCAAAAAAGCACCCAGCACTCACTGTAAATGAGGTTGGTGTTAGGAAGGGCATCCAGCTGTAGAAATCAAGCCAGAATCAGTTCCCGTCCCACCCTTGCAAGCAGGGAAAAAGCAGATGTAAAATGATGATGATATACATATATACATATATATATACAGATAGATAGACAGATAAATAATTAAATAGATAAATAGATATATTTCTTTATTTGCCACAAGGGGGCACAAGAAAAGGGAACAATACAAAGACATATACCGGGGATTTTACATACAGTCGCGTAAAAATATTGTAACAAACAATTATAACAATCGAAATCCCCAATAGGGGGGAGGCGCCACAAATAGGTTGTTTAATACCCCGTCGATAGAACAACCCTCAACTTCAGGATAGATAGGTAGATATATTTCTTTATTAGCCACAAGGGTGCACAAGAAAAGGGGACAAAACAAAAACATGCCGGGGATTTTACATACAATCGTGTAAAAATATGAAACAAACAATTATAACAATCGAAATCCCCAATAGGGGGGAAGCGCCACAAATGGGTTGTTTAATACCCCGTCGAGAGAACAACCCTCAACTTCAGGAGCATGTTGTGCAAGTGCTCCTTTCTTCCTTTTGCTCTCTTCTTCAACCTACAGGTTTATATACAGAGAAAGCCCAATCACTCGGGACATGTTTTTCCACATTCATCCACCTTTCAGTAAATTTACTGGGGTGCAGTGCCTCTCTCTCCACTCTGATTCTCCTTCTAAAGTGGTATCTAAAGAAGGGAATGAGAATATAACCTCTATATAATCACATAGCCACTATACAGAGGAAAACCACCTCTCTTTCGTTTTTGAAACAAGTTGACGGTTTGATCCTTACTATGGACTCGGCAGTCAACTGGATTTGTCCCATATGCGACAGCAGTTGTTCCACGTAGTTCCACAGGTCAGTTACACCCGGGCAGTGTACAATTGCGTGCAGGACGGTTTCAATGTCCTACCCGCATCTTGGACACGTCCTCTTGGAAGGATCCCTGCCGAGGCGTCCGTGCCTGTAGATCTTGTCACGAACTGGTAGAGCTCCTCGGTAGCATTGCCAGGCCAGGGACCTCTAGAAGTTGTCCATAGGTCCCGGGCAGAAAGTTCTACCAAACAGACTGGGGAGTTCGTCGTCTTCGACGCCTAGAGTCTCTCTGAGCACGTCATTGCCCTTGTGACGTACTAACCCTCTATAGAATGTCGAAGCGCATTCAATGTGCCAGGCGCCCATCTTCTTTGGTCTCCACTTGACTCAGGACTGCAGCTCCATCAGCGAGACAAGTTGCGGAAAGGCCTGTCTCACAAACGGTGCCCACACCGGTTGGGGGGTCGGTGAGGAATACCTGTAGATGACGTAGCCTCAGCGCATGCTTGCACATCATTCTCAGCCCTCCATTGGAAGAGTGCTGACAGCAGATGGATCTCCTCACCAGTGGAGCCTGCTTCTTCCAAAGGAACTGGCAGAGCATGTGTTCCATCTTGGTGAGGTGTTCACAGGGACAAGGCATGATGGTCAAGCGGTAGTAGATGACGGACGCTATAAAAGTGTTTGCCACCGCCGCTTGACCTTTCAAGGATAGTTTTCACTCTGCCCACTTCTCGGTGAGCGCAAATAGCTTGGCCATGATCTCGTTCCAGTTTTTCTCCACCTGGATAGATAGGTAGATAGAGAGATAAATACATAGATATAGAGATAGATAGATATCTTTCTTTATTTGCCACAGGGGAGTACAAAAATAGGACATTACAAGACGTGACGGCGGGGGTTTTACATAAAAATCATATAGCTTTAACATTAATAAATATCAATAAACTATAAAAATAAAATAACAATTGAAATCCCCAATAGGGGGGAACGTTGCTGCAGGGTTGTTTTACACCCCGTGGATAGAACAACCCTCAACATCAGGAACACATTATGGAGGTGTTCCCGTTTTCCCTCTGTTTGTCTTCCTCAACCTACAGGTTTATATACACTTGGGCCATTTTCGCCACATTCACCCACCTTTCAGCAAATTTACTGGGGTGTAGCACCTCTCTCTCCACTCTCACCTTCCTTCTGAAGTGATACTTAAAGAAGGGGATAAGTTGTTGTCTGGAGAGAAAGGTGTTTGCCCTCAGTCCTTTTAACATCGTCCACCATATTACCTCTTTTGCCATAGCCACCAGACAGAGGAAAACCACCTCTCCTTCATTCTTAAATGAAGGCGGCAGGGTGATCCTCATGATGGACTCAGCTGACAACTGGATGCGTCCCACATCAGGACAGTAGCTGTTCGACATAATTCCACAGGTCGGTCACCCCTGGGCACTGAACAATTGCATGCAGAATGGTTTCGATGTCCTGCTCGCATCTTGGACAGGTCCTTTTAGCAGGATCTCTGCTAGGGCGTCCGTGCCTGTAGATTTTGTCTCGAACTGGTAGAGCTCCTTGTTAGCTCTGCCAGGCCAGAGACCTCTGGAAGTTATCCATAGGCCCTGGACCGAAAGTCCTCCCAAACAGACTGGTTAGTTTGTCCTCCTCGATGCCTAGAGTTTCCCTGAGAACGTTGTCGCACTTATCCTCCACTAATCCCCTATAGAATGTCGAAGTGGAGTCTCCGCTGATTGCCGTTTCCGCTTGGTAGAGGGCTGTGATTAAATTTTTGAGGCTGTTGCACCCCCCCTCTACTGGGACATGTTCCTACATAGTCCCAACGTGCGTCTAGGATACTATTCTAGTCCCCCACTAAAAGCAAGGAGCGAGACGTTTCCAGAAAAGACTCTAGACGCTTAAAGAAATCTGGCCGCGATTGCTCAGTCGGGGCATAAACGGCCACCAGTTTGAAGGCTCCACCTCCAATACTGTTCACGTCTAGGACTACCAGTTTACCCTCCAGGTCCAAGTGTATTTGCTGTATTTCGAGGTCCAGGTTTTTCCGAAACATGACAGCCACTCCCCCTCCACCTCCTCGACAGAGAGATGTATAGATCTCAAAGAAGATTGGGGTTAGTTGCTGCCTGTTGTGGTTCCTGGACTCGGTGATGGCTATCACATCCATACCGTGTGACCTAAGGTCGTTTAAAAGTTGGCCCTGTTTCCAGAGCATCCCTAGGCTATGCACATTCACACTTCCAGCTCGTAGATTGGCTATGTTGGTGGAGAAGAGTTGGCGAAAAAGGGTGAAAAGATGCATTTACCTTTTCGTTTCCTGGAGATTGGGTTGTTCAATCTCCATCTGGGTGCTGGTGGGGGTGTTGGGTGGGGTGGGGAAACATTTTAATAAGACGCGGTTTATGGGTTTTAGGCAGGGGTTTCCGACGTCCTGCGAAAATTCGTTTTTCAGTTTGTTGTAAGTTTCCATAGGAACTCTTATCAATTTCAGGTGTGGTGTTGATTCTGATTTCACGAAAGTTTTCCCTTCGATCTCCACCTTGGGGTTTTTGGAGATGACCTCCATCAATATTTTGTTGTTGGTGTTGATGTATGCATACTGTTGTTTGTGTTTTTGTTGTGTTGTTTTTGTTTGTTGTTCATCTGGGAGTTTTCTTTTTATGGTGGGTGTTTGTGTTTGGGGTGATGTTGGTGTTTGTTTTGCTGGTAGGGGGAGGTTTGTTTGTGGTGTTGTTTGTGTTGTTGTTTGTGTCGATGGTTGTGTGTTTGTGTTGGTGATTGGTGTTTTTGTGGCTTTGCGGTGTTTCTTTTTTTTGTTTTTTTTATTTCCGAGGCTCTCCTTCATCCTCCCTTAGGGATGGAGAAGTAGCTTCGTCTGATGATGAAGAATCGTCATCAGGGACATGCGGGAGGGGATGGTGTTTTGTGTGTGTGTTTGCAGTAGTGTTGGATGGAGTGGGATGGGGTGGGACTGTGTTCTTCAGGGCAGTTGTCTGTGTTTTTTCTGTTGTTTGTGGTTGAGTGGTTTTAGTGTGTTTGCTTGTTTTGTGTGTTGTTGTTGTGGTGGTGGTTTTGGTGTTGGTGTTGGTAAGAGTACTTTTTTTGTCTTGTATTTTAAAGTTTGTCTGTAAAGGGCAGGAGGCCTTTAAATGCGATGTGCTGGAACATCGAAAGCAGTGTGGCCTTCTCATTCAGTGGAAATGTTGATGTGGCTGTTATTGTCCACTAGTACTCTTTCTGGAATCTTGGAGATTATCTCCAGCCTCATTTGTACCAAAACTTCCAAATTTGTACCAGACCACGTGTGTCTGGTTGAGTTTTTGATGGAGAATATGGTGTCCTCTCCCTCCTCTAAAAATCCTGCCAAAATCCACCAAATATTGATATTTGGTGGTATATTGGAGATTTTTATCTTTTGAGTCCCTTTTCCTAGGTAAGTAGGGAAAAAGGTATATTTAGCAGAAGAGACTGGAGTCACAGAATATTTTTGTGCAATGGCCTCACTTTTGAGGAGCACCGAAATGTTTCCATACTGTCTGGCCCTCTGCATGAAATCTATGTCTGGCAAAGCCTCCTCCAATGCCTCTATTTCCCCTTGACTGAGGAATTCCGGCTTTCTTGTATCGTTTGCAACAGTTCTGAAGGTAACAGTCCTTCGGAGAGTTTCAAGGCGGATTTTGGGGGGTGAGTTTATTTTAAACCCACCCTTTTCTTCGAAAGTCACAAATTTCTTTGCTTCCCTGAGCATCTCCCTAGCATTGGAGATATTGAGATTTTTGAAATCTTGTTTTTTTGTTAGTCTGTGCAAAAGATATTGTGTTGTTGTTGTTGTTGTTGTTGTGGTTGTCACTTTTTTGGTTTCTGGTTGTGGAAATTGTTTCATTATCTGTGGTTTTTGATGTGTGTTCTATGCTGTGTGGTCCATTTTGTGACTTGCTTGTTTGGCCTTCTTGGCGAAAAAAAACTATGTTGTCACTATTTGTCACCATAGTGATGCCTATACAGGCAGACGTTGTGGAAACGTTAATTGTTGCTTTTCTTTCTTTACTTTCTTCAGCGGAGACTAACGTTCCTTTTGAGTTTGTCATTGTTGATAGCAGAATAATCTTTCTTTTTTTTAAAAACTTTTTCAAATAAAATGTCCACCCCTGTGGGGCGAAAAATGAGATTAGCCACTAGCTGACAATTCAGCCGGGGAGTTAATCTATGAAACAATATATTTTTTCAACATAGATAGATAGATTGATAGATAGACAGATAATCACTTAGATAAATATAGATATATGTAAAAGGTAAACAAACAATGTTGTGTGCATACATCTATGACTGATGCATCTGGACACATCTTCAGTGATGTGCCTGGTATCATCGAGTGTTTCGGGTCTTTTAACATCATACACCCTTCTCCAGGTGACCCAGCTGGGGCTGATCAGACCCCAGCTTGTGTCCAGATGGCCAGCTAGCTACCATGACTCCATGGCTCTCCTCTTTTGATCCACAGCCATCTTGAGGCCCTCTCTGCTGCATCGGTGGTACTGCGGATGGCCTTCCTCCTTCTCACTCCCTCGATACCCAAACTGCTGAAGGCTCTGGTCAGGGAACGGGCTGCAAAACCCCTGCATCCAACCTCCACTGGGAGACACCTCGCTCTCCAACCAGCCCGCTGACAGTCACTGACCAGAACCGTGTACTTGGAGAGCTTTCTCTCAAAGGCTTCTTCCAGGCGATCTTTCCATGGGACAGTCAACTCCAGCAGCACTACTTGCTTGGTGGACTCAGACACAAGGACAATGTCTGGTCGCAGAGTGGTAACCGCAATGTGGCTAGGGAACTTCAACTGACGCTCAAGATCCACCAATAGCTGCCAGTCTCTTGCAGATGTTAGGAAGCCTGCCAATGTTTTCCTGGCAAGGGTTGGCTGCTCCCCAGCTCTGACAAAGGTGATGGTTTTCTTGGAGGGTCGGAACCGCATTGGCCACACAATTCCTGCGCTGATGGCTTCAGCGATGGTCTTAAGGACTTGGTCATGCCTCTAGCAGTACCGTCCTTCTCCAAGTGCCCCTGTGCAGCAGCTGAGGATGTGTTCCAGGGCTTCTCGCTTGGAGCACAATGCACATGCTGGTGTCTCTGCTATGCCCCATGTGTGCAAGTTTCATGGGCTTGGAAGCACATCATACACTGCCTAGATGAGGAATTTAATACGGTGAGGCATTCCACAGCTCAGCTCACGTCACTTTCCTCTCAACCGCATTCTCCCATCTTGTCCAAGCTCCCTGTTGCTTCATTCCTACTGCCTTGCAAGTTCTCATTTCCTCCACCGCAGCTCTCACCTCCTCCTGGACAAAGCGGCGCCCTTCCTTCCCACTGGTGTTCGTTTGGGGAGTCGGAAAGGAGCCTAGCCCAGCTCTGCCTCGTGTGACCACTCCCACAAGTCTCCTTTGGCACAGCCTTGCCTCTGCCTCTTGAACTGCGTCGTCTGCCTTCCACTTCCTACCAGTCCTCACTTCGATCCCTGCTTTAGCACCCTTCGGATCACAAGAGTCCCTGTACTGGACCACTTCTCTAGCTCTTGACTGGCTTCTCTGTGATTGTTGGAATGGCTGTTCCTGAGATGTTAAACCGGAACTTGTCCTCCACCTTCCCTTTCCTCAGCACCATAGATCTTGATTTGGTTGGTTTGAAACACATCCAGGCCCACTCCATCACCTTTTCGAGTCCCTGCAGAATCCACTGGCAGCCTGGGGCTGATTCTGTCATGACTGTGAGGTCATCCATGAATGCCCTAATGGGTGGTTGCCTTTGTCCAGATTTCGATAGGGGCCCTCTGCACTCTGGCTCAGCAGACTTGGTAATCATGTTCATGGCTAGGGAGAATAGTGTCACAGAGATAGTGCATCCTGTGATGATGCCGATTTCCACCTTGTGCCAGCGTGACATTATTGCTCCCGAAGAGACCCTCATCCTGAAATTGGTGTAGTAATCAGTGTTGAGGTCTCTACACCTGCTTGGGACATGATGTTTTGACACGTGAACTGTACCAGCTTATGTGGAATGGAGCCGAATGCATTTGCCAGGTCAAGCCACAGCACAGACAGGTTACCCCTGTTCTATCTTGCCTCTCGAATCAGCTCTGTTACCACACCGGTATGCTCCAGACAGCCTGGTATTCCCGAAATGCCACCCTTCTGTACAGATGTATCGATGTAGGAGTTCTGACCCAGGTAGGCACACAGCCATTTGGAAACAATGCTGAAGAAGATCTTTGCCTCCACACACAGCAGGGAGATGATGCGGAATTGGTCTATTTGGGTGGAGTTTTCCTCCTCCGGGATCCACACCCCCTCAGCTACTCTCCATTGTTCTGGGATCCTCCTTCTTCTCCAGAAGACTCGCAGGATTTTCCACAGACGCAGCAGAAGTTTGGGACAGTTCTTATACACTTTGTATGAAGTGCCACTTGGTCCTGGAGAAGAACTTGCCCTTGCTCTGCGGACAACCTCCCCGACTTCCTTTAGCTGCCGCTCTGTCATGTCAAACTGCACCTCTGATTCAGGGGGGGGGGGGGGTCTATGAGGATGTTACACTCTCCCAACTCCTGCTCTCTTGCGGGGTCGCTGTACGTCTTCTTCAGATGCCGGTTTATATCTTCCTGCGAGGAGGCAATTGTACCACTACCATTCTGCCCCAACAAATCCTTAGTGAACTTGAAGGCATTGGAGATAAAGGCAGCACGCTTGCGCGCCCTCTCACGGCACCGCCTTCGGTGCCATTCAGCCTGGCAGAGAACCCTGATCTTTTTCCATAGGCTGCACATTAGCTGGGCCAGGCCAATGCGTTCCTCATCTCTGGCTTTCTTGTATTGGGACTTCAGTGCCTTCATATCCTTCTGGATGATATGGATCCTAACAGCTCTTTGATTCTTCGAGTAAGTTGTTCCGGAGCTTTTCCTCTCCTCCTCGCCGAATCGACCAGCTGCAAAACTCACAATGATTGTTGTCATAGCTTTTAGCCTCCTGTCAGCCCCTCCCTTTATAGTTGCCTCCAGAATTTGGTCGACATCATCATCGAACTGCTTCCACAGGGAGGTCATGCTAGCTGCTGGCCATTTGATCCACCTCCTGTCAGAGTTGATGCTCAAGGGATTAGTTTCCACCACTTGGAGGTTCTGGGCACTATGGGGTGACTCCGGGCCTGGCTCCTCCTGCGTCTCACCAGGTTGGACATCTGTGCGATGTGATGTTTCTGCTCCCAACGGGCACTTCATCCTCGCTCGGTGTATCTTTAGGCCATGGATGTTCTTGCAGACTTTACCGCATGTACACTTCTTGCTCATAGTCTGTTGTCCATTGCTTGGGTCTGTTAACGATATGTTCGTCCGACTGGGGTGCTCATTCTCCCCACCTCTCGTATGTAAGAAATATATTAATTTAATGCTTGAAATAGCAGGAAGAGAATCTTAACGTTATGGACACTAGTCTTTCATCAGAAGATAGAGTTAGAGATAGAAAATAAATAGAAAGTAAAGAGTGATAAGAGGAAAGAACGGTTGGAAAAAAGAGGAAAGAAAGGGGAGAAAAAAACACGTGTGTATTCAGTCAGTCATCTTACACACACATATCATCATTATCATCGTCATCATCATCACTGTCGTCGTCGTCGTTATTTCTATGTCCATTTTACCATGCTTGCATGGGCTGACCGGGTCCTTCTCATACATTATCTTCTACACTTGTAGTGTTCCTTCACCATTTCCTCTATGGGTCTCATCAATTTGAGATCAGCTCTCACCACCTTTGCCCCAAAATACCTTAGTCTACCTCTACTGCTGCTACCTTCCATTGGGATTTATTGGCACTTCTTCACACAATGATCATTATCCATGTGTTTCACATGCCCATACCAAATGCAACCTTCTCTCTTGCACACCACTTCTGATTCTTCTTAAACCCGATTTCTCCCTCAGTTCATCCAAGCTTTGCCACTCTCTCATATTTACATTGCACATCCAATAGAGCAAGGTTACTTCATTTCTCTCTAGCCAACACATCTTTTCTACAGTCACAGCCTATGTTTCACTTCCATTCACAGCCTATGTTACACTTCAAACGCAGAGGGAGAAACCTTTTGGTGTCAACAGAGGGCGTAGCCATTATGCTCTCCGGATACCCTCATCCACTGCTAATTAGGTTCCCTATGTAGCAGAAGCTATCAACCACTTCTATAGGTCCTTTCTGTGATTGGAAAAGGTTTAAATCACTGATGCTCTTCCCATCAATTACCTCTGTGCATCTTCTACAAACAAAGTCTTTCCTTCCTATTAGTCTACTCATTATCCCACTACATCTCTTGTATACCCAAAGATTTACATTGTATACATCATATAGAGTTTATGCCTACTCCCTTTCTCCAAATTGAGAGGGTCACTTTCCTGAAGGAATCAGGGAGCTATCTTCTCTCCTACTCACTAGCACTTTAATTTTGGCTATGTTTACTCTCAGACCTTTTTATTCTAAATTCTGTTACAATAGTTCTTTTATGGATTCAATTATAAGGACCCAGATCATCTGCATAGAGAAGTTCCCATGGGCAGCCAATCATAAGCTCCTTTGTTATGGCTTGGGGAACTTTAATTAACAGCTGTGGGCCAAGAACCAAACCCTGATGAACTCCTACTTGTATCTTCAATTCCTCACTAAATTCACTTTCTACTCTCACTTTACTGGCCGCTCATCCGTACATGGCTTGCACTGCTCTCACAAGCTATTCTTTTACACCTAATTTCCTTAAAGACCACCAGATAACAGATCAAATCACTTTGTCAAAGGCCTAAATATAGTGGTTTATTTTTGGCAGGGAACTTCTCTTGCAGTTGCCTCACTAAGAAGAGGGCATCTGTAGTACTTTTCCTAGGCATGAAACCAAACTGCATCTCATCTAATTTGACCCTTCTCTTAATTAACTCTTTCCATCACTTTTGTAACTTGGTCCATTAGTTTTATTCCTCTATAGTTGCTCCTTTCTAGAGCATCACCTTTGGCCTGGTAACAATTTATGAGTGTACTGCTGCCCTAGTCATTGGTTATGACACCATCACGTATTACTTGATTTACTATACTGGTTACTAGTTTGATTTCTACCTCTCCCAATGCTTTTAGCATCTCAGCAACTATTTCTGATGGTCCTACACTTCTACCATTCTTTATCTCCTTGATTGCTTCTTTAACCCTATAACTGTCAATTTCAATAACTGCTCCCTCTGTTGGGTAAGTTACGGGTAGTCTCTCTTTCTCCCATTCATTCTCTACATTCATCAGTCTCTCATAGTAACATTTCCAGGCCTCTTTCTTTTGAGCATCAGTAGTGTTAAGTGCACCAGTGTCATTTCTAACACACTCAACAACATCTTGATTCACACTGACACACTGACTTGCAATGCGGAACACTTTATGTCTCTGATCCTCACATTGAAAGATATTGGGAAACTTTCTTTTTTTAGCCTCTTTCTGAGCTATGTATGCCTGTCATCTAGCTTCTCTCTTAGCTACTTGGTCCTGGTTTCTGTTACCCCTATTTTTTCAGTCTTAGTACACTTGTCTTGTGGCCTTAATGGTTCTATCCACTGTACTGTTCCTCTACAAGTGACCCTCTATCTGGTTGGTGCTTTGCTCGAGCCACAAGTCTCATCAGTAGATCGCTGTAGGTTGTCATGTAAGAATTTCCAATTGTCCTCTATGTCATATGTATCTAACATATCTCCCCTCTTATTATATACATTCTGTAGAGCCTTTCTAAAGCTATATTTATACACCTTCTGTCTTGCCAAACAAAGTATTGGGAAGATCCTCAGTTGTGCTAAAGACATGACAACTTCTCCTTTGCACTCAGTAGAACACAAGACTGTTCATAAGTGGGACACAGATCTTTTGTCTGTCTGGGAGATAAGAAGCCTCACTTCAATACTGACTTGGTCTATGTAGACCAGTCCAACCCTGGCTAGCAGGGAAAGCAGATGTTAAAACGATGACAACGATGATGATATATATATAAGACACATGACATTGTGGTTAGAGCATTTGGTTAGCAATCATGAGTTTGTGAATTTGATTCCCAAACTGGGGGATGTGTTGTGTCCTTGAGCAAGATACTTTATTTCACATTGTTCCAGTTTACTCAGCTGTAGAAATGAGTTGCAACATCACTGGTGTCAAGCTGTATCAGCCATTGCCTTTCCCTTGGACAACATTAGTGGTGTAGAGAGGGGAGACTGGTATGCATGGGTGACTAGTGGTCTTCTACAAAACAACCTTGCTCAGACTTGTGCCTCAGAGAAGAACTTTCTGGTTCCAAATCCCATGGTCATTCGTGACTGCAGGGGTTTCCCTCATCGGAAACGTTAAGACCCTCTTCCTACTATATCAAGCATTAACCTAATATATCCCTGCCATGTACCAATTGTGTTGTTATTTCTGTTTACCTTTTACATACATATATATATATATATGTATATATATATATATATATATATATATATATATATATATATATATATATATATATATATATATATATATATATATATATATATATATATACGTATATATATATATATATATATATATATATATAGAGAGAGAGAGAGAGAGAGTAATAATAGGCAGACAGATAGGTAGATAGATGGTTAACTAACATGTGCTTTTCTCTTACCTACTTTCCTTCTATTTTTTTTTAATTCTTATCTATCTTCCTATTACTTCTTCTCTGTCTCAAATATCTTGTCTTCTCTGTTTCTCATTCTCTTTATCAATCACTTCCTAATTTTTCAGATTTTTTTCCAACCAGCCCTGCTTATTAAATTTTGCTAATCTATCCCTGGCAAAATTTATTGTAAGTGGTTCATATTGATACAGCAACTGGAGAATCTAATAATTATTTTATTTTACACTAGCAGTGGTACCGGGCATTGCACGGGATAAGGTATTTTGGAATGCGGGCCGCCAATAGGCCTAAAAACTGCATGCCTGGACAATATGTAAAGAAAATAAACCGAATACTCTGATGGCTGGATAATCTTTAAGATTTTCCTCGACGAAGCAGGAAAAATGCAGGTTTTCACCTAATGCGGGCCCTAGGGGATCAAGAAAATGAATTTTTTTTATGTGCATTATATGCCTTGAAATTTCGGGAAAATCGGCTAGACGTAACGCCTCCAAAAAGCCCTAAGAAGCTGAAAAAATGAAGTTTTTCACCTAATGCGGGCCCTAGGCCATAAGAAAGTTGGATTTTCTTTGCTTACGGTATGAAGAAGAGACTGACTAATACATAGTTACAATTTCAAGGAAATCGGCCTGACGTAACGCCTCAAAAAACCTCTAAAAATGTTAAACAACGCAGTTTTTCACTTAATGCGGGCCCTAGGAGATTAAAAAAAGTTGAATTTATGTGCATAACACTCCCTGAAACACAAGTAATACACATGTTAAGTTTGAAAAAAATCGATTGGGTACTTCTCGAGTTTTAGGGATTCAAACTCACACACACACACAGTCATCCTCAGGGAAGTGAAGTAATGCAGACAGCCAGACATACAGACAGATATTATAAGGGCGTGACGTTATAAGTATGATTCTATCTAAGAAGAGAAAAACTAAGAATTATAGCGTGAGATCGCTAAATCGCCTAATGTGGTCTCTGGGGCATAGAAAATTTGGAATTTCTTTTGCTCAGAACACTACCTGAAACATAAGTATTACATGTGTAAAGTTTGAAAACAGTCGGTTGGGTGGTTCTCGAGTTTTAGGGATTCAAACTCACTCACACACAGACAGACATCCTCAGTTTTATCTATATAGATTATAAAAAACATTTTACATGACAAAAAAAGAACATTACAAGATATCCCATAGTTACGAATGTACATTATACAATTACCCCCTCCCCCGCCGTTTATTTCACCCCGCCTATTATTTGGGACCTGAGAGTGTATATATGTATAAATCGACGTTGTAAGTGCCATATAGCAGGTACTATTCGAATTGTTTGAGGCTATTACAAAGCACTTAATGGAGTAAGAAGTTAATACATTATCATCCACAGAAAACACAACAGTTAAAAAATATGACACCAAGAAAAACAACCGAAGGCAGGGATCATACACAATAACGATAAACACATATATTATCATCATCGTTTAACGTCCATTTTCCATGCTAGCATGGGTAAGACGGGCTGTCCCATTGTGAGAGATTCAGGTCAAAGAACTGATTTTGGCTTGGTTTCTACATGGATGCCCTTTCTAACACCAACCACATTTACAGTGTGTGGTGGGTGCTTTTTGTCATGACACCTACATGACCACTTTACAGTGTGGTGGGTGCTTTTTGTCATGACACCTACATGACCACTTTACATTGGGGCTGGGTGCTTTTTGTCATGACACCTACATGACCACTTTACAGTGTGGACTGGGTGCTTTTTGTCATGACACCTACATGACCATTTTACAGTGTGGGCTGAGTGCTTTTTGTTGTGATACCTGCATGACCACTTTACATTGTGGACTGGGAGCTTTTTGTCATGACACCTACATGACCATTTTACAGTGTGGGCTGAGTGCTTTTTGTTGTGATACTTGCATGACCAGTTTACATTGTGGGCTGGGTGCTTTTTGTCATGACACCTACATGACCACTTTACATTGTGGGCTGGGTGCTTTTTGTCATGACACCTACATGACCACTTTACAGTGTGGGCTGGGTGCTTTTTGTTGTGATACCTGCATGACCACGTTACATTGTGGGCTGGGTGTTTTTGTCATGACACCTACATGACCACTTTACGGTGTGGGCTGAGTGCTTTTTGTTGTGATACCTGCATGACCACTTTACATTGTGGGCTGGGTGCTTTTTGTCATGACACCTACACGACCACTATACAGTGTGGGCTGAGTGCTTTTTGTTGTGATACCTGCATGACCACTTTACATTGTGGGCTGGGTGCTTTTTGTCATGACACCTACATGACCACTTTACAGTGTGGGCTGAGTGCTTTTTGTTGTGATACCTGCATGACCACTTTACATTGTGGGCTGGGTGCTTTTTGTCATGACACCTACATGACCATTTTACAGTGTGGGCTGAGTGCTTTTTGTTGTGATACCTGCATGACCACTTTACATTGTGGGCTGGGTGCTTTTTGTCATGACACCTACATGACCACTTTACAGTGTGGGCTGAGTGCTTTTTGTTGTGATACCTGCATGACCACTTTACATTGTGGGCTGGGTGCTTTTTGTCATGACACCTACATGACCATTTTACAGTGTGGGCTGAGTGCTTTTTGTTGTGATACCTGCATGACCACTTTACATTGTGGACTGGGTGCTTTTTGTCATGACACCTACATGACCACTTTACAGTGTGGGCTGAGTGCTTTTTGTTGTGATACCTGCATGACCACTTTACATTGTGGACTGGGAGCTTTTTGTCATGACACCTACATGACCATTTTACAGTGTGGGCTGAGTGCTTTTTGTTGTGATACTTGCATGACCAGTTTACATTGTGGGCTGGGTGCTTTTTGTCATGACACCTACATGACCACTTTACAGTGTGGGCTGAGTGCTTTTTGTTGTGATACCTGCATGACCACTTTACATTGTGGGCTGGGTGCTTTTTGTCATGACACCTACATGACCATTTTACAGTGTGGGCTGAGTGCTTTTTGTTGTGATACCTGCATGACCACTTTATATTGTGGACTGGGTGCTTTTTGTCATGACACCTACATGACAACTTTACAGTGTGGGCTGAGTGCTTTTTGTTGTGATACCTGCATGACCACTTTACATTGTGGGCTGGGTGCTTTTTGTCATGACACCTACATGACCACTTTACAGTGTGGGCTGAGTGCTTTTTGTTGTGATACCTGCATGACCACTTTACATTGTGGGCTGGGTGCTTTTTGTCATGACACCTACATGACCACTTTACAGTGTGGGCTGAGTGCTTTTTGTTGTGATACCTACATGACCACTTTACATTGTGGGCTGGGTGCTTTTTGTCATGACACCTACATGACCATTTTACAGTGTGGGCTGAGTGCTTTTTGTTGTGATACTTGCATGACCACTTTACATTGTGGGCTGGGTGCTTTTTGTCATGACACCTACATGACCATTTTACAGTGTGGGCTGAGTGCTTTTTGTTGTGATACCTGCATGACCACTTTACATTGTGGGCTGGGTGCTTTTTGTCATGACACCTACATGACCACTTTACAGTGTGGACTGGGTGCTTTTTGTCATGACACCTACATGACCACTTTACAGTGTGGGCTGAGTGCTTTTTGTTGTGATACCTGCATGACCACTTTACATTGTGGGCTGGGTGTTTTTGTCATGACACCTACATACCACTTTACAGTGTGGGCTGAGTGCTTTTTGTTGTGATACCTGCATGACCACTTTACATTGTGGGCTGGGTGATTTTTGTCATGACACCTACATGACCACTTTACGGTGTGGGCTGAGTGCTTTTTGTTGTGATACCTGCATGACCACTTTACATTGTGGGCTGGGTGCTTTTTGTCATGACACCTACATGACCACTTTACAGTGTGGGCTGAGTGCTTTTTGTTGTGATACCTGCATGACCACTTTACATTGTGGGCTGGGTACTTTTTGTCATGACACCTACACGACAACTTTACAGTGTGGGCTGAGTGCTTTTTGTTGTGATACCTGCATGACCACTTTACATTGTGGGCTGGGTGCTTTTTGTCATGACACCTACATGACCACTTTACAGTGTGGGCTGAGTGCTTTTTGTTGTGATACCTGCATGACCACTTTACATTGTGGGCTGGGTGCTTTTTGTCATGACACCTACATGACCACTTTACAGTGTGGGCTGAGTGCTTTTTATTGTGATACCTGCATGACCACTTTACATTGTGGGCTGGGTGCTTTTTGTCATGACACCTACATGACCACTTTACAGTGTGGGCTGAGTGCTTTTTATTGTGATACCTGCATGACCACTTTACATTGTGGGCTGGGTGCTTTTTGTCATGACACCTACATGACCACTTTACAGTGTGGGCTGAGTGCTTTTTATTGTGATACCTGCATGACCACTTTACATTGTGGGCTGGGTGCTTTTTGTCATGACACCTACATGACCACTTTACAGTGTGGGCTGAGTGCTTTTTATTGTGATACCTGCATGACCACTTTACATTGTGGGCTGGGTGCTTTTTGTCATGACACCTACATGACCACTTTACAGTGTGGGCTGAGTGCTTTTTATTGTGATACCTGCATGACCACTTTACATTGTGGGCTGGGTGCTTTTTGTCATGACACCTACATGACCACTTTACAGTGTGGGCTGAGTGCTTTTTGTCGTGACTTCAGGATTACCACTTTACATTGTGAAAGGAGAATATCAAATTATTGCTACATATATATATATATATATATATATATATATGTAGCAATAACATAGTGGAGTAAATATACAATATATGAGTATAATATACAATATAATATAAATCTATATATATATATGTATATTATATTGTATATTATATATTGTATATTTATTCCACTATAATCTGTTGAGTGCTTTATATCAGTTATAAAAAATTTAAGCTTGTTGAATCCCAACAAGTTAAATATAACCTCTGCATATATATATATATATATATATATATATATAGAGAGAGAGAGAGAGAGAGAAAGAGAGAGAGAGAGAGAGAGAGAGAGAGAGAGAGTGAGAGATAGATAGATACTGCCTCAACTTTTTTTGCTGCAATCTTTATATATATAGAGAGAGAAAGAAAGAGAAAGAGAGAGAGGGAGGGAGAAGGAAGAGAGAAAGTGGAACTGGAGCTAACTCAGGGCACTTGAAATTCAAAATGTCTAAGAGAGAGAGAGAGAGAGAGAGAGAGAGAGAGAGAGAGAGGGAGAGAGAGATAGAGAGGGGAAGAAGTGAGAGGGAAACATACAGACAAAGAGAAATAAAAAAACAAGAGAGAAAGTGTAGGTTGTCAAGGTTAAGGTTTATAAAGGAAAGACATTGAATTATTATTTTTCTTCTTTCTTTTTTATGTTCTTTTCTCCTACCATGACCACTATCAGCACCCTTTCCACCTCCAGACCAACTCCCACATACCGACAGCCTCCATTAACACTGCTATCACTACATACTTAACCACCACCATGGAGTCACATAGTCACACCGTACCAGTCACACATTATCTATATATAAATTTCTGTGATTCTGTCACAACACATAAAGAGAGAGAGAGAGTAGTAGTTTGACTACCTCATACTACTCCCTTCTCTTTACGCCTGCTGCCTGCGTAAATGTATCTGTGTGTAAAACGAAGGAAGGGGGAGCGTGTCTGTGTTTGCGCAATTATATATATATATATATACTCATACATATAAACGTATGCCTATGCACATACACATACACACACACATATACACATACACGTGAGTGTATGGAAAAAAATTCTAGTATAATAAATTACTATATGTTGTAGTTACCAGTATGATCCTCAACTTGGTGATTGTAGAGAATACCTGGAAGTTTGGATGAGCAGATCACAACCAGTCATCATTTGATCAACTATCTGATAAACTAGAGGTTTTAACATCATCGTCATCATCACCCCACCACCTCAACCATCATCATCATCATTGTATGTGTCATATTTGAGTATGGTTTCTGTAGCTGGATGCCCCTCCTAACACCAACCACTTTACATAGATTGGGTGCAATTTATTGTGGCACTAATACTAGGGAGGTTGTTCTGTCCTCTACAAAACTAAAATACCTTTCCACTTCTTGGAATTGGTTCTTTCAAAGGCAACATAACTGGGAGGGTCATTTGAAGTGGAGTGCTGACAAAAAGTTCAAAGAAGAGAGAGTATGATTTGAGTATGAGGGTGGGCAGAATGATCAGTTGTTAGGACAGAGAGATGGAGATAATGGCAGCAGGAAAGTTGAGTAGGAAAACAACATGAACAATGTGATGAGATACCAATAGAGATGTGTTTTGGTAGGAGAGGGTGAGTGATGGATGCAACAGAGAAGAGAGAATGTTAGATGTCAGCCAGGAGTTTTATGTAGATGTAACGGTGGGAGTGAGTGATGGTATTGAATATAGACACAAGTGATGGATATCATCAGACAATGGGTAACAGTGATAATTGTTTCTACTTTAGGCACAATGCCAGCAATTACTCAGTACATTACTGGTACTTTATTCTATCGACCCCGTAAGGATGAAAGGCAAAGTTAACCTCGGCGGGATTTGAACTCAGAATGGCAAGGGCCGTAACTCTATGCGCCAAAGCATAGCGTCCGACCCTCTACTGATACTGCCAATCCATCGTCCTGAACTCGTGCCTATATAATGGTTTCTTATATAGGCACGAGTCCAGCAATTTTGGGAGAGGGGAAGTCGATTAAATCGACCCAGTGAGTGACTGGTACTTTATTTTATTGACCCCGTAAGGATGAAAGGCAAAGTTAACCTCAGCGGGATTTGAACTCAGATCACAAAGGGCCATAACTCTATGCTGCAAAGCAAGGCGTCCGACCCTCTACTGATACTGCCAATCCACCACCCTCAATCCACATAATAATAATGATAATAGATGTAATATGATCCCACCCCATCCAATCCCATCGATACTATAATGTGATGATAATTATAAGGCTATTTGAGTTGTGGATGATGGTAGAAGGGATAAAATATAGGAAGGGTCAGTGATCATAACTCAGTATGGTGTAGGGGTATCATAGCAAGGTTATAGAAGAAAAAGTTGTGATTAAGTCCTAAACCTTCATCGTTATCACCACTACATTTACTTTTAGCAATGCAATACTTGTACTGGTAGCCAAGTTTCTCCAGTGCAGCAAATGTTACAGTCAACATGGTTCTGTGTATCTCCTTCATGAGGTTCAGTTTCTTGAGGTTATTCTTTATGACTTCATCCCATGTTTTCTTAGGTCTACCACTTCTACATGTTCCATCCACTTTAAGCAATCAGTACTTCTTTATGCTTAGATGTTCATATACATTATATCAACATTATGCATTCAGTAGAAAATACATGCTTCATTTCTTTCCAGTTGGCACAAATAGTCGGTATCCAAGACACATAAATTACTACAACGCAGGATAGTATTTCAAACACAAGCATCATACAATCTGTCCTCTACCCTAAGACAGAAACCTTTCGTTGTCAGTAGAAGTAATAGTTCTGAACCTTTCTATCCAATTCCTACTTTAGTTATCATACAACAGTTTCAGTACATCCACCACCACTGCAAATGAAGTCATATAGATAACAAAAGCTGTCTAGGGAGAGTTTATTTCATGAGTAACATCACTGTTAACTACTCACCAATCACATACAAAGTCTACATTCTCTGTCTACCTATCCATGATCTCACTACACCACTTGTGTATCTACAGTATACACTGGATACACCATACAGAGGCCCTACCTTCTTTTTCTCTTTTTCTTCTTTGCCCAATTATTCCTGAGAGAGTGGTGGAGGCAGAGTCCTCATAGACTTCTTCCAGTGGGTCCTGTCAGAAACAACTGTCTCTAACTGATCTAGCTGGATCCTCAAGCAAGACCAACCAAGCTCATGGATGTTATCCAATCATCTTGCTCTGGGCCTCTTGCCAGTTGGTTTTGCCATAGTATCGGAGCTGTGATCCCTCAATTCGCAGAAGTAGCAGCTCTACCTGGAGTGACTATCTGATCTCTGAGTTATGCACTTTATCGAATAATGTTACTCCATAGACCATTCAGAGGAATCCAATTTTGGCTGCTTCTATTTGCGATCGTATTCTTTTGGTTACTACAATTCTTTTTTTTTTTTGGTATTAGGAGCACAACCATTTCCCTGATGGTAGGAGAGGTCATCTTACCACATTGTCTCCTGGCATCCCCAGCTTCTTGTGTGACCTTGTGGGGGTTTAGATGGTCATGCAAGTGGTCCATCTGTTGCCAGTCATTCTGACAATGTGTCCCACCCACTTTCATTTTGCTTTGCTAATGATTTATAGGATGTCGCAAACTTTTATTTTTTCTCAGCAGTTTTTCTGTCTCTCCCTGTGTCGTTTAATATGATCCTTTTATGAATTCTCACTTAAAATTAAAACATTTCTATCAGCATGGAAAGCAGACGTAGAATGACAATGATGATGATGATGATGATGGCAAATCTATATATATAAAACAGAGGATGTCCGTCTGTGTGTCTGTTTCCCTAAAACTCGAGAAGAACCCAACCGTTTTTTTTCAAACTTTACACATGTAACCCGTATGGCCCCGGAAGTGTTTTGAGCAAAAAAAAAAAAATTCAAATTATTCTGACCTAGGGATCGAATTAGTGAAGTGGCCAATGTCTGTACATTATGAGGGAGTGAGAGGGGAGAGAAAGAAACGGAGAGGCGAAATGAAGAAGTGGCTCTCTACTCTTCCTCCTCCTTCTCCCCATTCGTCACAGCGTTTTTCGATAGAGGGGAGAAATGTGAACGAGTTACAGAGAGAAAGAGTGAGAGTGAAAGAAACAGACAGACTAAAAGAGGGGGATAGCGAGAGAGAGAGAGAGAGAGAGAGAGAGAGAGAGAGAGAGAGAGAGAGAGAGACAGGCGCCGTCTTTTGAGAGTTGTATGCGTGAAAGATACATGACAGTGGAATAACGTGTGTGTGTGTACGTGCACGCGTGTGTGTGTGAGTTTGTGTGCGTTTGCATGCGTGAGTGTGTATGTGTGAGTGAGTGATTATAAACTCTCTCACATGGTCTGATGGAATTAACCCTTTAGCATTTACATTACTCTATATATACTATAAGGGCGGTGGATTGGCAGTATTGGTAGAGGGTTGGGCGCAATGCTTTGAAGCATAGAGTTACCTCTCTTTATGATCTGAGTTCAAATCCCGCCGAGGTTAACTTTGCCTTTCATCCTTACGGGGTCGATAAAATAAAGTACCAGTAATGCACTGGGATAATTGCTGGCCTGGTGCCAAAAGTAGAAACAATTACTCTATATATACTATATTATTTTCATGGTAAAAGCTTTATCTCACATAATATAAAAATCTCATAGATTTAATATTATTTATTTTGAGTACAATACATTAACCCTTTAGTATTAATGTGAGTGAGTGAGTTATAAAGAGAAAGAGTGAAAGTGAAAGAAACAGACAGACTAAAAGAGGGAGATAGCGGGAGAGAGAGAGAGAGACGCTGGAAGAGGGGAAGGAAAGCTATATGTCTTGCTGTCTGCATTACGATACATATATACATACACACACACTGATCGCGTCATAATGACGTAATGCAGACAGTCAGACATACAGACAGATATTATAAGGGCGCAACGTTATAAGTATGTATCTATCTAAGAAGAGAAAGACTAAGAATTATAGAGCGAGATCGCTAAATCGCCTAATGTGGTCCCTGGGGCATAGAAAATTTAGAATTTCTTTTGCTCAAAACACTCACAGGACCATAAGTATTACATGTGTAAATTTTGAAAACAATCGGTTGGGTGGTTCTCAAGTTTTAGTGAGCTGACAGACAGACATACATTCTCTGTTTTAGATATATAGATATATATATATAATTATATATTCGTGTACAGATATTTTTGCATACACAATAACAAAATGTAAATAAACGTATTTATTTCACGAGGCTCAATAAGGATAAATATATATCAAATATATAAGAACTCTAGAGCAAATCCCGAGTAACGCCGGGCCATTCTGCTAGTATAATATAAAATTTAACCAAATATGTAAGATGTGAGCAAAATGAAGTTTCTCTAACTCAATCTGAGACAGTGGCAGCCCGTATAACCCATACTAGCAAAGAAAGCGGACACAACATGATGATAATTGTTTCTACGTTAGGCACAAGGCCAGCAATTACTCAGTGTATTACTGGTACTTTATTTTATCGACCCCGATGATAATGAGGATAAATATAAAAAAAAAATTTAGGACTACATTCCAAAGATGTTATTAATCTCAATAAATTCCATTTGGATAATTATACCATTTAGTCAGTAATCTATGAAATATGGAATTAAAAATATTTTCCTGCTTCTCTAATTCATACTTTCCACATGTTTGTCTCTTATTTCATCTTTCCTATCAGTCTTTTCCCCCTCCTCATCCTGATCACCACCAGCATCATCATCACCGTCACCATCACCACCACCATCACCATCATCTCCTCCTTCACATATCCAACAGTCACCTTACCTTTATTTTTACGCCAAAGACTCCACTGAATTTGGCATCCCATGCATTTGTCCCACGGAAGAAATATGCACAACACATGCAAACAAACTCATATGCCACCTCATATGTGTGTGTGTTTGTATATATATATATATATATATATATATATATATATATATATATATATATATATATATATATATATATATATATATATATGTGTGTGTGTATATATATATATATCATCATCATCATCATCATCATCATTTTACGTCCGCTTTTCCCTGCTTGCAAGGATGGGACGGGTCTTATTCAGCACAGCATCTCCCCACTTGTCACGGTCCTTCGTCATCTCCACCGTGAGCTTCAGCGATCTGAGGTCTGTTCTCACCACCTCCGTCCATGTTTTTCGTGGTCTACCTCTACTACGTCTTCTTTCAACTGGCACTTCTTCACCCATCGGTCATCCTCTATGCGCATCACATGTCCATAACACCGAGTTTCCTCTCTCGCACACTACATTCTATCCCTCTCAGACACATCCATGCTGGGTCGTTCACGCACATTGACATTGCACATCCAACGGAGCATACTTGCCTCATTTCTCTCCAGCCGTCGCATATCCTCTGCAGTTGCTGCCCAAGTCTCACTGCCATGCAGCATCGCACTCCTCACACAGGCATCATATAACCGGCCTTTCGTACGCAGCGAGAAACCCTTCTTCGTCAGCAGAGGAAGCAGCTCCCTAACCTTCTTCCAACACATCCTTATTCTAGATACTATGGCCTCGGAACACCCTCCTCCCATCCTAATCTGATCTCCTAGGTATCGGAAGCTATCCACCACTTCTATAGCACCCGCCTGCATTTGAAAAATGTGTCTATCAATGCGACTTCTACTGTCTAATTTCCCTGTACATCTACTGCATACGTATTTCTCCCTACCTGTTAGTTTGCCTGCTATCCCACTACATCTCTTGTGTACCCAGGATCTGCATTGTGTGCATTTTATAGAATTTATGTCAGTTCCTTTTCTGCATATCGAACATGGCCATTTCCCTGACGGAATCAGAGTTTTGTCCTCTTTTCTACTCATCAACACTTTTGTCTTAACTAGGTTCACTCTCAGTCCTCTTGCTTCCAACTGCTGTTTTAATCTCTAGCTCCTCTACTGATTCTGCTATAAGAACCAGATCGTCAGCATAGAGAAGTTCCCATGGACAGCCAGTCTTAAACACATCTGTTATGGTTTGGAGGACTATAACGAACAAGAGCGGGTTGAGGACCGAACCTTGATGTACTCCTACTTGTATCTGGAATTCCCCACTAAACTCCATTCCTACCCTGACTTTACTGACAGCACCTCTGTACAAAGTTTGCATTGTCCTCACAAGCCATTCCTCAACACCTAGTTTCCTTAGGGACCACCAGATGACAGATCAGGGTACCCTATTTCTAGGACAACAAAGGCTAAGTATAGTGGCTTATTCTTCTCTAAGAATCTCTCTTGTAATTGTCTCACCAAGAAGAGGGCATCTGTTGTACTTTTCCACGGCACAAAACCAAACTGCATCTCATCTAGTTTGACCCTTTCTCTAATTAGTTGTGCTAATATGCTTTCTGTCACTTTCATAACCTGATCCATCAGTTTTATACCCCTATAATTGCTCCTCTCCAGAGCATCCCCTTTACCTTTGTAGCAAATTTATGAGAATACTGCTGCACCAGTCTTTGGGTATGACACCGCCATATATAACCTGATTGATGATGCGTGCAACCAGTTTAGTGCCTACGTCCCCCGATTCCTTCAGCATCTCAGCAACTATCCCCGACGGTCCAGCGGCCTTACCATTTTTCATTTCCATAATCGCCTCTTGGACCCTATATTCGTCAATCTCAACAGCTGGTCCCTCTGTCGGATCTACTGATGGTAATTTCTCTCTCTCCCATTCGTTCTCCACATTCATCAGTCTCTCATAATGACATTTCCAGGCCTCCTTTTTCTGATCATTCGTGACACTAAGTACACCGGCATCATTCCGGACACATTTATCTCCAACAACATCCTGATTTGCGTTGACACACTGCCTTGCAATGTGGAACACCGCACGCTCCTGATCTGCTCGTCGCAGAACATTGGCAAACCTCCTACTCTCAGCCTCCCTGCGTGCTAAGTACACCTGACGTCTAGCTTCTCTCTTAGTGGCTATATATCCTTCTCTACTCCCACCATTTTCCCAAGCCTTCCATGCCAGTCTTCTGTCTCTAATGGCCCTCTCTATTGTGCTGTTCCACCACCAGGTCACTCTCTCTCTGGTTGGAGCTCTGCTCCAGCCACAAGTTTCATCAATAGCCTGCAGTATGTTGTCATGTAAGAAATTCCAGTTATTATCTATGTCATACATCTCTAAATCGTCTTCTTTTTCGTCATACACATCTTGAAGGGCTTTCCTAAATTTGTATTTTAGTGAAAGGTCTTTTAGCTTCCAGACCTTTCTTCTCCACACCTTCCTATATGTCTCATTCCATCTCTTGCTTACTAAGATATCACCAATGACTAACCTATGGTGTGGGGTACATTCTTCCCCAGGGAATACCTTGGTATTTGACACCATTTGCCTATCCCGCTGCCTAACTAGTAAGAAGTCAACCTGGCTTATGTGCTCACCAGATTTGTAGGTTATTAGGTGGTTGGCAGGTGTCTGGAAGTTTGTGTTGCAAATAGTCAGTGTATTTGCATCACAAAATTCAAGAAGTCTCACTCCTTCCTCATTTCTTGAGTGGTAACCGTGCCCACCATGTACCCCAGTGTAACCATCCTGGAGCTGTCCAACATGACCATTGAAGTCTCCTGCTAGCATAACGATGTCTCTGTCCTCTGTCATTGCGGCTGTTTGTAAAAGTTGCTCATAAAAGCAGTATTTCTCTTCTTTACCTAGGCCTGCTTGGGGAGCATAGGCAGAGATGATTGTCAGTAGTCTCCTGCCTACAACTAATCTAAGCTTAATTATTCGATTACTAACTTGAACTACCTCTATGGTCTTATCGATCCATCTCTCAGCCAGTAATATGCCCATCCCACCTAACCCATCATCATTACCTACCCAGAAAAGCTTATAACTAAGATGTTTGCCTGCGATTAGTCTCGCAGAGGCACCTCTCCATCAACATGCCTTCTCTCCAGCATCTCCGCTATTTCACCAGATCTACCTGTTAGTGCCAACCTTAAGTGTTGCAACTCTGAGATGCGACGTCTTCATATTTTTGTTGTTGCTTTTCCTGTAGTGCGATTGCTTGAAGACGGTCGGGAGGTTCTCGCACCTGGCCGCACCAGCCACCCAACTACCGTGTGCAGCCTAACATGGTATATATTTGTTGCTGTGCTTATAATTGTTTTGGCATTGATATACTGGTTGGATGCCCTTCCTAACACCAATATCATCATCATCATCATCGTTTAACGTCTATCTTCCACGCTAGCATGGGTTTAAACGGGAATTGTCCCACGCGAGGGAAGATTGGTTGTCTCGCTCGTATAGGACTGTCTGGCGGGTTTTCTACGGCTGGATGCCCTTCCTAACACCAACCACGTTTACAGTGTGGACTGGGAGGTTTTTACCGTGTTACCTACACGGCCACATTACAGCGTGGACTGTGTGTTTTTTTGTCGTGACACCTACACGACCTCATTTATTTAGGACTAGATGTTGTGGCACTAACATTACTTTACAGAGAAAGGGGTGGTGTTAATGGGGGTGGGGTGGGGGTAGTGGTATGGGGGTGTATTTTTGGTTAAGAGGTGCCTACTGACTGTAGGTTTCGTTTTGTACTTAGGCAAGGCGGGTCTTCTGTATTACTGCGTAGCGCCAAAGATCTCGGTCCAGTGACATTGTCTTGGAGAGGTGTAAGTGTGTAAGGTCGGAATTTATCAAATCGTCCCAGGTTTTTCTGGGTCTACCTACTCTATAGCTTCCGTCTATTTTGATCGCCCTGCACTTTGTGATACAGCTGTCGTCTTTCCTGCGCATCACGTGACCGTACCAACGTAGTCTTCTCTTGAGTAAACAGCATCTGATCCCTCTTATTCCTAATTTCTCACTTAGTTCATTTATGCTTTGCCGTTCACGTATATTACTATTACACATCCAACGGATCATGCAAGCTTCGTTCCTCTCCAGTCTGCGCAGATCCTCTTGCATTTGGGACATAAAATGGAGTTTCTGCTTACTCCTTTCCTACACACTGAGCATGGCCATTTCCCAGAGGGGACCAGTGCCCTATTTTCCTTCCTACATACTAGAACTTTAGTCTTAGACAAGTTAATTTTAAGGCCTCTTGATTCTAGGCCATTGTTCCAAGTTTGGAATTTCTTCTCTAGTTCAGCCATTGATTCAGCTATGAGCGTTAGATTATCTGCGTATAGAAGTTCCCATGGGCAGCCGGTCTTGAACTCCTCTGTTATAGCCTGAAGGGCAATAATAAATAGGAGGGGGGCTAAGGACAGAGCCCTGATGAACACTGACTTTTACGCTAAATTCTTCACTATATTCATTGTTAATTCTAACCTTGCTGACTGTTTCTTTATACAAGGCGTGTATAGCTCTCACGAGCCATTCATCAACACCTAGTTTTCTAAGAGCCCACCAGATAATGGGGCGGGGGACTCTGTCAAAGGCTTTCTCCAAGTCAACAAAAGTTAAGTAGAGGGGTTTACTTTTAACTAGGCACTTCTCCTTTAGTTGTACAAGGAAACAAGCGTCTGTGGTACTTTTACCTGACACAAACCCAAACTGCATTTCATCTAGATCAATTCGCTCTCTGATTAGTTGTGCTATAACTTTTTCTGTGACCTTCATGACCTGGTCAATTAATTTAATTCCTCTATAGTTTCCCCTATCTAGGGCATCTCCTTTACCCTTGTAGCAGTTAATGATGCTGCTGCTACGCCAGTCATTTGGTAAGACCCCATTCTGTATGACTTGGTTTACTATCCGGGAGACCATAGTGTGTCCCACTCTTCCAGATGCTTTCAGCATTTCAGCAACTACCTACGAAGGCCCAGCTGTTTTGCCTGTCTTCATATCTTTGATTGCCTTACTTATTATACTACCTTCAACTAGCACTACTGGTCCCTCTATTGGATCGATTTGGGGCAGACTATCTTTTTCCCACTTATTCTCCTCATTTAGTAGCCTCTCGTAGTGACACTTCCAAGCTACCTTCTTATCAGTATCAGTGATGGCAAGTATACCATCATCATTACGGACACACTTCTCCCCGACAATATCACGGTTCTCCTTGACACATTGCCTAGCAATCCTGAACACCTCACGTTTTTAGTCCTCGCGTTGTAGAACATGCTTGAACTTTCTTTCCTCTGCTTCCCTTCTTGCAAAGTACACTTGTCTCCTAGCTTCCCTCCTGGCCACTTAATAGTGTTCTTTACTTCCCCCATACTTTCCAAGCTTGCTTTTTGGCCTTGATTGACTCCTCCACCTTACTGTTCCACCACCATGTTACTCTCCACCTGCCTATAGGTCTGCTCCAGCCACAGATTTCATCTGTCGCCTTCAGCAGGTTAACTTTCAGGAATTCCCATTGTTCCTCTATACTGTATGTCTTTAATTGCTCTTCCTTACTGTCAAAAGCATCAAGTAGTATCCTTTTAAATTTGTTACTGGCTGTGGGATCCTTTAACTTCCATATTCTTCTTCTCAGGGTGGTCCTCCTCTGTTGTCGAGTACGTCTCGTCCTGACTATGAGGTCACTAACTATGAGGCTATATTGGGAGGTGCATTCTTCGCGGGGGAGGGATTTAGTGTTTACAACAGACACTGTCACGTCTTCTGGTAAGGATATGATCTATCTGGCTGGTATGTTCCCCTGATCTATAGGTGATCAAGTGATTGTCTCGTTTTTTGAAGTTTGTGTTACAGATAGTTAGGTTATTTGCGTCACAGAATTCCAGAATTCTGAAGCCTTCCTCATTTCTGGTACCAAACCCGTAGCCTCCATGGATTCCGTCATAGCCGTCACAATGTTGTCCAACATGACCATTTAGGTCGCCGGCAATAATTATGTAGTCACTGTCAGTTATTTGGGAGGTAGTGAGCATTAACGACTCATAGAATCTGTCTTTTATAGTGCCAGGCAGTCCGGATTGGGGTGCGTACGCAGATATTACTGTCACAGTAGTTCTGTTTAGGACTAGTCTTATTTTAATTATTCTGTCGTTCACTCTATTTACGTCTATTATCTTATCTACCCATTTTTCTACTAACATGATTCCTACCCCACCCAGCCCATTGTCATTTCCCACCCAGAAAAGTTTATGGCATCGTTTTTTACCCACAATGAATCTAGCAGACCCACCCCTCCACCTAGTCTCTTGGACACAACAAGCATCAACTTCCTTACGTTCAAGCATCTCTACAACCTCGTTAGAGCGACCTTTTAAAGTGCCTACATTCATGGTACTAACTCTGAAGTTTTGGATTTCGCTTGATGGGTGGAAGGGGTGGGTTGGAGGTGTAGGGAGGGGTGAGGGAGATGGGTTATGTTTGCCATACGCGTCTGAAATAAGGAGGAATCCTTGCATTTTCGTCCGGCCACAAGAGGTGAATTTATCTTTATCTTTGACATTGTCATTTGAGTGTCCAGATTCTTCTTACTCTCCAGAATCCCACAGTCCATCTAGCATATCAAAGGCAACCAGGTTTAAACTTAAGGAGGGAATAGCCGATGCGGTGGTTTTGAGATTGGTAATAAGCCGCTAAATTATGATTGGACCATCTAATAAAGGTGGATAAAGGTGGCGAGTGGGGCCGGGGGCGGGGCATAGGTTTGGGGAAGTTAACTAGAAGGTTATTTTTTTAATCTAAACCTATAAACGAACGTATAACAGTAATCAGAGTTTAAATACAAGAAGATTGTTTTTGAGGGTCTGACAGAATTAACGAATAAAATTGAAAGCTTGGATTCTAAGTAAATGGACCGTGTAAAACATAGCAACCAATTTGATGCCCTACAAGACTCTGCGCCAACAAAATCGTCAAATTCTACATTTAACCACTTTCAAATGGCATTCAAAGAGGCAGCGGCTGACACCATCCCTTTAAAACCCAAGGTAAAAAAACGAAAACCCTGGGAAACAGAGAGGAAACGCCAAAAGCGCAAAGAGTTGCGAAAGGCTGCAGAATTGAAAGACACTCAACGATCTTCAGAAAACATTAGTAACTTCAATGCTGCTTGTACAGCACTGAAAAGTGAGTATGAAATTGAGCAAGCCGAATACATGCAGAAAAAGATCAATCATATCTCAAGTACTGTCAGCAATAAGAGGTCTGCTGAAGCCTGGAAAACTGTCAATGAAATTAGTGGCAGAAAAAGTAGTGACAGAGCCAAACTGAAAGCCTCCAGCCAAGACGAACATTTAAAACTGTGGCAACAACATTTTCAGAACCTACTTGGCAAAGCACCACAGATCATCGAAGAAGAAATAATACCCGTTTTTACAGAGGAACACCAAATACAGAAAGATCCTTTCACTATGGAGGAACTATAGAAAGCAGTGAAAAGTATTGGTAACGGAAAAGCGTGCGGACTTGACGAGATCCCAGATGAAGTGTGGAAGGTACCTGAATCTCACCCAATCCTACTAGAATTGTGTAATGGTGTCTATAATCAAGACCCCATAGACAAATGGACTGAGGAATGTATACTCCCTTTTCCCAAAAAGGGCGATCTTGGAATGGCTAAAAACTACCGTGGCGTAACACTAATGGCAATTGCCGCAAAGATATACAATCTCATGTTGCTTGACAGAATAAGACCTGTCAATGACCCCTTGCTGAGAAAAAAACAAAATGGCTTCCGCACCAACAGATCAACATCAGGGCAAATACTTACTATTCGGCGTAAAAGCCCAAATCCTCCCAGCAACTCTCCTGTTTATTGACTTTTCAAAAGCATTCGATTCCTTCCATCGTGGGAGGATGAGAGAGCTACTTCTAGCCTACGGCTTGCCAAAGGAAACAGTAAATGCCCTCATGATGTTATATAAAAACACCCGCGCAATGGTGCGCTCACCTGATGGTGATACCAACTTCTTTGACATCATTGCAGGAGTACTCCAAGGGGATACTCTTGCACCATATATTTTTATCATCTGCCTCGATTATGTATTGACGAAAACTTAGAGCTTGGTTTCACTCTCACAAAGCGAAAGTGTAGACGCCATGCAGCTCAGAAAATCACCGATGCTGACTATGCGGATGATTTAGCGGTCCTCGCCGAGTACCTTAAGGATGCAACATCACTCCTTCACAGCATCGAATCAGTTGCAAAGGAAATCGGACTCTATGTCAACGCAGGCAAAACAAATATATTTGCCTGAACCAAGACTCCTCAGTTGGTATGCGAAGTCTAAACGGCGATATAATCAAGCAAGTTGACGACTTCAAATACTTGGGTAGCTATATCGCCTCCACAGAACATGATGTTAACATCAGACTGGGAAAAGCCTGGTAAGCATTGAATGCAATGGAAAAAATATGGAAATCAAACCTGCCGGCCAAACTGAAAAGGAATTTCTTCAGAGCTGCTGTGGAATCTGTGCTTGTTTATGGCTCTATCATTTGGATGCTAACGTCAAAACTGGAGAAAAAGCTAGACGGGGCATACACACGTATGCTCCGTGCTGCTTTAAACGTATCTTGGAGGGAACACCCAACAAATAAGGATCTCTATGGCAATATACCACCTATCAGCAGGTCAATACATAAAGAGAGACTCACATTTGCTGGCCACTGTTGGCGCAGCAAGGAAGAAATAGCAGGCGATGTATTGTTTTGGAGTCCATCTCATGGAGCAAGAAACGCTGATCGTCCCAAGAAGACATACGTCAAGCAACTTGAGGACGATACTGGATGTACTGCGGAAGAACTGGCAAACGCTATGAGAGACAGAGATGGATGGAGGAAACGTGTCGTTGAAGGCCTAGCAAGCTCGACCTGATGATGATGATGAATATTATATTGTTTAAAAAGGTATGTCTTATTTCCAAGTTGTAACACGAACTCATAACAATAAAGATGAGACAATTATAGACACTCCTGTGAGATATTTCAGCATGTTTCATTTAATTACTTTATTCCTAAATTGATGACCAAATAATGTAAGGCAAAGTCAACTAATAATACCAATTATACATATTATATTCTGTTATTTTATATAATCTGTTAGGCCACCCTTGAGTGCTACTGGTAATATGTAACCCAGTACAACCTGTCGCATGGTCGGGTCGTCGGCGACTAAACCGGCAACGCCATCAAGTTTACTTAGTGAGGAGGGTGATTTTGGACATCCTGCAGGACAAAAACAAAACCTGACAAAGGGTGGAAGAACTCATAAGAGTCAACGACCATCCAAAAATTGTGTAAATATGTATATAGTGTATGTAGTGTATATTTGGTAGCCTTGGTCGGCAATCTGTCTAGGAGAGGGACCACTCTGATTTCAAGACAGAGCTCTTTGGCCTTGATAAGCAATCCGTCAAACCAATCCTGACTGGGTTAAACGACGACATTGGCAAGCAGGATGTCGAATCAGTAGATAAGGCAATGATCGAGTAACTGTGAATTTGGTTCATACTACTAGTGGCAAGGCGATCATATCAACTATTGTTGGATGTTTCGGTGAGGCACAACCGCTCTAATACAGAGTACTGCTTTCACTTGTATGGAGTAGCGACCGCAAGTGTATATACAACTATTGAAAGCTAAATATGACACAAATCCTTCGATGTTCATCCCGCAACGATCTTCGCGCGGTTAAACGAGAAGCGCGTCCTGCAACGGATTCCCAGATTGCAGTCTGGGAATCCGTTGCAGGACACGCAGAAATTTTTGACGACCGACAGGTTCATTTTATACTTGCTAAGAGAGAGAGAGAGAGAGGGAGGCCTGTAGGCTTATAGACAATACATTGGGGTACAGAGTAGATGAGAAGAAGAAGGAAGAATGTTCTCGAAAAAGTTATAACTAGAAGGTTATTTTTTTGTTTTAATCTAAACCTATAAACGGACGTATAACAGTAATCAGTGTTTAAATACGAGAAGGTTATTTTTTAAAATTTAAACCTATATATATATACATAGCTAAGACAGAAGTGTTGCTAAGTAGAAAAGAGGACAAAACTCCGATTCCATCAGGCAAATTGCCATGAAGAAAAGTAACTGGCATAAATTCTATAAAATGTACGCAATGCAGATCTTGGGTACACAAGAGATGTAGTGGGATAGCAGGCAAACTAACAGGTAGGGAAAACTACGTATGCAGTAGATGTACAGGGGAAGTTGACATTAGTAATCGCAGTGATAGACACATTTTTCAAATAGAGGTGGATTCTATAGAAGTGGTGGATAGCTTCTGGTACCTAGGTGTTCAGATTAGCATGTTGACAAAGAAGGGTTCCTCCCTGCGTACAAAAGCCGGTTATATGATGCCTGTGTGACATGCACGATACTCCGTGGTAGTGAGACATGGGCAGCAACTACAGAGGATATGCTATGGCTGGAGAGAAATGAAGCAAGCATGCTCCGTTGGATGTGCAATGTCAATGTGCGTGAACGACCAAGCATAGATGAGTTGAGAAAGAAACTGGGTATAAGAGGGATAAGTTGTGGTGTGCAGGAGAGAAGACTGAGATGGTATGGACATGTGATGCGCATGGAGGATGGCTGCTGGGTAAAGAAGTGGCAAGAAATCCCAATAGAAGGAAGACGCTGTAGAGGAAGATCACGAAAAACATGGGCAGAGGTGGTGAGAGCTGTCCACAGATTGCTGAAGCTCACGGAGGAAATGACGAAGGACCGTGACAAGTGGAGATATGCTGTGCTGAATAGAACCCGCCCCACCCTTGCAAGCAGGGAAAAGCGGACGTATGATGATGATGATGATGATGATGATGATATATATATATATATATATATATCCAACCGTGACCATCTCCACTGAAAGTTTTCATGAAATAGTCTTTTAAGACTATACAGAGCATTTGATGTTATTCCAAATTGAAGGATAAGTGTTTCAAACTGTATTTTATCATGAGTTAAAGGTCTATAGATTTTTCCCTGGATTTTACTAAATTCTGTGGATGAATTTATATCCTGATTCTCTTTTGAGATGAGTTTGAGTTATTTTTCCTAAATCTTTCGTTAACTACTTTTCCCATCTTGACGTTATAGTTGCATATATGTTATAGAATGCCGTTAGCTTCTTGCTAAAACAATCTCTATACCTCTCATTTATATTTATACTCGGATTCTTTTCCTAGAGTGCTTAAACTATCTGTGACTAATCCCGGTTTTTTTCATAAAAACTGTGATAATTATTGCTATTTTGCTGAACTCCTTTGTAGAGTTTTTTTCAGAATGTATTTGACTGCTATTTCTTGTAAATAAACATTCACTTCCATCCTGACGTCACTAGCCCCGTTTTTTCCTCATGTGCTTTTTCATAAATACACATGAAGGCGAACTAGCCAGTTTTAGAATTCCCTTTTTCGGATTATACTACTGTGAGAGCCCTGGTTTCTGTTGAGCTCTGCTGATGAATGAAATCCAACCGTGACCATCTCCACTGAAAGTTTTCATGAAATAGTCTTTTAAGACTATACAGGGCATTTGATGTTATTCCAAATTGAAGGATAAGTGTTTCAAACTGTATTTTATCATGAGTTAAAGGTCTATAGATTTTTCCCTGGATTTTACTAAATTCTGTGGATGAATTTATATCCTGATTCTCTTTTGAGATGAGTTTGAGTTATTTTTCCTAAATCTTTCGTTAACTACTTTTCCCATCTTGACGTTATAGTTGCATATATGTTATAGAATGCCGTTAGCTTCTTGCTAAAACAATCTCTATACCTCTCATTCATATATATATATATATATATATATATATATATATATATATATATATATATATATATATATATATATATATATATATATATATATATACACATATATGTATATACACATATATACATATATATATCATCATCATCATTTTACGTCCGCTTATATATATATATAAAAATAAAAATATTAATAAAATAGATGTTCTTTTTATTAATATTTGTAATTTAATATTAATAACTCTGGAAAATTATTTTTCGTAGAGTGCTTCCAATCTACAGTAAAACTCATTCTTTGATGTACTCATTGAATCTCGTTTAACTCTTTAATATATATATATATATATATATATATATATATATATATATATATATATATATATATATATATGCAGAAGTTATATTTAATTTGTTGGGATTCCAACAAACTTAAAAGTTTATAACTGATATAGAGCACTCAACAGTTTACTGGAGTAAATATTCAATATATTAATAAATGGAAACTATATTTATAAAACCATAATTATTTTATTATATATATTTTAAGGGCAACCAAGGCAATCTTCGTGCGCTTTCATCAGATAAAATACAAATTTTCAACCGTCAAGGTTGTTTTCCACAGTTATGTCACTATTTATAAAACAAATTTTGTATTTTATCTGATGAAAGCGCACCAAGATGCCTTGGTTGTTCTTGAAATATATATAATAAAATAATTATGGTTTTATAAATATAGTTTCCATTTATTAATATATTGTATATATATATATATATATATATATATATATATATATATATATATATATATATATATATATATATATATATATATATATATATTAAAATAACAGATTAAAGAATCGCTGCTTTCACCCTTAACGGGATCTTCTGAAACTAAAAAAATCAATCTGTGAACGCAGAAGTAAATATTTCGAAAAACGTTGCAACCGAAGGAAGACAGGAAGACAATACTTTGGTTCGTGGAAACGTTCCCTGGCAAAGAACGGGAAAAAACGAAGATAATACGTCATTATTTGGAACGGTGAAAACAATTTCACGCAAAGACAAAACCATGTTTATGGTATAAATGAAGTCGTAGACTAATATTCTATTACGTGGTTCGTGGAGACGTTCTCTGGCAAAGAACGGAAAAAACGAAGATAATACGTCATTATGTGGACCGAGCAAACAATTACACGCAAAGACAAAACCACGTTTATGGTATAACTGAAGTCGTAGACTAAAATTCTATTTAGGAAATCGAATGATTCTCGGCTTCAGAGTTAAGAATAATGTAAAGAAATTACAGAGGTAATTGAAATCAACAAAAATTAAATATATACATGCACGCATCCATATACGTACATACACAAGCATACGCGAAAACACACGATTATTTGCTTAAACTTTAATCTGTTATTTTAATAAATATTTGCTCTACGGTTCTTATATATTTGATATATATTTATCCTTATCGAGCCCTCTTTGGATTTTAGTCTTCAAATTTATTATTATTACTATATATATATATACTTAGGTTAATAGGAGTTAGGTATTGTATACCCGTGTCCCATTCAGGTATTGGCAGCATAATAATTAGCTCTATGCTTTGGAGCAGAGCGTATATATGAAAAAGAACACAAGAGCGTCTACAACATCAAAAGATTTTTATTGGCTTACAATGTTTCTTCCTTACGTAACCGTAGGATTCGTCAGAGCTATAAAAGGGGTTTGATTGGTGTTATGGACTCTACCAACCAAACATTCAAGAACAAAGAGTAAAGAGAGTAAAGAGCAAAAGTAGGGGACGATAAGTCTAATTTTGGTGCGGGAGGGTGGGGTGTGGGTCCTTGTTTACTAGCTGCGGTCATATTCATTCCCAGGAGTCGGGTGGTTAGCTGAACCATAGATGGGGTGGCATCGATAGTATGGTGCAGAGGGTGCGCAGAGGCTACACAAACACAAAGGGCGTACAATATATAAATATATATAGCGGAGTACTGTGATCCTTGTGATTTCCAGATATACAACCACTGACACTGTTACGAAGACCAGAAAACCATACTCCATATATTGAACCAAGTGATTGATTTGTGCGACCAAAATAACACCAAACACATATTGAACTAGGAATATTGGATCCTCCGTCAATGTCCGGGTGAGCAAAGATAGATTTCTATCTGCATTGGAATTTACGAACTTGTGCATCTGCTGTGGTGTCAAAAACAAACGCACATGACCGCACAGATAAACAATGGACCATGCCACGTGGCTTGAACCCGTAAGTGAATTGAAGGTTCTGCAACTCTGATACACAGATTATTTATTATTAAGATGTATAAACTTGACATGTATAAACTATTATCATCTTATATTCTCTCAACTAATCACACTTGATCATATTTCTCTATCCCGTTTTCTCCCCCCATAATTATTATATTTTTATTATTATTTGAAAAAATCGGTTTTTTTACATTGTGTTTTCCCCTCCAAATATTCGCTTATATTTCTTTATATATTCTCTATATATTTTTTTATCTTTATTATTTCCACTTTTATCCTCCTTTATAGTTTACCTTATTCTTACTTTTATACCTTATTATAGTGTAATCTTCCCCATGCCTTATTATACACTATTAATTATAGATTTATTACTCTTTTTCCATTTCTAATTACCTCATGTACTTTCTCCTCCGCTATATATATTTATATATTGTACGCCCTTTGTGTTTGTGTAGCCTCTGCGCACCCTCTGCACCATACTATCGACGCCACCCCATCTATGGTTCAGCTAACCACCCGACTCCTGGGAATGAATATGACCGCAGCTAGTAAACAAGGACCCCCCCCCCGCACCAAAATTAGACTTATCGTCCCCTACTTTTGCTCTTTACTCTCTTTACTCTTTGTTCTTGAATGTTTGGTTGGTAGAGTCCATAACACCAATCAAACCCCTTTTATAGCTCTGACGAATCCTACGGTTACGTAAGGAAGAAATATTGTAAGCCAATAAAAATCTTTTGATGTTGTAGACGCACTTGTGTTCTTTTTCATATATACGCTCTGCTCCAAAGCATAGAGCTAATTATTATGGTGACGTGGTTGCCTTAACACCGTATGGCATAAATTCAGGCTGTTCAGTTTGTTGACAAACGAACAAAGCGGCGTTATAATAAGCGTCCGCTAAACTGATGCGTGCATATATGTATGTGTACCTGTATGTATATATATATATATATATATATATATATGCATGCTACTGTACGTCTGTATACATATATGTATGTACGTATACATACATACTTACATTTAAGTAGGTGCCATACTAAGAGTGAGAAATGAAATTTCGTTTTCATTTTTATCAACTTATATATATATTATTCAACTGTTAACAAATGAACAATACTCGCATAATCAAAATATATACTTTATTATATATATTTCAAAGGTACTGTGATGTTTTTCAGTACGTCCTCATCAGACAAAATATATAATTTGATATATGACATACCGCTACGGTCTTGATTATTCAATTCCAGTATTGACTGCCAATACTGGAATTGAATAATCAAGACCGTAGCGGTATGTCATATATCAAATTATATATTTTGTCTGATGAGGACGTACTGAAAAACATCACAGTACCTTTGAAATATATATAATAAAGTATATATTTTGATTATGCGAGTATTTTTCATTTGTTAATATTTTGAATAATATTAAAAACTGTAGGAAAACTCTTTAAGTGCTTCTAATCTATTGTAAAACTATTCGTTGAGTAATCAACGAACCATACTAATCTTTGGTTATATACATACATATATATATACAATATATTAATAAATGGAAACTATATTTATAAAACCATATTTATTTTATTATACACATTTCAAGGGCAACCAAGGCAAATTATGGTGCGCTTTCATCAGATAAAATACAGATTTGTTTTATAAATAAATATTGACATACCCGGAAAAAAAGACAACCTTAACGGTTTATATCAGTTATAAAAAATGTTTAAATTAAATATAACCTCTGCATATATATATATATGTATGTATGTATGTATGTGTGTGTATGAAGTGAAGCAAAGTTAGTAGTTGTTGAAAGTGAATAAACACGACAGAATAAGAGTTTCAGTAAGATATAAAATTTACTTCACTTCAGTTAGAAAGGGAAAAAGGAATATGATAACTACTAACCATAAAAGTTGTATGTAAACATTTGTAAATGAATACCGTGTTTTTGAAGTTTTCTTGAAGATCCTTTGTTTTATGTGTTATGCTGAAATAGAAGGTGCCAGGCTATCGTCTGTCATTAGTATTACCATAGAAGTTAAAAGCCAAGTGACCAGGGAGTCGTCTCTTTTGTAACAGAAAATTCTCTTCCTGTCCTCGTTCCATATTTATCGAATGCTAGTTATTTTGGGATCAAAGGTCGATGACCTCCCGCTGCGTTCTCTTTCATAGGAATATCAGTGAGGGGATGCGCTGGAGCATTTCTGTTCCCACACACACGCACACATACGCGCCGCGCGCGCACACACACACACACACACACACACACACACACACACACACACACACACACACACACACACACACACACACACACACACACACACACACACACACACACACACACACACACACACACACACACATATGAATCAGGATGGATTAAGTTTGAAACTGGTTAGACCATTACTCAACAGAATACTCGATACTTAAGGTAGTAGAGTGTGGTTATATTATAAAGAGTCGTTTCAACAAGAGCTCAGCCATCAGAGACCCTACTCTTTATAATATATATATATATATATATATATATATATATATATATATATATATATATATATATATATATATATATATATACTAGCAGAATGGTTCGGCGTTGTTCGGGATTTGCTCTAGGGTTCTTATACATTTGATATATTTTTATCCTTATCGAGCCTCGTGAAATAAATACGTTTGTTTATATTTTGTTATTGTGTATGCAAAAATATCTGTACACGAATATATAATTATATACATATATATATTAAAATAACAAATTAAAGTTTAAGCAAAGAATCGTTGATTTCACTCTTAACGGGATCTTCTGAAACTAAAAAAATCAATCTGTGAACGCAGAAGTAAATATTTCGAAAAACGTTACACACTATATATATATATATACACACACTATATATACATATACACACACATATAGCGTCATAATGTCGTAATGCAGACAGTCAGACATACAGACAGATATTATAAGGGCGCAACGTTATATCTATGTATCTATCTAAAAAGAAAGACTAAGAATTATGGAGAGAGATCGCTAAATCGCCTAATGCAGCCCCTAGGGCATTGAAAATTTGAAACACTCACAGGACCATAAGTATTACACATGTAAAGTTTTAAAACAATCCGTTGGGTGGTTCTCGAGTTTTAGGGGGACAGACAGACAGACATTCTCTGTTAGATACATATATATGTATTTCGTTTCTGAATTTGTTTAGCAAGATGCTTTATCTGAAAACGTGTGTTGAAACCGATATTGTTATACTTTGGGAGGGTCATGTTGTCATTAAGAAACACACGCACCAGTTGCTTTCACTTCAATTTATTAAATTGAAGTGAAAGCAACTGGTGCGTGTGTTTCTTATTGGCAACATGACCCTCCCAAAGTATAACAATATATATATATATATATCATCATCATCATCGTTTAACGTCCATCTTCCACGCTAGCATGGGTTTGGACAGTAATTTTCCCACTTGAGGCAAGAGTGGTTGTCTTGCTCGTATAGGACTGTCTGGCGGGTTTTCTACAGCTGGATGCCCTTCCTAACACCAACCACAGTTACAGTGTGGGACTGGGAGGTTTTTACCGTGTTGCCTACACGGCCACATTACAGCGTGGACTGTGTGTTTTTTTGTCGTGATACCTACACAAACTCATTTATTTAGGACTGGATGTTGTGGTACCAACATAACTTTACATCGAAAGGGGGTGGTGTGGATGGGGTGGGGGTAGTGGGACGGGGGTGTATTTTGGTAAGAGGTGCCTACTGACTGTAGGTTGCGCTTTGCACTTAGGCAAGGCGGGTCCTCTGTATTACTGTGTAGCGCCAAAGATCTCGGTCCAGTGACATTGTCTTGGAGAGGTGTAAGTGTGTGAGGTCGGATTTTATCAAGTCGTCCCAGGTTTTTCTGGGTCTGCCTACTCCATGGCTACCGTCTATTTTGATCGCCCTGCACTTTTTTATACAACTGTCGTCTTTCATGCGCATCACGTGACCATACCAACGTAGTCTTCTCTCGAGTAAACAGCATCTGATCCCTCTTATTCCTATATATATATATAACATTGTCAGCAATTAAAGATTTTTAGTATATTAAGGCTTCTTTGTTAATTTTTATATAATTTTTTTCGGCTCTGTTTGATAGCATTGAGCTATATCTTATACTGTCATTTCTCTAATACGACGAGTGTGTTTAACTCTAACGCACTCAAGTATTCTTATCTTATATATATATATATATCATCATCAACACCGTTTTACGTCTGTTCTTCGTTTTTGAGTTTTATGCTTGCAAGAAAAAGGTTTGTGCTGGTATCAACATGTAATGCATATGGATGATGATTGCTGTGTGAAGAAGTGCCAGTAGAAGATAGTCATCATCATCATCATCATCATCACTATTTTACGTCCATTCTTCCAGGCTAGCATGGGTTAGACGGGTTGTCCTGTTGTGGGCAGTATCTAGTCGGCTGACCTTGTCTTGCTCATACAGGAACTGATTCTGGCTAGATTTCTACAGCTGGATGCCCTTCCTAACCTCATTTACAGTGAGTGCTGGGTGATTTTTTTCCGTGGCACCTACACGTCCACTTTACAGTGTGGGCTGGGTGCTTTTCTGCCGTGGCACCTCCACGACCACTTTGCAGTGTGTGGGTGTGGGGGTGGGGGCATATTGTCTAAATTCTTCAGCTTCGGCTTGTTCCTGTGGGAGGTCGGGTCTTCTGTATTACTGCGTGACGCCAGAGGTCACAGTCGTGTGTCATTGCCCTTGAGAGGTGTAATTGGGTAAGGTCGGCCTTTATCACCTCATCCCAGGTCTTCTTGGGTCTCCACACTCCGCGGCTTCCATCGACTTCTAATGCTCTGCACCTTTTTATGCAGCTGTCATCCTTTATACGCATCACATGTCCATACCAACGTAACCTCCTCTCCTGCACACAGCATTTGATTCCTCTTATGCTCAGTCTCTCTCTCAATTCATTTATGCTTTGCCATTCACATATATTACTATTACATATCCATCGGAGCATGCAAGCTTCGTTTCTTTCTAATCTACACAAGTCTTCTACAGACAGTGCCCATGTCTCACTACCATGTAACATTGTTGTTCGGATACACGCATCATACAGTCTGCCTTTCATTTTGAGGGAAAAGCCTTTTGCAGCTAGCAGTGACAGTAGCTCCCTGAACTTCTTCCATCCCGTTCTTTCCCTAGTTATTATACTTTCCGAACACCCACCGTTGCTAATTCGGTCACCTAGGTAGCAGAAGCTGTCTACTGTTTCTACAGAGCCCTCCCAGAGTTTGTTGGTGCTTGTTTCCTGTGGCTGTTTGCTGCTTGCTGTCCCAGCGCAGCTGCTACATATGAAGCCTACATTCTTAGTTAAACTTCCTGAGATCCCATCTCTTGTGTACCCATTGTTTGCATTTGGGGCAGAGGATGGAGTTCCTACCTACACCTTTCCTACATACTGAGCAAGACCATTTCCCTGAGGGGATCTGGGTTCTGTTTTCTTGTTTACTTACAAGAACCTTAGTCTTTGTCAGGCTGACTTTGAGACCCTCTCTTTCTAGTCCCTGCTTCCTTGTTTGGAATTTCTTCTCTAGTTCCACCATGGATTTAGCTATAAGTGCGAGATCATCTGCATATAGGAGTTCCCATGGGCATCTGGTCTTAAACTGCCCTGTTATTGCCTGCAAGACTATAATGAACAGGAGGGGGCTAAGAACAGAGCCCTGGTGTACATCAACTCTATGCTAAATTCGTCGCTTTAGTCATTGCTAACCCTACTTTGCTGACTGCTCCTCTATATATGGCTTGTACAGCTTTCACAAGCCATTCATCTACTCCTAATTTTCTAAGAGTCCACCAGATTATAGCACAGGGAACTCTGTCAAAGGCTTTTTCCAGATCAACGAATGCCAGGTAGAGCGGCTTATTTTTAGCTAGGTACTTTTCCTGTAACTGCCTCACAAGGAAGAGGGCATCAGTGGTGCCTTTTCCTGGTACAAACTCAAATTGTATCTCATTTAGTTTCACCCGGGGGGGGGGGTGATAGTTGTGATGGTAGTGGGGGTTCAAATCAGTCACGTGATCTAGTGTTCGTTTTTCCTCGCTTTCTTTTGTAGATTTAGGGAGCAGTATTTCAAATTCGAGTGGTACCATTTGCAGCTGATGATTGGCTTTAACTTCTCTTTCATAACGCTACCCCCTCCCTAGACCCTCGTTGACCCAATAAAAGTGCACATTTATAAATATTTATTAATCATTCAGGAAATAATCCTTGAACTTATAGTGTTTTTTCTTTGCCGTTTCCAAGGACATTGTTTTTCTCCACTTGGATCCATTTCCTTTGGTGTCTCTTGATTTTCTTTTTGGTTTACTTCTTCCTCTCATACTTCTTCCATGTGGTGACTGTCTTGCTCTTATGCTTCTTCTCCTTGGTCCTCCCCAGTACCTTTATCAACAGATGTGTCCAACCTCCAAGGGGAACCCAACTGAATTGGGCAGATCCACAGATGGTTCACATGCACAATCGTAGGATGAGACCTCTTGCCTCCTCGAATCCAGTATGTCACATAGGACAGACGATTCATCACAGTATAGGGTCCTTCCAATGGACTCTGCAGCTTTGGCATTTGTCCCTTCTTCTGCTGGGGATTATAAGACCACACTTCATCACCCTCCTTAAAGTTTATCCCCACTAGCCTTGGCATGATGCAGATGTTTCATCATTTCACCTGAAAACTTCAGGGCTTCCCTAACGTGTTGGTGTACCTCTGTCAGTCTCTCTTGCAGATATTTCACATACCTGGAGGTTTTGCTAGGCAGTTATTCATCTGGTGGTCTTCACATCAACAGATCAACTGAGAGTCTCACCTCGTGGACCAGCATCAGATTTGCAGGTGTATAGCCAGTAGTGTCATGTGTTGTCGAATGATATGCCACCAACAAAGTGGGTAACTTCAAATCCCATTCCAACTGGCCTTCTAGACAACACTTGTCTTGTTCTTGTCTTAGTGTCCAATTAATCTTATCCACCATCCCATTCAATTATGATCTCAATGGAGTTGTCCTGGTTTTCTTAATCCCCAACAACTTACAACACTCCAGAAATACATCTGATTCACAGTTCCTACCCTGGTCAGCCAGCGGCTCAAACTGGATATGGTAGGCCTCCCAAGACACTTTGCCTTCAAATTCCTGTGGCTTCTTCTTAATGCGAACTCCACTGCAGATTTGTTCTTTGTTGGATTGGGACCTAAATACTGGAGCCTCATGATTCAGTCCAGTATCCCAAACTACCTCCTGACCACCACCAGTCACACCCACTCCTGAAAGAGCACTTCTGGAGGTTTGGCCATCTTCATAACTCAGCACATGTCCATAATTTTCGTACACTCTCTACACATCAGCCTGAGGCTCAGCAGCAGAAAGCTGTTCTACGGCCTCCATTCTCTTGTTAAACAGTTTCAACTGTTGGTCTACATGTTGCTTGCACTATGTCACATCAGCACTCACTTCACGTCTGTACTGCTGTAAATCTTCATGTACCTTCTCCTTGAACTGTTGTTGTTCCTCTTGCAACTGCTGTTGATCCTTCTCCCTTCCTCTTCTGACACCAAATGTTGCCAAATGTCGTCTCCATCTACTACATGGCTCCAACAGTCTAAAGTCAGCAGCTGGAAAACCGCAAGCCTGCCCAGCTAGTTAACTTGCTTAGAACACCAAGCTGGATGCCTTGTGTAATGTTGTTCTTCGCCACCCAGGTTCACACCGATTATTCACATCGCCGACTTTACACCGACTGTCTTTACCATGCCGCCGACCACAGACCAACTGATCACGCTGTCAACCTCACACCAACTCCCTGCATTGGAAACTCCACTAGTTTAAATAGTCTACCTCCAGTAAAACCTACAAAAACCCATGCATCATGCTTCAAATCAGTCACATGATCCATTGTTCGTTTTTCCTCGCTTTCTTTTCTAGATCTAGTGAGCAGTGTTTCGAATTCAAGTGATACCATTTGCAGCTTATGATTGACTTTACAATCTCATTTGTAACAATATGTATATAAATTAAATCAAAATAAAAACATCTCAATTTTATTGTCAATTAATTTTATTATAAAAAAGATGGAAATAATATTTAAAAAAAACCTATTCCAGAGCTCACTTATACAAGAATATTACAGAAACCAAAATAATAATATAATGTAATACATATGATAGGTAGAAAAGCAATCAGAATATAAAAAAATATTACTTACATTACTTATATCTAAATTAATCCTATACAGCTGTTTCAAATTTTAATGAAAAAACCACAAACTACCAGGGTTAAAATAAACAATAATGGGATTCAAGATTTTCTTCAGTAGGAATTATCTTTAAACTAGTACCACAAATTATTATTTGTCCATTAAGAGAACAATTGATATGTGTATGTATATATATATATATATATATATATATATATGTAGATAAATATGCATGCCAATTCTAACACATATATATCCTAGAAACGATCGTTAAATAATGAACTTTTTTTGTTTAATATAAGGAACTGTTTCATTGTTTTATTCATTATTTTTTAATATTTTATATATATATATATATATATATATATATATATAGTAGAATAATCGAGAATCGGAATATCAGCCTACGAAATCACGATAAACAACATCCGACATGTGTGGCAGAGAGCTAAATAATTTGGATAAATCAGAGCTATAACTATCGTTAAAATACCAACACATAGAGATCATGCCTAAAATCACCCGTGCAGCCGAAAAAGAACGACCAGGAAGATTCGGGTCACTCAAATAAATTATCAATAAATTAATAAATTAAATGAATGTAAAGAACTCATATATATATATATATATATCATCATCATCATCATTATCATCACCACCATTTTACATCCATTTTTCTGTGCTTACATGGGTTTGAATATATATACGAGGTGTGTCAGAAAAGTTCCAGGACTGATGTCACAAAAGATTTATTTCAAACCCAAACTTCACACTAAGAATGTTCTCCTTCAAAGTAATCCCCCTGGAGTATGTAACTGTAATCTTAGCTCTCTGCAGAGATCAAATTTTTTTCTTCATAATTTTATATACATGTCCTCTGTTTCAGGTCGTCAAGCAATGAGCACAGAGCAATGAACAAACTTGAAGTTTCTGGTACGGTTGGGGAAAACTTCGTCAGAAGCACTGGGATTGCTGCAGCAAGTGTATGAAGATGAGACGAAGGAACAAAAGTCAGTGTTGCATCATAACATATATATATATATCGTCATCATCATCATCATCATCATCATCATCATCGTTTAACGTCCATTTTTCACGCTAGCATGGGTCTGGAGGAGAATTGTCCCACTTGAGGCAAGATTGGTTGTCTTGCTCAGGACAATCTGGCGGGTTTTCTACGGCTGGATGCCCTTCCTAACACCAACCACGTTTACAGTGTAGACTTGGAGGTTTTTACCGTGTTACCTACACGGCCACATTACAGCGTGGACTGTATGTTTTTTTGTTGTGACACCTACACGACCTCATTTATTTAGGACTGGATGTTGTGGTACCCACATAGCTTTACATCGAAAGGGGTGGTGTAGATGGCGGTGGGGTAGGGTTAGTGGGACGGGGGTGTATTTTGGTTAAGAGGTGCCTACTGACTGTAGGTTTCGCTTTGTACTTAGGCAAGGCGGGTCTTCTGTATTACTATGTAGCACCAAAGATCTCGGTCCAGTGGCATTGTCTTGGAGAGGTGTAAGTGTGTGAGGTTGGATTTTATCAAGTCAACCCAGGTTTTTCTGGGTCTGCCTACTCTGTAGCTACCGTCTATTTTGATCGCCCTGCACTTTTTATACAGCTGTCATTTTTCATGCGCATCACGTGACCATACCAACGTAGCCTTCTCTCGAGTAAACAGCATCTGATCCCTCTTATTCCTAATTTCTCACTTAGTTCATTTATGCTTTGCCGTCGCGTATATTACTATTACACATCCAACGGAGCATGCAAGCTTTGTTCCTCTCCAGTCTGCGTAGATCCTCTGCACACAAGGCCCATGTCTCACTGCCATGTAACATCGCATCATACAGCCTGCCTTTTATTTTTAGAGAGAAACCTTTAGCGGCCAATAGTGGTATAAGCTCTCTGAACTTTTTCCATCCCATTCGGACTCTAGCTACAGTACTTTTGGAGCACCCTCCACCACTGCTGATTTTGTCACCCAGGTAACGGAAGGTGTCCACTATTTCTATAGAACCATCTGTGCAATGGAATGAGCTAGTATTCTGTGGGCATTTGCTGCTACTTATTGCACCAGAGCACTGGCCACATATAACATCTATATTCTTAGTTAGCTTACCTGTGATCCCACTACATCTTTTATGCACCCATACTTTGCATTTGGGACATAAAATGGAGTTTCTGCATACTCCTTCCCTACACTGAGCATGGCCATTTCCCAGATGGGACTGGTGCCCTATTTTCCTTCCTACAAACCAGAACTTTAGTCTTAGACAAGTTAACTTTAAGGCCTTTTGATTCTAGGCCATGCTTCCATGTTTCGAATTTCTTCTCTAGCTCAGCCATTGATTCGGCTATGAGCGTTAGATCATCTGCGTATAGAAGTTCCCATGGGCAGCCGGTCTTGAACTCCTCCGTTATAGCTTGGAGGGCGATAATAAATAGGAGGGGGCTAAGGACAGAGCCCTGATGAACACCAACTTTTACGCTAAACTCTTCACTATATTTGTTGTTATATATATATATATATATATATGCATGTATAGGTCATCAGGTCATCATCATCATCATCACCATTTCACATCCACTTTCCACACTAGCATGGGTTAGACGGGTTCTACTGTTGTGGGCAATGCCAGGTCAGGTGACTGTGTCTTGCTCATAAAGAACTGATTCTGGCTAGGTTTCTACAGCTGGATGCCCTTCCTAATGCAAACCTCATTTACAGTGAGTGCTGGGTGCTTTTTGTCGTGTCACCAACATGACCACTTTGCAGTGTGGACTGGGGACTTTTTATCGTGACAGGTCATAGTTGAAATGTTCATTCATACATACATTCATACATACATGCATACATACATAAATTCATACATACCTACATGGTGGCTGCCAACTCGTTTTCGAGTATGGCCACTAATTCTCCATGTAGGAGAACCCTTACTGATGCACTGAACGAGTGTGATTTTTAGTCCAGCCAGCGACTTGAAAACTCTGGTACAAACACTACACTTGTGACAATTATTGACACATAATGCTGGGCCCATGGTACCATGTGATGACAAGTGCAGAGAGATCTCCAGATATAAAGCAATGTTGACTTGTTCTTCTTTTTGGTAAATATCATCTTGGTTAAGAGAGTGGGACTGGCTTTGTGCAGTGCCTTTGCTTACACACATACATATTGGTAAAAATCTGTGAAATTATAAAACCAGAAGAACATACATACATATTGGGGCACTGGGGTATGTTAGTAACTGCCTCAATACAAATCTTGAAAAGCTGGGCTACACAGGAACAGAAAGAACACAACTAATTAGGAAATTACAAGTACAATCCATTAATGGAACAATAAAAATATGTAAAACATTCCAAAAATTTATACACACATACATACATACATACCTACATACCTACATACATACATACATACATATGATCTGGAGGAGAGATATGGAATAAAGCCTGATATAAATCTCTCGCCCTGAGAAATCGGAAGATCCTATTCAATGTTCAAACAAGATGAAAAAAAAATTGACCAATTTACAGAAAAAGTTGTGCATGGATACTTGAGACGTAAAACACAGACTATAGAGGGGATAAACCACTCAAAAAGCCTGGCATGGAGTTCCGACAAGTTTATGACATCACACCTTGAGGGATATCTCTATGCAATACAGGAACAAGAACTCCCTACCAAATATCTGCTGCACAAAAGAGGAGGGCCATCAGCTGACAATAAATGCAGGCTATGTAAAACAATAATCAAAGATGTAAGCCACATTGTTGCCAGCTGCGAAAGAATGTCATCTCGCTACTACCTCCCCATGAGACACGATGGGATAGCTAGAACCATCTGGAACGCACTTCGGAAAACAAAATTAACAACAAACGAGGAAGAATATATTGAGACAGATGGCACTAAGGAATACTGGTGGAACCTGAAAATAAAAACTGCCACCAAATTAAAGCACAAGCGGCCTGATATTGTTGTTTGGGAGCACACATTGAAAACGTGTTCTGTTGTGGAGATCAGCTGCCCACTTGATGTAAACATTGTCAGAAAGATACAGGAGAAGGAGGACATCTACAGACCATTGATGAAGAGTTTACAAATCCAGTATCCAAGATACACCTTTAGCTTCATACCCATCATTATTGGTGCTACGGGTTATATACCAACCCGCTTGGACCAAAGTATGACTGATCTTGGATTTGCGGACAAAGAGCGCAACTCCCTAATTCATAGTCTACAAATGGCTGCGATAGCTGGCACCTTCAAAATTTGCAAAACATTCTTGCGATTCAAGGGATAACAATTTCTTTTCTTTTACAACCTTGCCACCAGGAAGGTGGCCGGTCAAAAATATACTCGAAATTAAGAGAAAGAGATAACATACATACATACATACATACGTACATACATACATACATACATCCATACATACCTACATACCTACATACATACATCCATGCATGTGTGTATATATATATATATATATATATATATATATATATATATATATATATATATGATGAAGATTATATATACACACAAAGTTCATTCTTACCAATGTCTTCCGATTAATGTATTGTGTGCATTGTTTCGCTGCACCACCACTCGATTGTTTTATTGCTGTTGTTGTTGTTGTTGTAAATCTGACTAATTTAGGCTGGAACAAAAGATGGAATGTGTGACATAGCTTTGCTGGTGGCACTGCTTTTGCTTTGACCCCCCACCCTCTCTAATATCCCCCCCCCCATTACCACCACCCTGATCACTGACTCACCACCAACAACAAGAAACACGCTGTAACCTTACCACCCACTCTTGTAAAACATTATATGGGGTGCTGGTTGCTGCTTTGGTATCTTCTTATTGGTGGTGGTGGTGGTGGTGGTGGTGGTGGTGGTGGTGCTGGTGCTGGTAGTATTGGTAGTGGTGGTGGTGGTGTTGGTTATGGTGGTGGTAGTTTGTGGTGGTGGTGGTGGTTTGTAGTGGTGGGGGTTTGTGGTGGTGGTGGTGGTGGTGTTTGTTGTTGTAGTGCTGGTGGTTGTTGTTGTTGTCGTTGTTGGTGGTGGTGGTAGTATGGTGGTGATGGTGGAGGTGGTGGTGTTGTTGTTATTGTTGGTGGTAGGGTTGTGGAGGGATTGGTGGTGTTATGTTAGCAGTTTTGGTGTTGTTGGTTAGAATGCTGCTGTTAACAATGTTGGAGGTATCAGTTGGTATTGGTGTTCTTAGTGATGCTGCTTAGTATTGGTTAGTACCAGATTTACATTTGAGCTAAATTGGCTGCAATCTAGGGTCCTATTGTCCAACAGAACTCCAAAATGTTTTAAATTATATATTCAAATATAGCTATGAAACAAGTTTTTGTCAAAATTTAGCATTGTAATTGTTATTTACAATCCTCGACAGCATTTGAACCTTTCCCACTGACCAATTTTGCCCTAAACACTCCAGAAATCGCTGGAGCTCACTGTGAAGTTCATATTCTGACTAATTTGTCACCTATAGTTTGAGGCATATTGTGCAACATCAGAGGCTGTGTTCAATTTTTTTTAACAAGTTTCATTAGTACCCTTGATGCTGTCGCGGACTGTTAAAGAATTTCTTTTTCTTTAAGTGTCATAAGTTTGGCATAGAATCTTTGATGTGTAGGTCTATTTCATTAAGTTGTTAATGAGCAGGTGCTGGTAGCAGCAAATGTTTTCTAGTCTTGAGTCCAAAATGTAATCTACCACAAGGCCCTTAGTTGCTTTAATTGGGTCCTAGAAGTGGTGTTGATGAGTATTAGTTATGACTAACAACACCAGATCTAATTTATCTTGATGAGATTATAATGTACATCCACTCTATAAAAAACATAACAATTGAAAGGTCCATAGAGGACAACTACTAACAGGCAGTCAGAATTATCGCCCTTGTGCCTAAGTGTCCCTACAATTACATAATCCCAAGTGCTAGTATGCTCAGTCTCCTACTTGTTAGATCAATAGGATTTTTAGGAATTAATAGATCCTGCTTATATTAGTCAGGGGAGGGTTAGATGTTATCTCCATTGCATAAGGTGGTAGTGAATCACTAGAAGTAAAACACCAGAACCTGATATCCATCCTACCCAAATTATGATATCAAATTATACTACCTCTAGGGTAGTATAATTTGATATCATAATTTGGGTAGGATGGATATCAGAAAGAGGGATACTTAAAATCCTTTGATAGACGTGCAACACAGTCTACCCCATTTTAATGTCCTCTTAGGATATGTACTGTAGTCACCTTAGTAATCATGAACAAGGTATACCCTTAATAGAAAGTAACTCCATAATCTCAAATCCAAATAGAAATGAAAAAATAGATTGGCATATCATAGGTTAAATCAATTTACTAAGCCAATTCAAATAAATAAGGTATGCATTAGGATAGAGAGGGGGAGTTAAAAATAGGGAATTTAAGGGATTTAGCCATCAATTATAATAAAATCTATCCAGGATCTAAGATATAGGTTCTGCTTTCACTTAATACCTAATATAATAAAAGGAGTGGGATTTTCTCTGTGAGCAAATCAAGAGAATCTCAGATTTTCTATTTAGGATTTCATGTCTTTATTTCAATATGCACAGGTACTCTGTAAGGTACAAGTTAAACCTCTTATTCAGCTGCTGGTATGATTGGGCAATTTTTAGGACCTTCCAATTTATGGAGTAAGTGGTCTTATTTTCATTTAATTCCCATATATATCGAGCCAAGAAAGTTGAGGTGCTGAGTTTCTTTTTTTTACTAAATGAGTGGTGGTGCATATAATA
>OZ024744.1:61342050-61504550 GCA_964016885.1 Eledone cirrhosa | reverse complement strand
TTAGTATCAGGTTATATAGGTAAAATAATTATGACTTTTTAGTGTTTCTATAAAATAATGAAATGGACACTAATTTTGCAGACAGAAATAGTTATAAACTAAAAATAAGTAAAAATACAAACAAATTCCTTATTTGTATATTTGCAATAAATATGTTATCAGTGAATATAATATTGTATCACTGATAATGAAGAAAAGGATGGGATGGGGGATTTTTCAAAGAATAAAACAAAATTGTAATTGAGCTGTAGAATATTGCCTCGAGCTTGTAAAGACAAACTGTTGAGGGAAGGGACTTTACTGTAGACTGGTTATTGAACGGGTCCGCAGTGAAGGTACTTCCGGTGAGGTGAGTAACAAGACCTGAACTTTAAGGGAAGATCGCTCCTTCTTACATTTGTAAATGTTTGTCATGCAATTATCAACAGTTTGACAAATCACTATTTATTATTATTTTGCATATAGCTTAACTAAAGCTATAGAGCTATATTTTCACAATAACTTACACATATAAATAAAAATAGATAAATATATGAAAAATAAAATAGTGTAGTGCAGTGGATTGAATGGTTGAATGTCAGAACAAATGTTTTGTGGAGTATGGAGCAACATCCTGTTGTATTTTTAAGTTGAAATATCATTGAGGATGGTGACTCTATTCTGTCATTTAAAAAAAAAAAAGGTAATATCAATACATAAGAGTGGGCTATGTGGTCCTAGATATATGCATATGTAGGTGGAAAGTTGATGAAGTCATTAGAATATCGGTTAGAATTCTTCATGATATTTATCCCTGCCTTCTGTGCTCTGAGTTCAAGTCCTGCTAAGTTCAACATTACCTTGCTTCCTGTCTTACAATGTCCTTAAATAAAGTATCACTCCAGCACTAGAGTAGATTCTTCCACCCCATCTCTCTCTCTCTCATCTGGAAGAAGTTGACTGTTTTCAGATTTGTTGAGAAATGGGTTCTACTAAGTTTAAATGCCAAAGACATGACCTATGACATAACTGCCCCCCCCCCCCTCAACTCCATCAGGTGTTAAGTAACCACGGTAGAATGGATATATATATATATGGTCAAGCAGAATAAAGTAGAGCCCTAATGAAGCTTTAACATGATATAACATCAGTTGGTGAACCCTGATGTTATATCATCCACCATCAGAATTTTTATGAGTGTTTCTCCATGCTTGATCCATAGATTGGATGAGTGTTCTTCAGTACAATTTCCCTCCATTTGTTGCATTCCTTTTTCATCTCCTCTATGAGGTTCAATGTTTTATGATCAGCTTTTACCACTTCTGCTTGAGTTTTCCTGGCCTTTCCTCAACTGTACTTTCTTTCCACTGGAAACTCCTGATACTTCTTTACTCAATGATTATCTTCCATATGCATTACTTGACCATACCAGCACAATCGTCATTCCTACACACTACATTTGATTCCTCTAATAGACATTTTCTCTACAGATCATCCATGCTTTACCATTTGTGCATATTAACATCACATATCATTGAAGCCATCTCACTTCATTTCTCTCCAGCTTTCTCGTATCCACAGCATTTACTACTCATCTTTCACTTCCATTCAATATTGCACCATAAATGCATCATACAACCAGCCTTTCGTTCATAGAGAAATCTTTTGAGTAGTAGTTCCCTGAACTTTTTCTACCTACAGTTTCACTTCACCTCTTACTCACCCAAATTTTACATTGTGTACATCGTATAGAGTTCCCACTGTAGTGAAGTTACTTGCTTGGCATATCAATAAGCTATTTGTGCGTGATTTGACTAAGTCTGACCAGTCATAAGCCGCGCACGGATATGTATTTCAATTTCCGCCCAAAACAAAGATTTTCCTGCCTCTTTTGTTTTCCCAAAGGAGTTGCTGCTTAATCATAGAAAGGTAAACACCATTTTTCTCTTGCCGTTCGACCACTAACCATTATGTAATGACAACAACCTCACTTCGGCCTGGTCGGCGACATGTTGGACAGTCGACCGTACCTTCGTAACTCTTAATTTGTTTGTTACTGTTTGTTTGACATGTCAGCTCAACTCAACTCAACTCTACTTTGAATCGGTTGTAAATAAAATATGTAAAAAGCCCTAAAGTCTTGTAATGCTATTACCACAGCCATAGTCTTTAAATGTGATATGGAAAGATCTTTTTCAGAGTTATTATCACTGCAGCAACAGAACCTGGGACTTGCAACCAAACCTCAATTCAACTAACATTGCCCTCTCACACATAACAAACCATTACATTTATTGATATTCCAATACCTTGTGTATTATCATCTATAACATGATTCTTCTTATTCTTATTATGCCAACACGGCATAATAAAATTTCTTATTAATATTATGCCAATATGGCATAATATTATTTTTCTTCTATACCACCTACTCTTTTTCTACATATTGAGAATGACCACTTCCCTGATGGAACTAGAGCCCTAAATTATTTCCTACTTACTAAAACTTTGGTATTTTCTAAGTTTAATTTGAGTCCTTGTGATTCTAAGTTCTATTTCCACAGTAAGAATTACTCTAGTTCTGGCTATAAGAACCAGGTCTTCAGCATATAGGAGCTTATGGGCAATCAGTCTTAACTTCTCTGTTATGGCCAGGAATAACTGAAGAGTGAGCCCTGATGAACACCTAGCTGCACATGGAATTCCTCAATAAACTCATTACCTATTCTCACTTCAGTTTCTCATCTTCAGTTTCCTGAAGAACCACCAGATAACAGATTGTGGAACTCTGTTAAAAGCCATCTCTAGATCAACAAAAGCTAGATATAGTGGCTTACACTTAGCTAGGAACTTTTCTTGTAGTTGTCTCACTAAGAAAAGGGAAACTGTGATGTTCCTCCCTAGCACAAAACCAAACTGTATCTCATCCAATTTGACTCTTTCCCTAATTAGTTGTGCTAAAATACCTTTGTAGTTGCTCATTTCTAGAGCATAAACCTTTCCCTTAGAACAATTAATGGGTATATTGCTACACCAGTCATTGAGTATGACTCCAGTTTGTATTACCTGATTGATTATGTGAGTGACTAGCATGACCCCTACCTCTCCAGATGATTTTAGCCTCTCAGTGACTATCTCTGTTGGTCCAGCAGCTTTTCATTTCTCATTTTCCTGATTATTTCTATGTGTACTTTTGTTTGAAAATGTGTGCTTTTGTGCCTATAACTGTGCTTTTGTACATATGTTTACTTGTGTGTGTATATGTGTGCTTTTGTATATATATATGTGCTTTTGTTTGTATATGTGTGCTTTTGTTTGTAAATGTGTGAGTTTGTTTGTATATGTGTGCTTTTGTTTGTATATATGTGCTTTCTGGTGTATGCGTACTTCTGTGTGTGTGTGTGCTTTTGTGAGTTTGGTTTTTGTGTTTGTTTGGACTGTGAGGGATGGTTAGTAATGTTAGGATGATAGTAGATTGCAATGTGGTGTGGCGTGGTGTGGTATGGTGTGGTGTCATAGATGTATGAGTGTTATTTTTATCAAGAGTGATTGACTATCTAGTGCTGGAGCTTGCCTCAATAACAAACTGTGCCCCACCCTAGCATTTAATCCCCCTCAGCCTATCATGTCCACCAAAGTCTATTCAATTTAAGTGTTTTTGGTTTCATTATGTAAGTAGTGGTCTATGGGTGTGGTATTTGTGCAGCCTGTCATGACGTGAAGGGACATTATTTTTGTGCTCCTTGTAGTTTATTGTGCGTGTGTGTGTGTGCGTGTGCGCGCATGCGCGCGTGTGTGTGTGTTAGTGTATGGAGAAGAACTGGATTCAAAGGCAGAGCTGGATAATCCAACGTGCATCTCTAAAAAATACCCTGTATAATATGTTAAATGATAACAAAACAATAAAATCACAAAAAGTAAAACAAATATAATACCCTTTAGATATAAAACAATGCTCTTTAGCTTTTCAGTTTAAGTATTTTGGGTTACATTATGTATGTTGAATGGTTTATAGGTGTGGTCTGTCGACATGTGAGGGAGGGTGGGGGCTTTTTTTTTTTATTAGATGATGGATCTCTTGTGTATCACTTGTACACCCCACCACTGCCATTGTTGTTGGTGTTGCTGTTGTTTGTTTGTTTCTATTGACAACATATGGTACCTGTGGTTGCTCTAAAAACGAATGTACATCATTTGTTGGCCAAATGTGGTACCTATGAATGCTTAGTATTCTTATAGAGTAGGATCTATTGCTACTGCTGCTGTTATTATTGTTGTTGATATTATTGTTGTTGTTATTGTTGATGCTGTAAAAGCTTACCTCCAGGTCAGCGCTGATCGAGTAGATATATGATTATCCCTGTCATTTGCATAATTTTAATGAAATATACTTCATTTCAATTAATTAATTATTTCTACTTTAGGCACAAGGCCAACAATTACCCAGTGCATTACTGGTACTTTATTTTATCGACCCCGTAAGGATGAAAGGCAAAGTCAACCTCGGCGGGATTTGAACTCAGATCGTAAAGGGACATACCGATACTGCCAATCCAAATTAATGAAAAGTTTGGAAGGGTTTGCTAAAATTATTTATTATTTCATTACTGAGATAGTAACATAACAAACAATTCTTATATAAAATTATCCTGGAAGATTTTAATTTATAATAGGAACTCCTTTAAAAAGGATAGTTTTGTTTCATATAACTAAAGCTGATTTTGGCTATGTTGATATCAAAACGGTTAAAAATGTTCCAGACTAAAAAAAATTCAAGGACTGAAATAGGAAAGTAATGGGATAATTTAAGTTCTGAATTCAAATCCCTGAGGTTAGCTTTGCCTTTCATCCTTACAGGGTTAATAAAATAAAGCACCAGTAATGCACTGGGGTAATTGGCCTTGTGCCAAAAGTAGAAACAATTATTTATATGCTCTGTAGCTTCTGCATTCATACAACCCAACAGATCTATTAACCCACTGTTTGAGTCCTCACACTTTTTCAGATTATACTTGTGACAAGATGATTCCAACTTATCTTTGCTGAGCATGAAAGTACATTGAACTTGAAGCTTTATTGGCATAACTTTTTCTACCTGAACTTGTATCCTTGTGATATATATATATATATATTTAAGGTATCAGAACATATATATTATGTATGATATTTGTTCTCCGCAGTAGAAAAGCTCAATGGACATTGTCCAGAGCATCAATAATTCAAATTTATAGATATATGTATATATTTAGAGAAAGAGCCATATATCTTATTAGAAAACAGTATTTTGTACACATAAAAAGCACATGATATTTAGGAAAATATGTACTTCAAACTGGAAAAAGTTCTTATTTCCTAATGGCGTCATTTCACGATTCTAGGAACCATAACTTAAAATCGATCTAAGCAATCGATCACCAACTATTGATTTTGGTAAAGTTATGGGAGATGCAAATCAATCATCAGAAGAATTTACGTCTTCCATTTGCCCAATATTTTAGGACCTAAAGTTCCTTCTTCAGGGTTTAACCCTTTAATGTTCAAACCAGCCAAAACTGGCCAGAATTCTCTACCTCTTTCTGTTGAAACTGGCTGTAACTGGTCACTCAAACTGATGTTAAGGTATTGTTTTCAAAATAAATACTTTCAAAATCTCATAGATTCGATATTATGTGAGATAATTATGCAAGATAAAGCCTTTACCATTAAAATATAATAGTATATATAAAATAAGGAACTCCCAAGGGAAAATGTTCCAGAAAAAAGAACAGCAACAACAAAAACAAAACAAAGATTACCAGGTAACTTACTTTTCGTTACCTCATCTTACAGTCCATTTTGCATTGTTTAGCCTTCTATCTTTTTCCATGTTATGTACGTAAAATATAATATATTAGTTTATTAGAGTTGCATCAATTAATTGGTATCAGCTTTTTTTCAGCAGCAATCTATGAAACAGAGTAGCAACAGAGAATAATTTTAGTTATATAATATATATATGTACATATATATATATATATATATATATATATATATATATATATATATCATCATCATCATCATCACTGTTTTACATCCATTCTTCCACGCTAGCATGGGTTAGATGGGTTCAGCTTGTACCCATGGGAGGTCGGGTACTCTGTATTACTGCGTGACGCCAGAGGTCACGGTCGTGTGTCATCGCCTTTGAGAGGTGTAATTGGGTAAAGTCGGCTTTTATCACCTCATCCCAGGTCATCTTGGGTCTCCCCACTACGCGGTTTCCATCGACTTCTAGTGATCTGCACCTTTTTATGCAGCTGTCATCCTTCATACACATCACATGTCCATACCAACACAACCGCCTCTCCTGCACACAGCATTTGATTCCTCTTATGCTCAGTCTCTCTCTCAATTCATTTATGCTTTGTCGTTCGCGTATATTACTATTACACATCCATCGGAGTATGCAGGCTTCGTTTCTCTCTAATCTACGTAAGTCTTCCACCTTCAGCGCCCAGGTCTCACTACCATGTAACATTGCTGTTCGGATACACGCATCATACAGTCTGCCTTTCATTTTGAGGGAGAAGCCTTTTGCAGCTAGCAGTGGTAGTAGTTCCCTGAACTTCTTCCATCCCGTTCTTATCCTAGTAATTGTACTTTCTGAACACCCACCTCCGCTGCTAATTCGGTCACCTAGGTAGCAGAAGCTGTCTACTGTCTCTACAGAGCCCTCCCAGAGATTGGTGGTACTTGTTTCCTGTGGCTGTTTGCTGCTTGCTGTTCCAGTACAGCTGCTGCATGTGAAGCCTACATTCTTAATTAAGCTTCCTGAGATCCCGCTACATCTCTTGTGTACCCATTGTTTGCATTTGGGGCAGAGAATGGCATTCCTACCTACATCTTTCCCACATACTAAGCAAGGCCATTTCCCTGAGGGGATCTGGGTTCTGTTTTCTCGTCTACTTACAATGACCTTAGTCTTTGTCATGTTGACTTTGAGACCCTTTCTTTCTAGTCCCTGCTTCCAAGTTTGGAATTTCTTCTCTAGTTCTACCATAGATTCAGCTATAAGTGCGAGGTCATCAGCATACAGGAGTTCCCATGGGCATCCGGTCTTAAACTCCTCCGTTATTGCCTGTAGGACTATGATGAACAGGAGAGGGCTAAGAACAGAGCCCTGGTGGACCCCAACCTGTACGCTAAATTCCTCGCTATACTCATTCCTAATCCTAACTTTGCTGACTGCTTCCCTATACATGGCTTGTACAGCTTTCACAAGCCATTCATCTACTTCTAGTTTTCTAAGAGCCCACCAGATTACAGCACGTGGGACTCTGTCAAAGGCTTTCTCGAGATCGACGAATGCCAGGTAGAGTGGCTTACTTTTAGCTAGGTACTTTTCCTGTAACTGCCTCACAAGGAAGAGGGCATCAGTGGTGCTTCTTCCTGGTACAAACCCAAATTGCATCTCATCTAGTTTCACCCGGTCCCTAATCAACTCTGCTATAACTCTTTCTGTTACTTTCATGACCTGATCCATCAGCTTTATACCTCTATAGTTTCCTCTATCGAGCAGTTGACAATGATGCTACTGCACCGATCTTTTGGTATGACACCTTCAAGTATTACCTGGTTAACAATACGTGTGGTTATAGTGTGACCTACAGACCCAGATGCCTTCAGCATCTCGGCAGCTATACCCGATGGACCAGTTGCCTTCTCCATCTTCATATCTTTGATTGCCTTACTTACTACGCTGCTGCTGACTTGTACTGTTGGCCCCTCTATAGGGTCTACTTGGGATAGGGTCTCTTCTTCCCATGCATTCTCCTCATTTAGTAATCTATCATAATGACTCTTCCATGCATCTTTCTTCTCAGCACTTGTGAGGGTAAGCTCACCTTTATCATTCCGGATACACTTCTCTCCAATGACATCACAATTCTCTCTGACACACTGCCTCGCAATCTTGAACACCTCCTGTTTCTGGTCCTCACGTTGCAAAACATGTTTGAATTTTCTATCCTCTACTTCCCTCCTAGCTAAGTATACTTGTCGCCTAGCTTCCCTCTTGGTCTCTATATAATGTACCATGCTCCCCCCATTCTTCCATTCTTTCCTTGCCTGTCTCTTGGCCTTAACTGCCTCATCTACCTTATTGTTCCACCACCAAGTCACTCTCCTCCTGCTTGTGGTCTTACTCCAGCCACAGACCTCACCCGTCGCCTCTAGTAAGTTATTTTTTAGGAACTCCCAGTGCTCTTCTACATTGAATGTCTCTATCTGTTCTTCTTTACTGTCATAGGCGTTGAGTAAAATATCTTTAAATCTGTTACTGGCTGAGGGGTCTTTCAGCTTCCAGATCTTTCTTCTCCAGGTTGGCCTCTGTTTCCAGGTTCGTCTAGTTCTGACTGTAAGGTCGCTGACTACTAAGCTATGTTGGGAGGTACATTCCTCACTAGGGAAGGCTTTTGTGTTTACGACCGTCCTTCTGTCACGTCCTCTGATGAGGATAAAATCTATCTGACTAGAATGCTCCCCTGATCTATAGGTGATCAGGTGGTTGTCGGGTTTTTTGAAGTTTGTATTACATATGGACATGTTATTGGCGTCGCAGAATTCTAGAAGTCTGAATTCTTCTTCATTTCTTGTGCCAACCCCATGGCCTTCATGGACTCTATTGAAGCCGTCACAGTGTTTACCTACGTGTCCGTTAAAATCTCCTGCGATGATTAGGAAGTCATTGTCATTTGTTAGAGCAGTAGTGTGCATTAGGGACTCGTAAAATCTATCCTTAAGTTCGTCTGGCAACCCCGATTGGGGTGCGTAAGCTGATATTATTGTGGTAATTGTTTTATTCAGGACTAGTCTGAGTCTATGATTCTTGCATTTACCCCGTACACTGAGATTACTTTATCTACCCACTTGTCAGCTAGTAGTATACCTACACCACCCATCCCATCGTCATTTCCCATCCGAAAAATTTGTAGCACCGACTTTTTCCTACAAGAACTCTAGCAGACTCTCCTCTCCATCTCGTCTCTTGCACACAGCATACATCAATTTCCTTTCGCTCTAGCATTTCTACGATTTCTCCTGCTCTTCCTTTCATTGTGCTTACATTGATGGTACCAACTCGGAGTTGGTATATATATATATATATATACTCGGAGTTGGTATATATATATATATATAAATTGAAACACAACAGTTAGTTCACCATACTGAGAACAATTGTTTCACCTTATGGTGAACTAACTGTTGTGTAACCACTTCTACCTAACTCGTCCCATGGACTGAATGTTCTACCACTACGGATATTACTTTCCAGTGTTCTACCTCTCTCGCTCTCTCTCTCTCTCTCTCTCTCTCTCTCTCTATATATATATATATATATATATATATATATATATATATATATATATATATATATATATATACACATATATGTGTGTGTGTATGTGTGTGTGTGTGTGTGTGTGTATGTCTGCATGTGCATGTGTATGTTATGTATGTGAGAGAATTTGTGCATGTGTGCGTGTGTGTTAGAGGTATTAAAATACTGAAGTATTCTTCAACTCTGTACTTCACTACCATTATTTTTTAATGTAAACCACCAACCCCACTCCAAGCCCCACCCATAGTTCTGTGGCCCTTTATAAACACATCCCTTTAACACACATGCTCTATGACTCTACCTTTCGTAGATTAAAACATTGTACATTGCACTTAAAACAACAGATTTATATTTTATCAGCTAACATCGTATCTTCCAACAGCCTTTTATTTATTTATTTATTTGCTTTCTGTTTATTTATATATAAAAAAATATTTTAAATACTTTCATTATTGTATATTCTTGTTCTCTAACAAAAATCTGTCTTACATCTTATTTCTTCTTATCATAGATTGCGATCTTCTCTAGGGCTTCTCTATTTGGAGAAGTTCTTTGTTAAGCCATTATCCCTTCGTTTGTTGTATAATTTGCTTGTTTTGGGGGAGCTTTTTTCCTGCTCACCTGGTATATCTTACTTATTATAATTGCTTCACTTTTACACTTTCATACTTATATACATAAGTATTTCCACTTTTGACTTTAATACATGCATACATAAGTACATGCATACATAAGTACATACATACATACAGGTATGCATGCATACATACATACAGCCAGACACATACACACATACATACACATATAAATACACACACACATACACACATTCAAACATACACACATACATATATACACATACACAAATACATACACATACACATACACACACATATACACATACCAACATACATATATACCAACATACACACATACATGTATATGTGTAGTGGCAATTAAGAAGATTGTTTGATGTCACAAATTTGGTTAGTGTAGTGACTAGATGAAAGCATGTGTAAAAGATAATGTTTGGTTGGTCAGTTGTTCATTGTAGTGTGACAGAAATTGTTGTAGTAATTGCTGGATTGATGGGAGTTCCATAAGTTCCCTTCTTCCATAAAACGCTATGTCAATGTTTCTGAAGGAGCATGGCTTAGCAGTTAAAGAATTAGATTCGCAATCGTGAGGTTGTAAATTCGATTCCTGAACCGGATGATGCGCTGTGTCCTTGAGCAAAACACTTTATTTCACATTGCTCCTTCTCCCAGGAGTTGCAACCAGTAGATAGTATCAGCAATGGAAAGACCAATGGAAACATTGTTTCCTTGGTCTGATTTGATGAGGTACATCCAAATCAACAAGTGAATGAGGTCTGGGATCTTGTTGATTGATCAGAGCGAGCGAATGTTTATGACTTTATGACAAATGAATTGTGAGTGTATCTCAGAGAGTCAAGGTGTGTGGCTGTATTCCTTGTCATAGCCAGTAATTAAAGGTTGAAGGTGAAGCTGCCATTTGCAATAACAAACACTGCTACTTTAATAATTTTTATCAAGAAATAACTTATGTCGAAGTTATTTTAACACAGGTAAAAAACAACAAAGAGTCAAAGTGTAATTGTGTGTTATGTATGTGTGATTGGTTTTGCATGAATGCTGTAGTAGTCTGAAAAGATGCATGGAACTAACCATTGCTGGAATTCAATGGGAATATGATTGTCTCGGCTTGCTGGCTAAAAGGGGTGACGCAATGGGTCAGAATGAGTATCTGGCGGCAACAACATTGTTCTGGTTGCTGGAACAGTCTGAACTGGTCTGACTGTTAAATAACAGGGATCAGACTATTTATGTGAATCTTGTTGTTGACACTAAACACATGGCTCCAGAACACTGTATTCTTCCAAACAGTTAGGCAATATATGTCTCCAAAACAAAGGAAGTAAACCACTCTGGGTACAAAAGGAAATCACTTATCTATTTTTGAGTTCTTAAGACCAATAGTCACTGTCTGTGGTCGTATGATTTATTTTGCCAACTGGAGGAACAGTAGTTCAAATCTCACTGCATAGATTTTGCTACATATGCACATACATACATATGTGAATACATATGTGCATACATACATACATTGCTGCATTTCTGTTTTGAGAATTGCCATCCCTTGGCTTTTTTCTCATATATGGGTAGCATGAACATGACTTTTTAACCCTGCTAAAGACTTAAATTCTTTTCTGCATATGCTGCAGTGAAAGAAGAAAAAAAGACCATGCTTACACACACACAAGAAAGTCATTAAAATGAAGTGATATCTGTGGCTTGATGCTAATTTAAATGAAGAAAGGCCTTGCACTGAACCAATTTCACTCTCTCAACAATGGTGACAGGTGTCTAAAAAGAAGAACGGGTGAACATCATTGGATGCCTTTGAGTCAGACGCTTTGTATCAGAGTTTTCCTTCTAGAATGATGTCTTAACAAGAACTAGGGGTCGTTCACTCCATGTGGGCTAACCATGTGCTCAGGTACCAAGCGGAGTATTTCCATGTCCCTGCGCATACATACACACATACATACATAGAACTTTGAATTTGATTGTGACTAAAGTATGGTAGAACTGTTAAGGAATATCGTCATCCATTTAAATTTTCAGTAGCTGTCCAAAGATGTCATCGCGGTACTATCTACCTATGAGGCATGATGTAGTGGCCAAAACACTGTACAATGCAGTTCATAAAAAAAGATAGCCCCGATAATAAACACATTAAAAACTACAACAATGTGGAAGACATCCATGTACATAATATGAAAGAGTACTGGTGGAATGTTCCAGTACAAACCCCAATAAAATGCAGGCATAACAGACCAGATATTATGATATGGGACAGGGAGAAGAAAATATGCACAGTAGTGGAAATTAGCTGCCCAGCAGATGCCAATATAATATCAAAGATTAGTGAAAAGGAGAATATTTATGCAGAACTGATGAGAAATCTGCAGATACTCCACCCTGATTACACCTTCAGATTTATGCCTGTGATTATTTTGGCACTGTGATATGTTAGTAACTGTCTCAATACAAATCTTGAGAAGCTAGGCTTCACAGGAACAAAAAGAACACAACTAGTTAGGAAATTACAAGTACAATCCATTAATGGAACAGTAAAAATATGTAAAACATTCCAAAAATGTTGCATCTGATAACTGCATATACATATGTACAGATACAAAGCATATACACATGCACACATACAACTCAAAACATCCACATCCACACATACAATAACATCCATATCTACACATGCATGCATACATACATATCTACCTAGTTGATGTTGTGTAAATTCCAATGAGAGAGTCTTGTGTCTATGTTAGAAACCGACTCTCTCTTTATTGGGAAAACTTTGTGAAATTATAAAACCAGAAGAACATATATACATACATACATGCATGCATACATACATACATACATACATACATACATACATACACACATACATACATACACACATACATACATACATACATGCATGCATACATACATGCATGCATACATACACGCACACATACACACACACATACATACATACATACATACATACATACATACATACATACATACATACAAACATACACACATACATACATACACACATACAAACATACACACATACATACACACATACATACATACATACATGCATGCATACATACATACAAACATGCATACATACATACATGCATGCATACATACATACATTCATGCATGCATACATACATACATACAAACATGCATACATACACACATACATACATACATACATGCATGCATACATACATACAAACATGCATACATACATACATACATGCGTGCATGTATACATACATACATTCATGCATGCATACATGCATACACAATATGGTTAGCATACATCGAAAGAAAGAAAGAGAGAGAGAGAGCACCCAGCCATAAAACAGAAATAAAAATACTTTGGCTTCTAATTAAACATGTTTTCATACAAAAATAAACAAACCTATGCCCCACACCCACCCCACCTCGCACCCTCAAGAAGAAGAAAAATTACCACACCCGTTATAAATTATATCAGATCTTGTTTACCTTATTATACCAGTAATTAGGGCCAGAACACAGCTGAAAGAAATGTTTGAATTACATATGAAAATAATAATAGATATAATAACTGTGATGACAATGGTAATGACAATGATGATGGTGGTGGTGTGGTGTGGTGGTGGGTGGTGTGGTGGTGGTGCTGGATGGTAGGGTGTGGTAGTGGGGGTGGGAGTGAATCGACGGGGTGACATAGTTATATGTAAGAAAGGCTTGAAATTTAACAGCACTGCTGTTTTTGTTTTTAAGATGGTAGTTGCATATGAATGTATCATCATCATCCCCACCATCATTCATTATCCTTTCAATCGCACCCATCATACCATCATCACCATCAGCAGTATTATCTTTATTATCATTGTCAACATCATCATCATTATTATCATCATCATCATCATCATCATCATCATCGTCGTCGTCGTCATTGTTGTCATCATCATCATCATTATAATCGGTAAAGCATCAGACACCATGTTTTACAGCATAGAGTTACAGCCCTTTATGTTCTGAATTCAAATCCTGCTGAGGTTAGCTTTTCCTTTCATCCTTACAGGGGTTGTTAAAATAAAGTACCAGTAATGCACTGGGGCTGATTTAATCGACTTTCCCTTTCCCCAAATATTGTTGGTCTTGTGTCTAAATCAGAAACCATTATTGTCACCATGCTTGCATGGGTTGGATATGCTCTCTCCTAAACAGTTTCTCACCATTTGTTCCATTCCTCTGTCACCTTCTTTTTAAGGTTCCGTATCCTGAGATTAACTCTCACCAATTCTGCCCATGATTTCCTTGGTCTTCTTTTTCTTCCCAGACTTCAACATTGTTTTTCGAAGGAAAGCACGTTGGTCATTATGTCTCCCCCTCTCTCCCTACGAAAGTCATACCCTATCCCTTACCCATTACCTCCCTTCTTCTTTCTCATTCATTCATTTCGAGGTTTACAAAGCTAGATGACCATCTTCAAAATCCTCACATATTCGCCTTGTCTAAAATGCCTACTTGTACTGGCTTATTTCACCCAAATCTCCTGTGATGTTATATGCCATGATGGCTACCTATCTCACAATTCCCTCCTGCCCACTCCCTCACCATAGGCTATTCGACCAATCAAACTTCAGCAACATGTCCCCACCCATTACCAGCCCCAACAAACTCTGCCATTACTACTACTGTCCTTCTAGCCCTGCACCAAAGAATTCCTTTACCGTTATGTATGGATGAGCCGAGGATAAATGGAACAACCTCGAATTAATAAATGAATATGAATCCGCAAGTTACCAAGCACCCATGTGAAGCTTTAATTCAGAGACAGGTAGCATACACCCCCCACCTCTGCAAAAATTCACCCTCTCCCACGAATGATGGCAAATGCCCAAATCTCCAAGTTGGAACCATCAATGTAAGCACAATGAAAGGAAGAGCAGGAGAAATTCTAGAGATGCTAGAGCGAAAGGAAATTGATGTATGCTGTGTGCAAGGCACTAGATGGAGAGGAGAGTCTGCTAGAGTCCTTGTAGGCAAAAATCAGTGCTACAAATTTTTCTGGGTGGGAAATATCAACAGGATTGGTGGTGTAGGGTATACTAATAGCTGACAAATGGGTAGATAAGGTAATCTCAGTGAACAGGGTGAACACAAGAATCATTAAACTCAGACTAGTCCTGAATAAATTAATTGCCACAATCATATCAGCTTACGCACCCCAATCGGGGTTGCCAGACAAACTTAAGGATAGGTTTTACGAGTCTTTAATGCCCACCAATACCCTAAGAAACGAAAATGACTTCCTAATCATTGCAGGAAATTTTAACGGATACATTGGGAAACACTGTGATGGCTTCTATAGAGTCCATGGAGGCTTCAGACTTCTAGAATTCTGCGACGCCAATGACATGTCGATATGTAACACAAACTTTAAAAAACTCGACAACCATCTGATCACCTATAGATCTGGGGAGCATTCTAGTCAGATAGATTTTATCTTCATCAGAGGACGAGATAGATGGATGGTTGTAAACACAAAAGCCTTCCCTGGTGAGGAATGTACCTCCCAACATAACTTAGTTGTCAGCGACCTCATTGTCAGAACTAGACGAACTTGGAAACAGAAGGCAACCTGGAGAAGAAAGATCTGGAAGCTGAAAGACCCCTAAGCCAGTAATAGATTTAAAGATGACTTACTCGACGCTTATGGCAGTAAAGAAGAACAAATAGAGACATTCAATGTAGAAGAGCACTGGGAGTTCCTAAAAAATAACTTACTAAAGGCGACAGACGAGATCTGTGGTTGGAGCAAGACCACAGGCAAGAGGAGAGTGACTTGGTGGTGGAACAATAAGGTAGATTAGGTAATTAAGACTAAGAGACAGGCATGGAAAGAATGGAAGCAAAGAGGAAGCAGGGTATATTACATAGAGACCAGGAGGGAAGCTAGGCGACAAGTATACTTAGCTAGAAGGGGAGTGGAGGATAGAAAATTCAAGCATGTTTTGCAGCATGAGGACCAGAAACAGGAGGTATTCAGGATTGTGAGGCAGTGTGTTAGAGAGAATTGTGATGTCATTGGAGAGAAGTGTGTCTGGAATGAAAAAGGTGAGCTTACCCTCACAAGCTGAGAGAAGAAAGATGTGTGGAAGAGCCATTATGATAGATTACTAAATGAGGAGAATGCATGGAAAAAGAGACCCTACGCCAAGTGGACCCTATAGAGGGGCCAACAGCACAAGTCAGCAGCAGCGTAGTAAGTAAGGCAATTAAAGATATGAAGACTGGAAGGCGACCGGTCCATCGGGTATAGCTGCCAAGATGCTGAAGGCATTTGGGTCGGTTGATCACACCATAACCACACGTATTGTTAACCAGGTAATACTAGACGGTGTTATACCAAAGGATTGGCGCAGCAGCATCATTGTCAACTGATACAAGGATAAAGGTGATGCACTAGATAGAGGAAACTATAGAGGTATAAAGCTGATGGGGCAGGTCATGAAAGTAACGGAAAGAGTTATAGCACAGTTGATTAGGGACTGAGTAAAACTAGATGAGATGCAATTTGGGTTTGTGCCAGGAAAAGGCACCACTGATGCCCTCTTCCTTGTGAGGCAGTTATAGGAAAAATACCTAGCTAAAAGTAAGCCACTCAACCTAGCATTTGTCGATCTAGAAAAAGCCTTCGACAGAGTCACCCGTGCTCTTAGAAAACTAGGAGTAGATGAATGGCTTGTGAAAGCTGTACAAGCCATGTATAGAGGTTAGCAATGACTATAGCATGGAATTTAGCATACAGTTCGGTGTCCACCAGGGCTCTGTTCTTAGCCTCCTCCTGTTCATTACAGTATTGCAGGCAATAACAGAGGAGTTTAAGACCGGATGCCATGGAAACTCCTATATGCAGATGATCTCACACTTATAGCTGAATCTATGGTGGAACTAGAGAAGAAAATTCCAAAATGGAAGCAGGGCCTAGAAAGAAAGGGTCTCAAAGTCAACCTGACATAGACCTAGGTCCTCATAAGTAGATGAGAAAACAGAACCCAGATCCCCTCAGAGAAATAGCCTTGCTCAGTATGTAGGAAAGATGTAGGTAGGAACTCCATTCTCTGCCCCAAATGTAAACTATGTAGCAGCTGCACTGGGACAGTAAGCAGCAAACAGCCACAGGAAAGAAGCACTACCAAAGTCTGGGAGGGCTCTGTAGAAACAGTAGGCAGCTTCTGCTACCTAGGTGACCAAATTAGCAGCAGAGGTGGGTGTTCTGAAAGTACAGTAACCAGAGTAAGAACGGGATGGAAGAAGTCAGGGAGCTACTGCCACTGCTAGCTGCAAAAGGCTTTTCCCTCAAAATGAAAGGCAGACTGTATGATGTGTGTATATGAACAACAATGTTACATGGTAGTGAGACCTGGGCGTTGTGCATAGAAGACTTGCGTAGATTAGAAAGAAACAAAGCTTGCATGCTCTGATGGATGTGTAATAGTAATATACGTGAATGTAAAGCATAAATGAATTGAGAGAGAGACTGAGCATAAGAGGAATCAAATGATGTGTGCAGGAGAGGCAGTTGCGTTGGTATGGACATGTAAGCATATGAAGGATGACAGCTGCATAAAAAGGTACAGAGCACTAGAAGTCGATGGTAGTGGGGAGACTCAAGAAGACCTGGGATGAGGTGATAAAAGCCGACCTTACCCAATTGTACCTCTCAAAGGCAATGACACACGACTGTGACCACTGCTGTCATGCAGTAATACAGAGTACCCAATTTCCCACAGCTACAAGCTCCAGCTGAAGCATATAGACAATATGCTCCCACACACCTCCCACTGCAAAGTGGTTGTGGAGGTGCCATGGAAAAAAAGCACCCAGCACTCCCTGTAAACGAGGTTGGTGTTAGGAAAGGCATCCAGTGTAGAAATCAAGCCAAAATCAGTTCTGTATGAGCAAGACAAGGTCAGCTGCCGGGCATTGCTCACAATAGAACAACCTGTCTAACCCATGCTAGCGTGGAAGAATGGACGTAAAACGGTGATGATGTTGACTCTCTTCTACTGGCACTTCTTCATACAACAATCATCATCCATATGCATTACATGCACAAACCTTTTTCTTGCAAGCATAAGACTCAACTGTGTTTTGTTATTCATACACATTAATGATATACATCCATGCATGATTTGTTTATTTCCCGCCATCACACATTTACTACCTTCAATGCCCAGGCCGCCATCACACAGTTACTACCTTCAATGGCCCAGGGCCTCAAGACCATGTAACATTGCACATCATACACAAGCATCATATAGATGCTGTCTTTGGTTCAGCATATTTGTAGCGAATTGCTTTCAGAATTTAGTATACAGGTAAGATTCATCGGGGGCTCGACCCTCCCCCTCTTGGGTGAGGATGGGTGAGTTGGAGTAATGATTAGACAACGAGGGGGGGTCTGGGGTGACTTGGAAGTTTCTTCTGGGCTTCGTCTCTTCTTTTCTTCTTCTTCTTCTTCTTCTTCTTCTTCTTCTTCTCTTCCTTCGTCTTCTTCTTCTTCTTCTCGTCTTCTTCTCTTCTTCTTCTCGGGCTGCTTCTTCTTCTTCTTTCTTCTTCCTTCTCTTCTTCTTCTTCTTCTCTTCTTCTTTTCTTCTTCCTCTTCTTCTTCTTCTTCTTCTCTTCTTCTTCTTCTCTTCTTCTTCTCTTCTTCTTCTTCTTCTTCTTTCTTCTTCTTCTTCTTCTTCTTCTTCTTCTTCTCTTCTTCTTCTTCTTCTCTTCTTCTTCTTCTTCTTCTTCTTCTTCTTCTTCTTCTTCTTCTTCTTCTTCTTCTTTTCTTCTTCTTCTTCTTCTTCTTTCTTCTTCTTCTCTTCTTCTTCTTCTTCTTCTTCTGCTTCTTCTTCTTCTTCTTCTTTTCTTCTTCTTCTTCTTCTTCTTCTTTCTTCTTCTTCTTCTTCTTCTTCTTCTTCTTCTTCTTCTTCTTCTTCTTCTTCTTCTTCTTCTTCTTCTTCTTCTTCTTCTTCTTTTCTTCTTCTCTTCTTCTTCTTCTTCTTCTTCTTCTTCTTCTTCTTCTTCTTCTTCTTCTTCTTCTTCTCTTCTTCTTCTTCTTCTTCTTCTTCTTCTTCTTCTTCTTCTTCTTCTTCTCTTCTTCTTCTTCTTCTTCTTCTTCTTCTTCTTCTTTCTTCTTCTTCTTCTTCTTCTTCTTCTTCTTCTTCTTCTTCTTCTTCTTCTTCTTCTTCTTCTTCTTCTTCTTCTTCTTCTTCTTCTCTTCTTCTTCTCTTCTTCTTCTTCTTCTTCTTCTTTTCTCTTCTTCTCTTCTTCTTCTTCTTCTTCTTCTTCTTCTTCTTCTCTTCTCTTCTTCTTCTTCTTCTTCTTCTCTCTTCTTCTTCTTCTTCTTCTTCTTCTTCTTCTTCTTCTTCTTCTTCTTCTCTTCTTCTTCTTCTTCTTCTTCTTCTTCTTCTTCTTCTTCTCTTCTTCTTCTTCTTCTTCTTCTCTTCTTCAGATCATCATCATCATCATCATCATCATCATTCATCATCACATCAGGTTTAGCGTCCGTGTTCCATCACGCTTGCATGGGTTTGGACGGGGGTTTTCCCACTTGAGGCAAGAGTGATTGTCTTGCTCGCATAGGACTGTCTGGCGGGTTTTCTACAGTTGGATGCCCTTCCTAACACCAACCCACATTTACAGTGTGGGGCTGGGAGGTTTTTACCGTGTTGCCTACACGGCCACATTACAGCGTGGACTGTCTGGCGGGTTTTTCTACAGCTGGATGCCCTTCCTAACACCAACCACATTTACAGTGTGGGGCTGGGAGGTTTTTACCGTGTTGCCTACACGCCCACATTACAGCGTGGACTGTGTGTTTTTTTGTCGTGACACCTACACGATCTCGTTTGTTTCGGCCTGGATGTTGTGGGACCAACATAACTTTACATTGAAAGGGGCGGTGTGGAGGGACGGGGGTGTGTTTTGATAGAGGTGCCTACTGACTGTAGTAGGTTTTTACTTTGTATTTAGGTAAGGCGGGTCTTCTCTATTACTGAGTACCGCCAAAGGTCTCGGTCAGTGACATTGTCAATAATAATAATGAAATTGTTGTGTACAATGATCAGGTGCACTACAACAACTTCTTTCATTATCATCATCATTGTCGTCATTATCATCACCACCATCATCATTACCACCACCACCACCACCACCACCACTTCAATTTATTGTTTATTTTATAGCTAAAGCAAAATATTCTTGATTTTATCTTTTGTAAAAGTAAAACTCGCTATCTTCCTTTGGTATCCGTGCCAACCCTTACCTATAGTCATCAATCTTGGGTAATGACCGAAAGAATGCAATCAGAGATCAGAGTCACTCCAGGTGGAGCTGTTACTTCTCTGAATTGAGAGATCATAGCTCCAAATTATGGGCATGTGGTTAGAATGTCTCAGGAAAGAATCGCTGGACAGATTTTACAGGCAAAACCAACTGGCAAGATGGCTGGATAACATCCATGAGATTGGTTGGTCATGCTTGGGGATCCAGCCGGATCAGTTGGAGACGGTTGCTTATGACAGGACCCGCTGGAAGGAGCGTTTGTGGACTCTGCTCCATGACCCTCTCAGGAATAAGTGGGCAAAGAAGAAAAAGAAGGTTTTAGTTCACTCTCACTTTATAGTTTATTTTATATACCTAAAGCAAAAGATTCTTGATTTTTGTCTTTGATCCTTATTGTTATAGGAATTGATCAAATAACATACCAGTCATGACTGGGCTTCATACAGTCGGCAGTTTCCTTTTACCTTTCCTCTTCACTTTCTGCGTCTAGCTTTGACATAATTATTATATTTTTCATATATCCTTTTCTTTTTGTTGAATGTATTGTCGTTATTTTTAATTCATAAACAACAACAACAACAACAACAACAACAACAGCAGCAGCAGCAGCAGCAGCAGCAGCAGCATGAACAATAACAACAACAATGACATTCCCCACCATCGTCTGCCGTACAACACCACCACCAACAACAACAACAACAACAGTCTCTCCATTGTCTGCAGTAGCAAGCCCATTGTAGGTGAGAGTGAGTCAGATTATGGAACAAACACCAAGGTAACATGGAATGGAACATTTCCGAGACGGTGGGGGTGGGGAAGGCGAAACAGGATAGGGGGTTGTAAGGCATAAAAAATATTTGAAATAGGAATACAAAGTGAATTTGTATTTTATTTATTTGATTTATACATTTATTTATACTTCTTGGTTTCCATTGTTGTTGTTTTTGTTATTGTTGTTGTTAGTCTTGCTATCGTTGTTCTTAAGATCTTGTGGAAACCGATCTTACCTCCACTCTTCTTTCTCTGGTTTTATACTTACTACTATTACTACTACTACTACTGCTGCTGCTGCCACTACTACTACTACTGCTGCCGCCGCCGCCGCTGTTGCTGCTGCTGCTGTTACTACTACTACTACTACTACTACTACTACTACTACTACTACTACTACTACTATCACCACCACTGCCACCACCACCACCACTACCATTAAAGTGACCCTAGTGCATTACTGGTACTTTATTTTATCGACCCTGTAAGGCTGAAAGTAAAGTTAATCTCGACGGGCTATGAATTCATTGATAATAATGGTGGTACCCCTGTATGGCTACATCTTGTGGGTTGGAACAGGTAAGATAGTGGTACCCCTGTATGGCTACATCTTGTGGGTTGGAACAGGTAAGATAGTGGTACCCCTGTATGGCTACATCTTGTGGGCTGGAACAAGTAAGATGGTGGTACACTTCTATGGCTACAGTTTGTGGGCTGGAACAGGTAAAACAGTAAAGGCCTCAAATTATGGAAACTCAGACAGTCATTCCTATTTTGGTGCCAATTTAGTGCATGATCTGGTGGGTCATTTATACTTCTGTGTGCAATCTACCTGGTCACTTACACTAAGCATGTGAGCTACCTGGTCATTTAAAGTAAATATGTGGTCTACTTCATCATTTACACTTACACATGTGGTCTACCTGGTCATTTACATTTTAGTGTGCAATCTACTTGGTCATTTACAGTAAGTGTGTGATCTACCTGGTCATTTATATGGTTTACCTCAGCTTCAAAAACTAACCCTGAGCCTAACCATGTAGACAGGTCAAGGTCATTACCTGGCATCGACCTTGAAAACTGAAATAAACTACATGCATGTTTTTGTTTGTTTGTTTGTTTATTTTTGTTTGTTTTTTTTCAGAGCCTCCAAAACAAGAGCGGGAAAGAGAAGAAGGTATCCTTAAACCAGAGGCCTGGTCCCAAATGCTGGTAACAGAGTGAGTTCCACTAAAAACACCCAAGGAACATGTGGCAGAGTGGGTGGAAGTTGAACTTAACATGTAGACCATACAACAAATACTTTTAATGATTCCACCAGTCCACAGCCCTTCGTTAGTTCTTTATTTTATCAACCCTAGAAGAATGAAAGGCTAAGTCAAGCTTGTCAATGATTTGAACTCAGAATGTAACTTGCTGGAATAAATCCTCAGAGCATTTTGTCTGATATTCTAATGACTCTGTAAATTCAAACTGGACACAAGTGTTTTAAAGCCATTTTCCCTTGCAAAAGCAAGGGTAGGCTTACAGGTCCCATACAAGGGTAGACACTTCTGTCTCCACTCTTCTTTCTCTGGTTTTATGCTACTACTACTACTACTACCACCACCACCACTACTACTACTACTATTACTACCACCACCACCACCACCACCACCACCACCACCACTACTACTACTACTACTACTACTACTACTACTACTACTATATTTGCCAATATTCTTAGGTCGATTTTATATCTTTTTATTTATGAGGATTTTTGGGACTTGGCCTTTCTGTTCACTTTACTGAATCCAATGAGGAAACCACATGACAGAACAAAATGAAATCAAAATAAGCAGGAGGAATATGTTCTACAACATTTTATTATACACACACACACACACACATATATATATATATAAGTAACATGAATACTTTATTCAGTTTTTGATAAAAAGGTGAGATAATGGGAGCTGTGCATCTAAATCAACAATAAGACGAAATATACATATGAAAAATGTTTCCATTCTTATGTTTACTTTCAAATCCAATATTTATTTAGAGATTACATATAGTCAAGTTATGTGGTGGCAACAATGAGGAAGGCGATGTTACTGCTGATTAAGGTGATGTTGCTGCTGATTATGGTGATGTTACTGCTGATTAAGGTGATGTTGCTGCTGATTATGGTGATGTTACTGCTGATTAAGGTGATGTTGCTGCTGATTATGGTGATGAGGCAACCACAGAGAGAAATAAAAACAAACCATTATCTAGGAAAACTTTTTTTTATTATATTGTTACAGTTATTACTGTTATAGTTATTATTTATATTATTAATTATATTATTATTACTACTATCGTTATTGTAAATAATTGTCATCATTATTTTGGGTGTTTTACTCTGCTTGCATGGCTTTGATATGTCTTTTCCAGAACAGCTTTTCTTTACTCCTTTTCTGAGAGGTTCAGTGTTTTGAGATAAGCTCTCACCACACCTGCCTAAGTCTCCCTTGGTCTTTCTCCATGAAGCTCTCTTCCACTTGGATTTTTTGGTAAATTTTTTCACCAAGCAATCATCCATATGCATCACTTGTCCATACTCACATAATCTTCTCTGTTTCCTCTTATGCCCCCCCCCCCCTCAGTTCATCTGTACATTGTTGTTCCTACCCACCCAGTGGAGCATGCTCGCTTCATTTCTCTCCAACCTCTGCATATCCTCTACATTTACTTCTCATGTTTCACCTCCATGCACCATCACACTTACACACAGGCATCATACAACCAACCTTTTGTTCGTAGAGAGAACATTTTTGTGATTAACAGAAGTAGCAGCTCCCTAAGAATTTTCCATTTTATTCATATTCTACCTTCTATTCATTCAGAATAAGCTCCTCCACTACTAATTAGGTCATCTGGGTAGTAGAAGCTATCAACCACTTCTATGGAGCCTTCCTAGAATTGGAAATATTTATTTCACTAAGTCTCTTACTGCTAACACCCCCTGTGCATCTTCTACATACAAATACTACCTTTTCTGTTAATCTGCCTACAATCCTCCTACACCATTTTTATATCCAAGTTTTATATTGTGTACAGTGTATAAAGTTTCTACCAACTCCTTTCCTACATATTGAGCATGACCACTTCCTGGTGGAACCAGAGTCCTATCTTCTCTCCTATTAACTAAAACTTTAATCTTTGGCAAGTTTATTCTGAGTCCTTTTGGTTTTAAGTTCTGTTTCCATAGAAGGAATTTCTTTTAGCTTTTCCACTGATTCAGCTATAAGAACCAGATCATCAGCATACAGAAGTTTCCATGGGTAGCTGATCTTAAATTCCTGTTATGGCCTGAAAAATTATAATAAACAGGAGTGAGCTGATGAACAATTACTTGCACATTGAGTTCCTCACTAAACTCGTTACCTATTCTGACTTTACTGACAGTACCTCTATGCACACACTCACACACACACACACACACACACACACACACTCACACATACCCCCCCCCCCCTACACACACGCACACACGCACACATACCCCCACTACACACACACACACACACACACACACATGCACTCACACATACCCCCCCCCCCACAACACACACACACTCACACTCACACATACCCCCCATACACACCACACACATTGTTAGTTCAAGATAAGCTCTATAAGTTTGGAAGTACCATCAGCCAAGCCTGTCTAAGATGTGGGTAGAGCAAGTGCCAAGCATCACTGATTTGTGGAGTTATGTCAAACAGCTGCTGTCACATGTAGGACAGATCTGGCTATTGGGTGAGTCCATTGTGAAGATAGCCGTGCCACTTTCCTTTAATCAGGAACAGCAGACAGTTTTCCTCTGCCTGGTGGTCAGGGCAAAAGAGGTTATGTTGTAGACATGCTTGAAAAGATTGAAGACAAACACTTCCTTCTTTGGTGAAGCTCTGATTAACTTTTTCAAGTTTCATTTGAAGAGAAAAATCAAGGTGGAGAGGGAAGTGCTGCCGTCCAGGCAGTTTGTTGAAAGGTGGATGAGAGTGAAAAGCATGGTCTGAGTATGCCTCTGTAGATTAGAGGACAACTGGGAAGGGGCACTTGCCTTAACAGGCAAGGTGGCAGCGGGTTGTGGGCTTTCTCCATGAGTGACACTCGGAAGTCTACCTGCTATTGAGGAATTTTCTTTTGTTTTGATTATTATATATTTATTGTTTTCTGTTATCGCACTTTTTACACAATAAAAAACCCACATTGATTCATCCTTTGCCATCATGTGTAGTGTTCTTCATGTTAACCCTTAGTATTTAATAAAGAAATGTTTACTATTGTTGTTGTTAGTATCTTATTTTTATTACTAGTATCATCAGCATCAACCTCATCATCACCAGCAGCAGCATCAACATCATAATTATTATTATTTTAAAGGTTATCCATTATTCATCTAAACCCAGATTTTGTCTAAAAAAAGATATATAATCTTTCAAAGAACATTTTAAAAGCATCGCACTCTCTCTCTCTCTCTCTCTCTCTCTCTCTCTCTCTCTCTCTCTCTCTCTCTCTCTCTCTCTCTATATATATATATATATATATATATATATATATATATATATATATATATATATATATATATATATATATATTTATATATATTTCCAGTTATCTCTCCCACTCTGCCTGTTTGTCTATCTGTCTATCTAACCAGCTAGTTAGCTAGCTATATGTCAGTCTGTCAGTCTGCCTGTCTCTATGACAGCTTGTTTCATTTTTCAGAGTCTGGGATGGTGTCTACCTCAACATTGTTTCTTCTTCTTTAGTTGGAGGGGGGAAAAGAAAAATGACTCATGACTTGTCTGCTAGAAAGTAAAATAACAATAACAATAGCAACAACAACAAAAACAAAAATAATAATTGTTTCTACTTTAGGAACAAGGCCAACAATTTTTTGGGAGAGGAAAGTCGATTTAATCGACTCCAGTACATTACTGGTACTTTATTTTAATGATCCCATGAGGATGAAAAGCAAAGCTAACCTCGACGGGATTTGAATTCAGAATGTAAAGGACTGTAAATCTATGCCTCGAAGCATGTTGTCCGACACTCTACTGATTCTGCCAATCTGCCACCCTAATAATGACAATAATTGTTTCTACTTTTGGCACAAGGCCAGCAATTACCCAGTGCATTACTGGTACTTTATTTTATCGACCCTGTAAGGATGAAAGGCAAAATTAACCTCGGCGGATATTAATTGTTTCTACTTTTAGCACAAGGCCAGCAATTACCCAGTGTATTACTGGTACTTTATTTTATCGACCCCGTAAGGATGAAAGGCAAAGTTAACCTCGGCGGGATTTGAACTCAGAATGGCAAGGACTGTAACTCTATGCGTCAAAGCATGGCGGCCGACCCTCTACTGATTCTGCCAATCTGCCACCCTAATAATGACAATAATAATAATGATTTCTACTATAGGCACAAAGCCAGCAATTTGAGTGGGGGTGGGGGGAGTTGATTAATTCGATCCCAGTGCATTACTGGTACTTTATTTTATCGACTTTGTAAGGTAATACTAACCTCGGCGGGATTTGAACTCAGAACGTATAGGGCCGTAACTCTATGCTGCAAAGCATGGTGTTCGACACTACTGATTATGCCATTCCACATAATAATAATAATAGTAGAAGTAATATGATGCCACTCCATCCAATCCCACATTAAGGAGTGGGGTAAATAGTTACACACACTCATATGCACACACACAATACATACACATGAATATGTAAACACTCATATGTATGCCTGTTTATCTATAAATATATATATATATATATATATATATATGCAGAGGTTATATTTAATTTGTTGGGATTCAACAAGCTTAAACATTTTTATAACTGATATAAAGCACTCAACAATTTAGTGGAGTAAATACACAATATATTAACAAATGGAAACTATATTTATAAAACCATATTTATTTTATTATACATATTTCAAGGGCAACCAAGGCAAATTAAGGTTGTCTTTTTTTCCGGGTATGTCAATATTTATTTATAAAACAAATCTGTATTTTATCTGATGAAAGCGCACCATAATTTGCCTTGGTTGCCCTTGAAATATGTATAATAAAATAAATATGGTTTTATAAATATAGTTTCCATTTATTAATATATTGTATATATATATATATATCATCATCATCATCAAATATAACTATATATAAATATACATCAACATTATCATTATCATAACCATGTTTTTTACATCCACTTTTTCATACTGGCATTATTGTAACAGGATGTTTTGAACCAGTTTTTTTACATCCGGGGCACACACACACACACACACACACACACATCCATATCCATATCCATATATATATGGGTACAGCTTTTTTTTAGACATGTGCTATATGTGCTATCAAAGATGACCACATTTCTGTCCCAAATCTGTATTTAGGTTTTCCTCATATTTCTTTGAGTCCTTTGCAGTTCATTTAAAACAACAAAGTTCCTAAATCCATAATCTAATCAACGTTTCTAGACTATCACAGTCTCCTTATCAAGATTTAAAGTACTAGCAAGGAACATCTACAGAGGAATAAAACTAATAAGCCAAGTTATGAAAGTAACAGAAAGAGTTCTAGCACAACTAATTATGGGAAGAGTCAAATTAGATGAAATGCAGTTTAGTTTTAGGAAGGAGCACCACAGATGTCATCTTTTGATGAGACAACTACAAGAGAAGTTCCTAGCTAAGAATAAGCCTCTATACTTAGCTTTTGTTGATCTAGAGAAGGCGTTTGACAGAGTACCCCGATCTGGTGGTCCTTAAGGAAATTTGTTTTGGCTTGGTTTCTACAGCTGCATGCCCTTTTTAATGCCAACCACTTTACAGCATGAACTGGGAGCATCTTATTATGGCTACAACCCTACAGGGTGGACTAGATGCTTTTCATCATGAAACCAACACAGTGTGAACTGTGTGCTTTTCTTCATGACACCAGCACTACCACCTTACAGGGTGGACTGGGTATTTTTGTCATGGCACCATTTCAACAGTAAGATGCTCAGTGTCTTACTGGGGAGGCAATGGTAGGGGTCTGGGCTGGGTTACAAGTCAGACACCATCCACTTTCTTCAAGGTTGCCTTGCTGCCTCCATGCCTCTACCCTCATTGACAGTGCAATGCCTGTAACCCAGCCCAGCCCCCTACCATTGCCTCCCCAGTAAGACACTGAGCATCTTACTGTTGAAATGGTGCATTTATATGCTGCTTGCAGTGGGGATGGAGGCACCGGATCATGAGTGTGGTGTTGGAGCATGTGGGTGGTATCTGTCCTTCACAGAAGGAAGAAAGAAGACAAAGAAAAGAAAATAATGGCATTTTTGCCCATCACTGTTATTGACAGAATTTAGCTGTTTTAAAGGCTGTTCTAGCAATGAGTTTTCTCATTTTTCTATGAATTCAAATACACTCTCGCTTCGTCTCAATCAGGGACAACAGTGTTTTTCATTTAACTTTATCATATCTATGTTTAGTTTTCTATTTAGCACAGACACCACAGCTTGAGGTCCACTATCCTGTTATTTTCTGTGTCTTCTATTATCCTATCAGTGGTGTTTGTTTTATCACACTCACATCATACCAACAGAAAGATTTATTTTTTTTGTTACACAATCCAGAATTCTAAAATGGTATTCTCAAATAAATTGTGCAAAACCATTTTGCTGGTTTGAGAGCTGATGAGGGTGAAGTTGTGTGTGTGTGTGTGTGTGTGTGTGTGTGTGTGTGTGTGTGTGTGTGTGTGTTTGTCTTGTAGATTGCCTTTCATTATTTCCTTCAAATCCCGCCGAGGTTAACTTTGCCTTTCATCCTTACGGGGTCGATAAAATAAAGTACCAGTAATGCACTGGGTAATTGCTGGCCTTGTGCCAAACGTAGAAACAATTATTTCCTTCGGACTGAGCTCAAATCCCGCTGAGTTCAAATCCCGCCGAGGTTAACTTTGCCTTTCATCCTTACGGGGTCGACCAAAAAATAAAGTACCAGTAATGCACTGGGATAATTGCTGGCCTTGTGCCAAAAAGTAGAAACAATTATTTCCTTCTTCCAGTCACTTCCTGTCCTCCTCCTCTTTCAATCTTTTCATCTTCCTGCTACCCACCTCATGGATTGTCTCTGTCAACCGCTGGTCACTGGTATCTGACCTCTGAGGCATTTTTGCCCATCACTGTCATAGATAACATTTAGCTGTTTTAACAGCTGTTCTAGTAATGAGTTTTCTCATTTTTCTATGAATTCATATATATATATATATATATATATATATATATAGAGAGAGAGAGAGAGAGAGAGAGAGTCTGCAGTACTGAGACTGGGGCGACCACTAATCATGGGAGTTCCTAATTGGCAGCCAGTGCAGTACATTCTACATGTAAATGGAGTTCTACTGAAGTAGGTTGAGAAATTCAAGTATCTCGGGTTGTGTTCACAAGTGATGATAAGTCAGGAGGCTGAATTAAGTGCAAGAAATGCAGGAGCTGGTGCAGTAATGCACCAGCTTCAGAATTCAGCAATCAAAAGAAGGGAGGTAGGCGTAAATGCCATACTCACTATTTTCATTTCAGAATTAGTTTTAACCCTTACCTATGATCATGAATTTTGGGTAATGACTGAAAGAATATGATTGTGAATGCAAGCAGCCTAAATGGGATTCCTCAGAAGGGTCTTTGGAGTAGCATTACTTGATAGAGTGTAGCTCAGAGATCAGAGGGTCACTCCAGGTAGAGCTGCTATTTTCTCCGAATTGAGAGAACACAGTTCCAGTACTATGGATACGTATTTTGCTGGTCACACTTGGGGATTCAGCTGGATCAGTTGGAGACAGTTGCTTTTGACAGGACTCGCTGAGAACGAGTGTTTGAGGGTGACCATCTCAATAAAGAATATATATATATATACTATCATCATCACCATTTTATGTCCATTCTTCCATGCTAGCATGGGTTAGACGGGTTGTCCTGTTGTGGGCAGTGTCCAGTCGGCTGACCTTGTCTTGCTCAGACGGGAACTGATTTTGGCTTGATTTCTACAGCTGGATGCCCTTCCTAACACCAACCTCATTTACAGCGAGTGTGGGTGCATTTTTCCGTTGCACCTCCATGACCACCTTGCAGTGGGAGAGGGTGGGGGCATATTGTCTATATGCTTCATATTGTCTATATGCTTCAGCTTGTACCCATGGGAAGTCAGGTACTCTGTATTACTGCATAATGTCAGAGGTCACGGTCCAGTGTCATCACCTTTGAGAGGTGCAGTTGGGTAAGGTCTGCTTATATCACCTCATCCCAGGTCTTCTTGGGTCTCCCCATTCCATGGTTTCCATCGACTTTTAGTGCTCTGCACCTTTTTATGCAGCTGTCATCCCTCATACACATCACATGTCCATATCAATGCAACCTCCTCTCCTGCACACACCATTTGATTCCTCTTATGCTCAGTCTCTCTCTCTCAATTTATTTATGCTTTGTATTCACGTATATTACTATGACACATCCATTGGAACATGCACGTTTCATTTCTCTCTAATCTACGTAAGTCTTCCACCTTCAGCGCCCAGGTCTCACTTCCATGTAACATTGCTGTTCGTATGTACACATCATACGGTCTGCCTTTCATTTTGAAGGAAAGCCTTTTGCAGCTAGCAGTGGCAGTAGCTCCCTGAACTTCTTCCATCCCATTCTTACCCTAGTTATTGTACTTTCAGAAAACTCACCTTCGCTGCTAATTCCGTCACCTAGGTAGCAAAAGCTGTCTACTGTTTCTACAGAGCCCTCCCAGAGTTTGGTGGTGCTTGTTTCCTGTGGCTGTTTGCTGCTTGCTGTCCCAGCACAGCTGCTACATGTGAAGCCTACATTCTTAGTTAAACTTCCTGAGATCCCATTACATCTCTTGTGTACCCATTGTTTACTTACACCTTTCCTACATACTGAACAAGGTCATTTTCCTGAGGAGATCTTGGTTCTGTTTTCTCGTCTAATTACGAGGACTTTAGTCTTTGTCAGGTTGACTTTGAGACCCTTTCTTTCTAGTCTCTGCTTCCATGATTGGAATTTCTTCTCTAGTTCTGCCATAGATTCAGCTATAAGTGTGAAATCATCCACATACAGGAGTTCCATGGGCATCCGGTCTTAAACTCCTCTGTTAGCCTGCAATAGTATAATAAACAGGAGAGGGCTAAGAACAGAACCCTGGTGAACACCGACCTGTATGCTAAATAAATGGCAATTTCTGTCTGCATATCTGTTTATAACCTGTTGGCGCCTACACCAGTGATCTGAACCTGATGAAAGTTTACACATATGTTAAGCTAATATTCATAAACAGGACTGGCTAATTGGATTTCAATAATGGAACCCCTGGGGACATCTTTACAATGGAAGAGGAAAGAGAAGATACTTCAGTGAGAGAGGGGGAAGAGGAGAGGTACACGTATGAGTAGTATGAGAAGGTTAGGGAAGGACGTGTGTATATATATATATAGTAATAATAAATTTGAAGACTAAAATCCAAAGAGGGCTCGATAAGGATAAATATATATCAAATATATAAGAACTGTAGAGCAAATATTTATATGTATATAACCAAAGATTAGTATGGTTCGTTGATTACTCAACGAATACAGCTTTACAATAGATTAGAAGCACTCAACAGTGAGTTTTCCTGGAGTTTTTAATATTATTCAAAATATTAACAAATGAAAAATACTCACATAATCAAAATATATACTTTATTATATATATTTCAAAGGTACTGTGTTGTTTTTTCAGTACGTCCTCATCAGACAAAATATATAATTTGATATATGACACCGCTACGGTCTTGATTATTCAATTCCGGTATTGGAAGTTAATACTGGAATTGAATAATCAAGACCGTAGCGGTGTCATATATCAAATTATATATTTTGTCTGATGAGGACGTACTGAAAAACATCACAGTACCTTTGAAATATATATATAATAAAGTATATATTTTGATTATGTGAGTATTTTTCATTTGTTAACAGTTGAATAAGATATATTATTCAACTGTTAGTCAGTCTGGTCACTACTTCTGATCAGATCCGAGAATAGCCCTTAAAAGACTGTTATCGCATACGGTCTGATCGTATCTGAAGATAGCTCTTAAAAGAGCTGTTGTCACATACGGTAAGGATGAACAGGCGAAAGCACAAGTTGAAAGGACGAAGCAAGGCCAGATGTAAATTCGATCAGCTATTTATTTTCACATGAAGCGACGATACAGAGGTACAAGGCGTGTGTGAGTGACAAAGCGTGGCAGAGGAGAGGAACAACGATACGCTAGCTGACTCTGCCAAGAGTCGACTGGTGAAAGTGTTTGGAATCACTCTATTTATACAGAAATAATCGTTTGATGTTTAGCCGCTGTGTAGGCGTTTATTCTGGTAGATTCTAAGGCTTGTTTTGTTTCACGGTGAGGTAGCTAGCTAACAGGTAGGTGGCACTGTATATTTCACAGATGTTATTTCCGGTGGCTGTACATTAGCCCCCTGCCAGTTCTTTTGTACAACAAAAGAGCGAAATATTGTATAGTAATGAACCAGTGGTGCATTTGTCATGACAATAGCCCCAGGAGTGTCCAGCACGTTGTGAAATTTTGTGATCATCGAGTACAGGACAGAGTCGATGTAGAGATGATATGGCAAGATGTGTGTGTCAGGAAGAGAAAAAAGAAATAAACTATAAAATGACTTTGACCAGATTTATGCAGGCGTGATGAATGAGCCTGTTGCAATTTGGGTTGAGCTGCCTGTGAATTGCGTGACAAAAAGTCTAACTGGGCAGTGAAGATAACCGTAATGTGTGAACTGAATGGCCGTAAGCATGCTGCCTAAAGGTAACAGCTTGCTCCACAGCATATGACTTGAGCGAATGCATGTGATAAAAAAAATAGCGAGGCATTCTCGAGCTATTGAGTGAATGTGTACGTGAAAAAAGAAGGCCAATGTTTTGAGGATGCGATTTGTGAAATGCGTGATCAAAGAGAAAACATTTTGTAGTGTAAGAGTTAGAGGGACACAAATATCTATTGCTCCGTGTATGAACCAAAAGGTGAAACAAACGTGGTTTTGTAGTGTGCATGAAAAACAGAATATGTACATGCCTTGTATGTATATAAAAATTATGGCAATTGTACAATCAATGTTACAGAACAAGAAAAAAAAAAAATTTTGCAAAACAAGAGAGAGAAGAAAAAAATGTTATACACAATGATATACACAATGTTTGTTCTTAACTAGTGTTTGTAATAAATAATGTTCATAATAAATAATGTTCTTCGTGACATGAGCACATGGTCACTAAAAATTGCATTTGTTCAAGCAGAAAGTTCATTGTATTTGAAACTGGAAATAGGAAACACAAGAAAATGGAAATGTTTTGCACGAAGAAACTTACTTGAGGTTAATGGTAATTCACATATTGTGCCAACTTGGCGGGCCAATGGACGCGTTGTCAACTTCTCGTGACTGGAGATGAAACAGGTGGCTTGCTGGGACAGCAATCTGTTGGAGTTTCTGGTGTAGTGACTGTAACAGTATCCATGATGGCTTTTTTTAATCTGTCCATGCTGACAGAATTCTGTTTACCATCTAGATCGAGAATAAAATATTTCGGATATTTTTTTAGAACACAGTAAGGGCCAGAATATGGAGGTCGAAGATGAGCTGAGATGGTGTCGTTTCGAACGAAAACGTGTGTCCAATCTTTAATGTCTGAAGGAACATGTGTGGCCGTGCTTGCAGGAGCAAGGTGAGACATATATTGTCGAAGACGGTGTACGTATGATCCTGGGTCTGGAACGTCCTGAGGAGAGATGGGAGCAACCATCTGACCAGGTAGAACCAGGGTGGTGCCGTACACTAATTCTGCAGGTGTGTGTCCGAATTCCTCCTTAACGGTGGATCGAATGCCCAGAAGGATGAGTGGCAGGTATTCAAACCAGTGGGTCTTGTCTGGATATGCTTTTATTGCGGCTTTCAATTGGCGATGGAATCTTTCTACGAGACCATTAGCTTGCGGGTGATAAGCTGTCGTGCGGATGTGTTTACATCCTAACAGGCGGGTCAGTTCCCCTGAAGAGGTGGGAGTCAAATTGGCGTCCTCTGTCCGTTGTTATCTTCGCTGGGGCGCCATAACGTGATACCCAGTGTAAACCCAAAGTTTTAGCGATTGTTTCCGCTGAGGTATCATTTATGGGAAAAGCCTCAGGCCAACGAAACAATCGATCTACGCAGGTGAGAAAGTGTGTGTAGTTCTGTGATGGTGGTAGAGGTCCGACGATGTCGATATGCACATGATGAAAACGTGCATCAGGTTGCACGAATGTGCCGAGTGGAGTTTTGATGTGTCTGTGGACTTTGGCTTTCTGGCAGGCAATGCAGCTGCTGGACCAGTCGCGCACGTCTTTGTTAATGTTAGTCCACACAAAACGAGCGGAGATGAGTTTCTGTGTAGCCCGGATTCCCGGGTGAGACAAGCAGTGTAAAGCAGAAAAAACTTGTCGATGGTGCATCTGTGGTACGTACGGTCGTTCATGACCGGTAGAAAGGTCGCACCAAATTTGTCCCGGGGAAGAAGGAGTGGGAACTTGCTGAAACTTGAGGGATGGCGAATCTTCGTCAGTCTCTTGGTCAGCTGCGATCTGTTGAAGGTCGATGCCTGAATGCACATGTATTGCGTTCAGCTGGATTCGGGACAGGGCGTTGGCTGCTACGTTTTCTGTTCCCTTGATATGCCGAATATCAATTGAATATTGGGAGACAAAATCCAGGTGTCGGAGTTCTCTCGGTGAATGTCGATCAGGTTTGGTACGGAACGCATAAACTAATGGTTTATGGTCCGTGTAGATCACGAAATCTGATCCTTCGAGCATGTGCCGAAAATGCTTAACCGAAAGATAGGTTGCCAAGAGTTCGCGGCCAAATGTACTGTATTTCGCTTTTGCAGGTTGCAACCGCTTAGAAAAGAAGGATAAGGGTTGCCACACGCCGTCGACATGTTGTTGTAAAACGCCTCCAACCCCCGTGTCTGATGCGTCCACAAGCAGCGAAAGAGGAGCGCCAGACCTGGGGAAAACGAGCATGGAAGCGTTTGCCAACATTTCCTTCAGGCGGTTAAAAGATGTTAATTCTTCCTCGTTTAGAGTGATCTTTCGTTTTTGCGAGTCCGGTTACGAAGAAGGTCCGTGAGGAGTCTGGCTGCGTCGGAACAATGAGGGATAAAACGCCTATAAAAATTCACCAGACCGAGGAATTCACGCAGTTTCCGAAGTGATGTAGGTGCGGGAAAACTGCGGATAGCTTTTACTTTCTCAAGAAGTGGACGAATGCCGTCTTTATCGATGATGTGCCCGAGACAGGACAGTGAAGGAACGCCGAGAAGGCAGTTGCTGGGGTTTATGATGATACCGTACTCAGCCAAACGTTGGAAAAGGATATCTAAGTGCTTCTCGTGTTCTTGCTCGGAAGTACTTGCTACCAGCACGTCGTCAATATACGCGTATACGAAGGGTAGATCGCGTAACACGGTGTCAATAAACCGCTGAAAAGTTTGTGCAGCGTTGCGCAGACCGAACGGCATTCGCAGGAATTCAAATAAACCGAACGGTGTTGTGATTGCGGTCTTCGGAATATCTGCAGGCTCCATAGGTATCTGGTTATATGCACGCACCAAATCTATCTTGGAAAAGATGCATGCGCCTTTGTGTGTGTGACAAAGCGTGGCAGAGGCGAGGAACAACGGTACGCGAGTTGACTGCCAAATGTCGACTGGCGAAGTGTTTGGAACCACTCTATTTATACAGAAATAATCGTTTGATGTTTAGCCGCTGTGTAGTCGTTTATTCTGGTAGCTTCTAAGGGTTGTTTAGTTTCACAGTGAGGTAGCTAGCTAACAGGTAGATGGCGCTGTATATTTCACAGATGTTTTTTCCGGTGGCTGTACATATATATACATATAGTAATAATAATAAATTTGAAGACTAAAATCCAAAGAGGGCTCGATAAGGATAAATATATATCAAATATATAAGAATCGTAGAGCAAATATTTATTAAAATAACAGATTAAAGTTTAAGAAAAGAATCGCTGCTTTCACCCTTAACGGGATCTTCTGAAACTAAAAAAAAATCAATCTGTGAACGCAAAAGTACTATTTCGAAAAATCTTGCAACCGAAGGAAAACAGGAAGACGATACTTTGGTTCGTGGAAACGTTCCCTGGTAAAGAACGGAAAAAAACGAAGATAATACGTCAGTATTTGGAACGGTTTATGGTATAAATGAAGTCGTAGACTAATATTCTATTAGCTGGTTCGTGGAGACGTTCTCTGGCAAAGAACGGAAAAAACGAAGAAAATACGTCATTATGTGGAGCATTGAGAACAATTACACGCAAATATTAGTCTACGACTTCAATTATACCATAAACGTGGTTTTGTCTTTGCGTGTAATTGTTTTGAACGCTCCAAATAATGACGTATTATCTTCGATTTTTCCTTTCATTGCCCAATATAAGTAACACTGGGAGATCCTAGCTAAAGCTAGATCGTATAACGGAAATAAAACCATGTGACCTCTGCGCCGCTGAGACCCTGGAAATACTCTGCGCCGAAGACCACATCTTACACAACAAATCTGAGGCATTTTCGGCTTGTAAACATAAATTGCACAAAACTTTCCTGTATTACAGCCCCACATTATACCCTAACGGATAGTACGAATTATACGCGGATATTTTACGTCTTGATGTGGTAACTAAGTATATGTTATGTTTATACCATTACTTATTTGTATAGGTAAGTATATTTTACCTGTATGTTTTGTGAAGGTACGTATACTTTCTCGTACGTATATTTGCTTGTATATGTTATGGCGTATATAATATATTATATATTCTGGTACATGTGCATTTGGTTATGTGTATATGTGAGTTTTGTGTCTGCGTGAGTATGCGGGTTCGTACGTATGTAGGGTGTGTGTATTTGTGTACTTTGTGTTTTGGTTGACGTACGTCTGCGAACATACGTGTTTTACATGTAGGTATGTGTGTGCACGCGTTATATACGTATTTATTTTTCATTTAAATATATGTATACACGCGCACACACACACACACATATATATATATATTTATTTTTATATATATTTTATCATTGTATTTGGTGTATACATTCGTATGTGTGCGGGTACAGGCGTTGCGTGGGTTCTGTATGGGCGCGATGTTTTTTTTTTTGTTTTTTTTTGTACGTGCATGTATTTGCATATCCATGCCGAGTGTTTTCACGTATGCTTGTGTATTTACGTATGTGTATGCGTGTATGTATATATTTAATTTCGATTACCTCTGTATTTTATTTATTTTATTCTTAACTCTGAAGAAGAGAATCATTCTGTTTCCTAGTTAGAATTTTAGTCTATGGCTTCAGTTATACCATTTACATGGTTTTGTCTTTGCGCATAATTGTTTTCACCGCTCCAAATAATGATGTATTATCTTCGTTTTTTTTTTCGTTCTTTTCCAGGGAACGTTTCCACGAACCAAAGTATCGTCTTCCTGTCTTCCTTCAGTTGCAACGTTTTTTGAAATATTCACTTCTGCGTTCACAGATTGACTTTTTTAGTTTCAGAAGATCCCGTTAAGGGTGAAAGCAGCGATTCTTTGCTTAAACTTTAATCTGTTATTTTAATATATATATATATATCATATCCACTGATATTGATTCTGAACATGTGCACATGTTTAGGTCACATTAAGGTCAACTGCAAGAATCAGTGATAAGTTACAAAACAGTGTGATGATCAATGACCTGGAAGTTGGTTTACCATGAGATTAGTCCGAAGAATAAAACCCAAATCGTATATCGTACTCCCGACATGTTAATTGTAATATGCCGTCTTTGAGACTAGAGTTTATTATTTTGTCGATATTTTGAGGTGTCAGATCGTAGGAAGATTAACACAAATTAAGAAGATGTAACTTCTCCCCTATTATTGACACTTTGCAACAGTGAACATTACAAGGCCCTCTTTAGGGCCAACACTTCTTCTGCATTACTGCATAGCACCAAAGATCTCTATCCAGTGACATTGTCTTAGAGAGGTCAAGTCAGCAAGGTCAGTTTTTATCACACTGTCCCAGGTTTTTCTGGGTCTACCTACTCCGTAGTTTCCATCAATTTTGATTGGTCTACACTTTTTTTTATACAACTGTTGTCCTTCATATGCATCACATGATCATACCAACGTAGTCTCCTCTCTAGTAAACTGCATCTGATCCTTCTGAAGATTAATTTCTCACTTTAACATAAAAACATTGGAAAAGGCCTGAGGTCCACCGAGTACACCTCAATGGCCCACATGTATATATTATATCATATCTTACATATAAACATTTGAAAATGTCTGAAGCCCACTGAGAATACCTCAATGACTCACCTGTGGCTGATTCCTGGTATAAATATTTTTTTGAACACAAAAAGGACAGTATGATTTACATGCATATGTAAGTGTGTGTGTATGTGCAATTCTATGAATATGTATGTGTGTATGTGTATGTGTGTGAGTGTGTGTGTGTGTATATAGTTGTGTTATATATTATTCTCTACAATTGTTAGATTTAAGATTTGCAATCTCCATTAGTGAGTTCACACACACATGCATACACATATATGCACATACACACATCTGCGCACACACACACACACACTCATGTATACTTGTAGAAAAACTTTATACAGTTGACCAGGAATAGTTAACATGATATGTAGTTGAATTTGGTGACTTCCTTGTCTTTATCTTATCAAATTAATTTTTGAAACATGATATAATTGTTTCTATATTTGGCACAAGGCCAGCAATTATCTCAGTGCATTACTGGTACTTTATTTTATTGACCCCGTAAGGATTAAAGGCAAAGTTAACCTCGGCGGGATTTGAACTCAGAATGGCAAGGGCCGTAACTCTATGTGTCAAAGCATAGTGTCCGACCCTCTACCGATACTGCCAATCCACTGCCTGATATAATGAATGACTTGTCTATGATTTCCAAATAATTTTGAAAATCATCAAGAATTTAGGGCAAGATAATGATACAACTAACTTATTCGTTATTAAATAGGCATTTGGAACATAATTTAACGAAGGTTCTGACATAAAATTATACTGAAAGGAGCTTAGATAAATATAAACACTTTAACCTTTTTGTTGTTATTTTTCTAATGAACAACACTGATTATGGTTTTCAAATAATTTTGAAAATAATGTAACTGTTGATCCTTATAGGGTCGAGGAAATAAAGCACCAGTAATGCACTGGGATAATTGCTGGCCTTGTGCCCAAAGTAGAAACAATTATTAAGAACATTATGATTTCAAATCCTGCCAAGGTTAGCTTTGTCTTTCATCCTTATGGGGTTGATAAAAGAAATCACCAGTAATGCACTGGGGTCGATTTAATCGACTTTCCCTTCCCTCAAATTACTGGCCTTGTGCCTATAGTAGCAATCATTATCAAGTTGGTGCTTGGAACATAACTTAAGAAAGGTTTTTGCATAAAATTATGATGAAGGGTTCTTTATCTGTGTATCATAGAGATGGAGATAGTTTCAAGCAGTTTGAAATATTAGTATTGAGGAGTTTGCTTTGCAACTACATGATTTCAGGTTTAATCCCATTGTGTCACACAATGGGCAAATTGTCTGCTATTAAAGCTTTGGGTTGACCGTCTCATGACTGAAATTTGGTAAATGGAACCTGTACAGAAGCTTGTTGCATATACTATCACTATCTTCCTCCTCCTCATCATCGTCATCCACTTTCCCTGCTATCATGCAATCAAAGGTTGGACAGGTCCATACAGACCAAATCAGTACTGAAACAGAGCCACTGATCTCCCAGGCAGGTCAATTTCCAATGAATGCTTAAGAGAGATTTTCAAGCCTTTGACACAACTGAGGGTCCTCCCAACCCTTTGTTTGGCAAGATTTCCATCACCTAGATAGCAGAAGCTGTCTACTGTTTCTACTGAGCCCTCCCAGAATTTGGTAGCTTTTGTTTCCTGTGCCTGTTTGCTACTTACTGGTACAACTGCTACATGTAAAGCCTACATTCTTAGCTAGATTTCCTGAGATCCCACTACATCTCTTGTGTACCCATAGTTTGCATTTGGAGCAGAGGATGGAATTTCTACCTACACCTTTCCTGCATACTGCATTCTGTTTTCCCGTCTACTTATGAGAACCTTAGTCTTTGTCAGGTTGACTCTGAGACCCCTTCTTTCTAGTCCCTGCTTCTTTGTTTGGAATTTCTTCTCTAGTTCCAATATAGATTCAGCTATAAGTGTAAGATCATCTGCATACAGAAGTTCCCATGGGCATCCGGTCTTAAACTCCTATGTTATAGCCTGCAGTACTACAATAAATAGGAGAGGGTGAAGAACGGAGCCCTGGTGGACATCAATCTATATGCTGAATTCCTCACTATAGTCATTGTTAACCCTAACTTTGCTGACTGCTCCCCTATACAAGGCTTGTACAGCCTTTACAAGCCATTCATCTACTCCTAGTTTTCTAAGAGCCCACCAGATTATAGCACAGGGCACTCAGTTGAAGGCTTTTTCTAGATCGACAAATGCCAGGTAGAGCGGCTTACTTTATATATATATATATGTATATATATATGTGTGTATATATATTTATATATATATATATATCATTATCATCATCATCATCACCATCATTGTTTAATGTCCATCTTCCACTATAATACATATGTGTATATGTGTTGCATCTTTTTTGATACCAACCAAAATCACCCATTTTTAAGTTTTAAAGGACTAACTACTTAAATTAAAATTTTCCTACATAATTTGATATAATAATATTTAACTAAGTTATGTTAGAAATACTAGTTTAATAATGAAGTAATTAATAACCTTAGTAAATCCTTCAAATTCTTTCATTAACGAAATCAAATACTGTGCATTTCATTATAAATATGGTAATAAAAAGGTTAAATAAATGTAAATACACAAATATGCAAGTATATATATATGCTTACATATGTGCATTCTTTTTTTTACTCCGTTAAGCATGAAGCAGCAGGTTTGCTTTCCTAGAGACAGTTATGGGACAAATTCTTGCTTCCCCCGCCCCCTCCTTGGACGGGGGAGGGGTTATTTCATTACAGGTCTGTTACCCAGAAATTACTCAGTCAGGATTCATTCATACTGGGATGCTATGAGTCACCTAACTGGTATTTCAAACATCCAGTCCATAAACACCATAACTCCCAAAACTCTCCCACACCTGCCAACATCCTAAGTCACTTCCCCCAATCACATCTCTTCTTCTCTCCCTACCATTTTTTTCCTTGATCTGTTTACAGTGGTACACTACTTATTTTATTGATCCTGAACAGATGAAAAGCTAAATTGACCTAGATAAGATTTGAACCACACTCACACACACAAAGACATACATGCATGCATATGCGTACATTCACAAATGCACGCGCACGCACACACAGACACACACACACACACACACGTGCGTGTGCAAATACTCACACACACACACACAAACACAAATAGAAAAACTTGAACATTCCAATTCTGTGACAATCTTGGAAAAAGTCTACTGAGCTGCAAAAGTTCAAATCACATTTTAAAAAAAATCAAATACTCTCTTACTGGTGTCAGGTGTTGGCCTGCAGCCCAGCTACATTGACCCGTTTGTAATAAAATACACTGCCTTTATGTTTCAAATATTTTTTTTTAAATAATAATTTGGAGGAATTTAAGAAAATAGCTAACTTTTTCATTAGGAAGCTGCTGTTTTGGAACATAACTTAACAAAGGGTCTTACATAAAATTATGATGGATAGTTTTGTTATAAATATGAATATTTGAAAATAGATAGTATTTATATAAGTATATAAGTATATCTCTTTGATATATATTTATAAAAATACATATCTGTAGTGACTTTCCTTATCACATGCACAATGATATACAAAATAATATCAAAACTGAGAACAAATCTGGGAAATAACTTGTCATCATCATCATCATCAGAACTGATTTCATCTTGGTTTCTTCACCCGAATCTCCTTCCTAAAGCCAACCTCATTTATAGTGTGTACTGGATGCTTTTTGTTGGGACACCTACACAACTACTTTACAAAGTGGGCAAGGTGTTTTTTGTCCTGACACTTAGATGACCTCTTTACAGTGTAGGTTGGAGTCTTAGGTCAAGGAGGTGTGTGAGGATTAGGGAGGTAGATCTAGGGACATGTGTGATGGGTGGAGTGTTAGGGCATGGGTGGAGTGTTAGGATGTGGGTGGTGTATTAGGACATGGGTGGAGTGTTAGGGTGTATGTGGAAAGGGGATGGATGGATGGAAGGTGGTGCATGTATGATTTAGAAATGTAGGTCTTTTGTATTACTACATAACGCCAAAGGTTTCGATGCTGTGTCATCGCCTTCATTTTGAGGGAAAAACCTTTTGTAGCTAGCAATTTTTCCCTCACTTTGTCTTCTGTGCACACTTTGTCTTCTGTGCACACTTTGTCTTCTGTGCACACTTTGCTTTCTGTGCACACTTTGTCTTCTGTGCACACTTTGCCTTCTTGGCTAATATGTTAGGTTTTGTTTCTATCTCTTTTTCCCAATTACAGCACATTGGCTTCTAATAAATTTTATTTATTTGTAAATAGCCAAATAAAAACTTATCGTCCTGTCTTGTGTCCATTGCTACTGTCCCATGTGTCCATTTGTTATTGTCCAATGTGCACTGCAGTTACTGGTATCAAGGCTTACTCTTAGATAAGAACTTCTCTTGTCTTACTAAAAAGAGAGCATCTGTGGTGCTCCTTCCTGGCATGAAACCAAATTGCATCTTATCTAATTTGACTTTTACCCTAATTAGTTGTGCTAGAACTCTTTCTGTCACTTTCACAACTTGGTCTGTTAGTTTTACTCCCCTGTTGTTCCTTTCTATGGCATCACTGCTTCCCGGGGAAATTAATGACTATACTGTTGCATCAGTCATAGGGTAAGTGGGTGACTAGTTCAACTCCTACTTACCCAGATGCTTTCTGTATTTCAGTGATTATCTCAGAAGGTCCAGTGGCTTTACCATTTTTTTTTTAATTGCTTCTTTGACCCTATATTTGTCAATTTCTATAGCCAGTTGGAAGTAGTCTCCTTTCTCCCATTCATTAACCTCTTAAAGTAGCATTTCAAAGCCTCTTTCTTTTGAGTATAAAATAAAGTACCAGTAACACCACCGTTTTACGTCCGTTCTTCCACGCTAGCATGGTTTAGACGGGTTGTCCTGTTGTGGGCAGTGTCTGTTGGCTGACCATGCCTTGCTCATGCAAACTGATTTTGCCTTGGTTTCTACAGCTGGATGCCCTTCCTAACACCAACCTCATTTACAGTGAGTGCTGGGTGCTTTTTTGCGTGGCGCCTACATGTCTACTTTACAGTGTGGGCTGGGTGATTTTTTGCCGTGGCACCTCCACAACCACTTTGCAGTGGGAGGGTGTGGGGGCATATTGTCTATATGCTTCAGCTTCGGCTTGTACCCGTGGGGGGTCGGGTATTCTGTATTACTGCGTCACGCCAGAGGTCACGGTCATGTGTCATCACTTTTGAGAGGTGTAATTGGGTATGGTCGGCTTTTATCACCTCATTCCAGGTCTTCTTGGGTCTCCCCACTCCGCGGTTTCCCTCGACTTCTAGTGCTCTGCACCTTTTTATGCAGCTGTCATCCTTCATATGCATTACATGTCCATACCAACGCAACCTCCTCTCCTGCACACAGCATTTGATTCCTCTTATGCTCAGTCTCTCTCTTAATTCGTTTATGCTTTGCCATTCACATATATTACTGTTACACATCCATCAGAGCATGCAAGCTCTGTTTCTTTCTAATCTACGTAAGTCTTCCACAGACAGCGCCCAGGTCTCACTACCATGTAACATTGCATCATAGTCTGCCTTTCATTTTGAGGGAAAAGCCTTTTGCAGCTAGCAGTGGCAATAGCTCCCTGAACTTCTTCCATCCCGTTCTTACCCTAGTTATTGTATTTTCAGAACACCCACCTCCGCTGCTAATTCGGTCACCTAGGTAGCAGAAGCTGTCTACTGTTTCTACAGAGCCCTCCCAGAGATTGGTGGTACTTGTTTCCTGTGGTCATTTGCTGCTTGCTGTCCCAGCACAGCTGCTACATGTGAAGCCTACATTCTTAGTTAACCTTTCTGAGATCCCACTACATCTCTTGTGTACCCATTGTTTGTATTTTGGGCAGAGAATGGAGTTCCTACCTACACCTTTCCTACATACTGAGCAAGGCCTTTTCCCTGAGGGGATCTGGGTTCTGTTTTCTCATCTACTTACAAGGACCTTAGTCTTTGTCAGGTTGACTTTGAGACCCTTTCTTTCTAGTCCCTGCTTCCAAGTTTGGAATTTCTTCTCTAGTTCTACCATAGATTCAGCTATAAGTGCGAGGTCATCTGCATACAGGAGTTCCTATGGGCATCCGGTCTTAAACTCCTCTGTTATTTCCTGCAGGACAATGATGAACAGGAGCGGGCTAAGAACAGCGTCGGTGGACACCGACCTTTACACTAAATTCCTCGCTATACTCATTGCTAATCCTAACTTTGCTGATTGCTCACCTATACATACCTTGTACAGCTTTCACAAGCCATTCATCTACTTCTAGTTTTCTAAGAGCACACCAGATTATAGCACGGGGAACTCTGTCAAAGGCTTTCCCAAGATCGACGAATGCCAGGTAGAGTGGCTTACTTTTAGCTAGGTACTTTTCTTGTAACTGCCTCACAAGGAAGAGGACATCAGTGGTGCCTCTTCCTGGCACAAACCTAAATTGTATCTCATCTAGTTTCACCCGGTCCCTAATCAACTGTGCTATAACTCTTTCTGTTACTTTCATGACCTGGTCCATCAGCTTTATACCTCTATAGTTTCCTCTATCTAGTGCATCACCTTTTACCTTTGTAGCAGTTGACAATGATGCTACTGCACCAGTCCTTTGGTATGACACCTTCTAGTATTACCTGGTTAACAATACGTGTGGTTATAGTGTGACCTACTGACCCAGATGCCTTCAGCATCTCGGCAGCTATACCCGATGGACCAGTTGCCTTCCCCGTCTTCATATCTTTGATTGCCTTACTTACACTGCTGCTGACTTGTACTGCTGGTCCCTCTATAGGGTCTACTTGGGGTAGGATCTCTTCTTCCCATGCATTCTCCTCATTTAGTAATCTATCATAATGGCTCTTCCACACATCTTTCTTCTCAGCACTTGTGAGGGCAAGCTCATCTTTATCATTCCAGATACACTTCTCTCCAATGACATCCCAATTCTCTCTGACATACTGCCTCACAATCTTGAACACCTCCTGTTTCTGGTCCTCACGTTGCAAAATATGCTTGAATTTTCTATCCTCTGCTTCCCTTCTAGCTAAGTATACTTGTCACCTAGTTTCCCTCCTGGTCCCTATGTAATGTACCCTGCTTCCCCCGCTCTTCCATTCTTTCTATGCCTGTCTCTTGGCCTTAACTGCCTCATCTACCCTATTATATTATCATCATCATCATCATCATCATCATCGTTTAACGTCCATCTTCCACGCTAGCATGGGTTAGACATATATATATATATATATTATAGAAAACAAAGAATCAGTGATGCACCAAAACACAATTTATTAACATATTACAATTGTTTCTCCGGCGAAGAGCTCGGGGTACGATCTATTTGTGGATCGAATGTGACTCTGGATTCGCAAGTTCCTCAGTTCCTCCAGAAGATTTGCTTCAAAGTCGCTAGACATATCTGAGGAACTTGCGAATCCAGAGTCAGGTTCGATCCACAAATAGATCGTACCTCAAGCTGTTCGCCAGAGAAACAATTGTAATATGTAAATAAATTGTGTTTCGATGCATTACTGATTCTTTGTTTTCTATATTATACTCTGTTCCGAAGGAGCATTGAGTGCTCAACTGGCATACTGCCTATGGACGCATCTAAGCCATCTTACCACAAATATTTATATATATATATATATATATATATATATATATATATATATATATATATACCAATTTTAGTACATCATTAACGAAGATTTAGTTCACGGCCAAGCTAACGAATGCAAATTCGGTATGTAGCTTTAGCACTCAAATGGGAATAGTACCCCAGAGTAATAACAATACGTTTAGACAGTTTAGCAAATCAAATATAGCGATCGGCAGTCCAACTGCATTACCACAGCAATGAGAATGGTTGGACTGAGGAAAAGATTTTAGACTGACCTGGACAAAACGCTGAGATGGAATGCAACATATAATGCATATCGTATAGCATACGATATACATCACATACAGCACACAACATCCCCGCTAGGTGTCTGCAAATCCAAGATCGACATAGGAAAAGAGTCGTGACCCCAACGTCTGAGCTCCAGTCGTTTTGACAGCTAGATCTGAACTGTTTGGATCTAGCTATCAAAACGGCCATAGCTCAGCCGCTGGAGTCCCGACTCTTTTCCTATTAACCACTCTAATACCCTAAGTACCGAGTACTCTGGTGCGTTATGGTCCACCTGGTTCCTTACCACATTTTCTTTGTTTTATATATATATATATACAGAATATATATATATATATATATATATATATATATATATATATATATAACGGCGATGAATTAGTTTAACCGATATAAAAGACACAGAAGCGAAAACCAACCAAACAGTGTGTTCTGTTATTAATTCTGGCAATATTATTACACAAATATGACCCTCCCCATATATATATATACAGAATATATATATATATATATAAATGAAAATATAGAAATTATTGTGAGCAAGAAGCCAACAGTATTTTATAATATATAAGTGACTATAACGTCAAAATGGAAAATAATTAACGCAAGATATGGGAAAATAATTCAAACTCAATTTTTAAAAAATCAAGACAGAGATTTTATCCACAGATTTTGTGAAATCCAGGGAAAAACCAATAGAGTCTTAACTCAGAATAAAATAAAGCTTAAATACTCATCCTTAAATTTGGAAAAACTACAAATGCTCTATATAGTCTTAAAAAGACTATTTCACGAAACTTTTCAGTGGGGATGGTCACGGTTGGAATCGTTCATATATATATATATATATATTGTTATGCTTTGGGAGGGTTCGTGTTTCTTATTGGCAACATGACCCTCCCAAAGCATAACAATATCGGTTTCAACACACGTTTTCAGATAAAGAATCTTGCTAAACAAATTCAGAAACGAAATATATATATATATATATATATATACTTAGGGTAAACATTGATGCAATTCAATTCAAGCACTCAACATACTTTTTCCACATAGGAGTGATGGAGTAAATATCGAATAAGGAAAAGTGAAGTAGTTTCAGATGTTCAAGTCTTTTAATAATAAGGCTGTGATATATATTTCAATGACGACACTGGCCACACTGTTCTGTGTGCGAGTGTTGCGACATCGTCAGACAGCTTGTTACATAATAAGGTTATGTTTCGAGGCAATCCAAATTGAATCGACATGGGAACGGACGAAGTATGTGCTTTTGGGTTCTTCGGCGCATGTCCGAAGGAAGTTGACCATTAGCTACCGCAGATTTCAACGAAATTCGCTTAGTCAGTTCCCCCTCTCAGCCAAACAATGACCCATTCAGGCCTGTACTGCTACCCATCCCGTCTGTGGCAGTCAGCCGAAAGCCAGCGGGGATGGGAGAGTGTTAGTTTTTACAGGTCACAATACTACCTCTCACCAAGCATCGACAGTACAACTGACCATCGAGAAAATATACTTAATGTACAACTGACCTAAGAGAAAATATACTTAATTCTAGGTATCATGGTTTTACATTGGAAGTTATGATGAGAGTTGGAAATTAAAATTAAAATTTAAAATCGAAAATCCAGAAATTATAAATAATAAAAAAAAAAAAATTAACAATTAGAAATTAAAAAATGTTTAAAGTGAGATTGAGGTGAGTAAAAAACATATAGATTGAAGTGAGTCGATTCAATTTGGATTGCCTCGGAAACATAACCTTATTATGTAACAAGCTGTCTGACGATGTCGCGACACTCGCACACAGAACAGTGTGGCCAGTGTCGTCATTGAAATATATATCACAGCATTATTATTAAAAGACTTATAAGGGCGGTGGATTGGCAGTATCGGTAGAGGGTCGGACGCCATGCTTTCCAGCATAGTTACGTCCCTTTACGATCTGAGTTCAAATCCCGCCGAGGTTGACTTTGCCTTTCATCCTTACGGGGTCGATAAAATAAAGTACCAGTAATGCACTGGGTAATTGCTGGCATTGTGCCTAAAGTAGAAACAATTATTAGTAAAAGACTTAAACATCTGAAACTACTTCGCTTTTCCTTATTCTATATATATATATATATACACACACACGAACCTATCAATTCACCCATCTGACAGGGAGATCACCCACTCACTTTGGGGCGGGTGAGAAATGTCTTCTCTTGTGAAAATGGGTTTAGTTTTCATTATGTAAAATCTCTCCATTTTGCCTTATTTCTCACCGCTGTGGGGTACTTTTTTTCATGGTACTCGCCGTTTGGGTTTTTAGAGGTTGACAGGTCTGTATATATATATATATTCACGAAATTTATAACTTTTGAAAGTATTCACTGGTGCCTGCGAGGAATCGACATTCTCTGCATTGGAATGCTCGTATTTTCATTTGTGTGTATATATACATCGTCTGTAACCACGGCACAGTACCTGTTCTCACTCTTTGCCTTCTCTACAAGCAACATCTGCCAGGCTCCCCATGCTCTTATCCCTCCTCCTTCCCAGCACAGTCTCTTTCTGTCCTGCTGGGGCCATAGCGATTACTTTGGTGTTGCAGCCACACTGGTCGCGTGAAAAACGTGCCAAACAGGATCGTAAGAGTAGGACGTGACCATCCCAAATCTGTCTAGCGTCAGAGATGATGATGATTGTAGCGGTAGTGGTAGCGACGGTGGCGGTGGTGGTGCTTTTGTCGTTGTTCTTAGTGCTGATGATGGTAATGATGAACAAGAACATATTATTTGTCGCATTTTTCAATTGTGGCAACCTTCAACTTTGTAAATTTATTCCGTATTCCGAAATGATTAACCTTTGATCAGAGTTAACCCAATATCCTGCAGTTTTAAATAAGCTATCTATCGTGTTTTATGTTTCAGAATAGATCGTTGACCCCTTAGATAAAGTAAACATACATGCTTGTCTGCATTCTCGCACGCGCACACACACACACGTTTGTACAAGTGTCTGTACGTGTTTAATGCGTGTATATACATATATATATATATATATAAATATACACAAACACAAATATATATATATATATGTGTGTATTGTATATTGGAAATGAGGACATTGGCCTCGCCTATATATATATATAGACACACATACACACACATATATATATATAGTATAAGACTACAATCTCAGTTGACCTGTTAACTAACGAAAAACTAAAACAAAAACAACCTTTGTGTACGTGTGTAACTACGTATATATGTGTGTAGAGGAGGGAGAAAGATAAAGCGTTATATAAATATTTGTATATATATATAAAGAGAGAGTGAGTGGGGAAAAAAAAGGATGAGAGAAGGAAATGCGAGTGAGTACAGAGAAAATGTTTAAGTAAGTTTATAAACCAAGTTGTTATATAGACTCAATAGACCGCGGCACAATAACGTAACAGTACCTGTCGGCCAACTACATTTTCCAGTCTGTGACGTTCGAGACGTTTAGGGGAGTCGGGCTACTGACTGCGAGGTTCCTATCTTCACCGGCCGCTCACCTAACACAGGTAACTGGTGAAGCTCGTAGGGCGTTTGGTTGTTCCAGAGTATCAACCTCGCTGTCATCCGAGGTAACGCTGCGAGCGCGCTGGCTTGCCTCAAAAATTATTAGAGAGGTTTTCCAGTGCTCCTCGCGATATCGTTATCTTTTACTCTGATAGCAGCTCCGTTGTCCCCCCCCCCCTCCCATTTCGCTTGCCTTTTGTTGTATGTGGTCCCAGATGTGTATGTGTGTGTGTGTTTTTGTTTTGTTTTGTTTTTGCTTTATCTTTTTTTCTTGTTTGTTTTGTTGTCTAACAAGTACGTAATCAATTTGGTCTGTGTGTTCACCAGATTGATATGAAATCAGGTAGCTGGCTGGTTTCCCGAAATTTGCGTTGCAGATGGTTAGTTCATTTGCATCACAAAATTCCAGGAGCCTCACTCAGTCCCTGTCCATTCTTTGAGCCATAACCGTAGCCGCCCTGAACTCTGCTGAGTCCATTCTGATACTGTCCCACATGCCCATTGAAGTCGCCTGCCAGAATGATAAGGTCTCTTTCGTCAATACCTGAAGGTGTCTGTAAAGGTTCCTCATAGAACCTGTCCTTTTGTTCTTTACCCAGTCCTACCTGCAGATCATAGGAAGATGTGATTGTCATCAGACTATTTCCTACAGTTAATCTAAGCTTGATGATTCTGTCACTTACTATACCTACCCCGATTACCTGATATATCCATTTCTCAGATAGTAGGATGCCAACTCCTCTTAAGCCATTGTTATTTCCTAACTAGTAGAGTTTATATCTAAGTTGTTTGCCTGTAGATTATGAAATATGTAATAATTCAGCTTTCAGAGGCAATTGCATAATTGCATTGAAACATGTGTAATAAATATTTCAACTTCGAATTTCAACAAATCGTACTTAGTTTTTCCTAATACCCTGTTCACATCAAATTACTACGTGAAATTCTCCTTGGAACCTATGTACCACACTCAATGACACATTGTATCATCAAGATATTTATGCTACACCACTCCACCGGCCACATTGAGCAGAATTAACCGATAAGTTGCCGCTTCAATTTTTTGTTACACATATACACTTTGTCGGACACCAGGCTTTGCAGTACAGTTACTTCCCTTTACGGTCTGAATTCAAATCCCGCCGAGGTTAACTTTGCCTTTCATCCTTACGGGGTCGATAAAATAAAGTACCAGTAATACACTAGGATAATTGCTGGCCTTGTGCCAAAAGTAGAAACAGTTAATTAGCCCACAGCAAACGGATACGTTCCTCTCTCTTTCTCTCACTCTCTCACTCTCTCTCTCTCTCTCTTTTTTTCTCTCACTCTCTCTCTCTCTCTTTCTCTCTCACTCTCTCTCTCTACAACAATTTTACCAATCCCCCACCCTGGAGACCCAACGGTTGACCTCGAACAAGATGGTTGGATAACATCCATGAGCTTAGCTGGTCTCACTTGGGGATCTAGAATATATATGTATATGTATATATATATATATATATTCTTTTTCTTCTTCTTCACCCTCTTATTCCTGAGAGAGTCATGGAGCAGAGTCCTCGAACACTCCTTCCAGTGGGTCCGCTCAGAATCAACCATTTCCAACTTGATCCGCCTGGATCCCCCAGTGAGACCAGCTAAGCTCATGGATGTTATCCAACCATCTTGTTCGAGGTCAACCGTTGGGTCTCCAGGGTGGGGGATTGGTAAAATTGTTGTAGTGTCAGATGGGATGAGGCTTTTATTGTCTGTGTTGGCTCAGTGCATTCTAAGTTCAAATACTGCCTCATGTCACTGGGAAAGCAGTGAAATGACAAATGTGAAGGTCCCAATCATTAAAGCACCCAAAAGATTTCCTACAAGATGCAACCTTGTTGGGTGCTGGTTAAACCTGAGCAAGTGTAAGTTGTCCCAACAACAACATGAACAAACAGATGAAAATGATGGAAACTTTGCTCCGGGGTGTTATGCTTGCATTTGGGTATTAAAGAATTTAACCTAATGATTAGGGTATTCAACTCACAACCATAAGGTTATAGGTTCAATTCTCAGACCAAGTGGTATGTTATGTCCTTGAGAAAGGTACTTCATTTCATGTTCCTCCAGGCCACTCAACTGAAAATTGTATATTAGCAAGAACTGGTGGTTAACTCTACATCAGATGGGTATCCTGTCCTAGGAGGAGAGTATTGTATTTTCTGTTGCTTAAAGCCACATGAAGCTGGAATATATTCCAGCCTTTATCCAACCCAAACAAACATGGAAGAAATATTGTAGAAACTATGATTCCATTTTACACTAATTTACGATATTATGCTAATTAACGATATTATAGAAGAGATAACGAAAGAAAGAGATAAATGGATGGAAGCTGAACTGGAGAACCTCCTGTCTAATCATGCAAGCAAAATATGGAAAAACTGATCTAAAATGATAATCGTTTCTACTATTGGCACAAGACCAGCAATTATCCCAGTGCATTACTAGTACTTTATTTTATCGACCCCCGTAAGGATGAATGGCAAAGTTAACCTCGGCGGGATTAACTTTGCAGTCCAGCTTCCATCCATTTATCTCTTTCCTTCATTATCTCTTCAATGAGGCTCAACATTTTGAGATCAGCTTTCACCACCTCCTTGGTCTTGCTCTACTGCAGCTTCCTTCCACTTGGCACTTCTTCATCCAATGATCATCATCATCCATACACATCACATATCCATACCACCAGTGCAATTGTGCTCACTTGTCCACTAAATCTGATTCTTCTTCTGCATATTATCCTAAATTACTATCACCATCATCATCGTTTAACGTCCAATTTCCACACTAGCATGGGTTAGACAGGTTGTCCCATTAGCAGCAAGTTGAATCAGGCGACCATGTCTTGCTCATATAGAACTGTTTCTGGATAGGTTTCTACGGCTGGATGCCCTTCCTAACACCAACCACATTTACAGTGAATGCTGAGTGTCGTTCCCCCTACACAACCACATTTACAGTATGGACTGGTCGCCATCGCTGTTGTCGTTGCCGCCACCACCTACGCCACCACTGCCTACGCCACCACCTACGCCACCACTGCCTACGCCACCACCGCCTACGCCACCACCTACGCCACCGCCTACGCCACCACCGCCTACGCCACCACCGCCTACGCCACCACTGCCTACACCACCACTGCCTACGCCACCACCTACGCCACCACTGCCTACACCACCACTGCCTACGCCACCGCCTACGCCACCACTGCCTACGCCACCACCTACGCCACCACTGCCTACGCCTCCACCGCCTACGCCACCACTGCCTACACCACCACCGCCTACGCCACCACCGCCTACGCCACCACTGCTTACGCCACCACCTACGCCACCACTGCCTACGCCACCACCGCCTACGCCACCACTGCTTACGCCACCACCTACGCCACCACTGCCTACGCCACCACCTACGCCACCACCGCCTACGCCACCACCACCTACGCCACCACTGCCTACGCCAACACTGCCTACGCCACCGCTACCGTCGCCACCACCATCGCCACCGTGGTGGTGATGGTGGTGGTCAGAGTGAGAACGCTGCTAATTCGTGGCATTATGCAAATTTAGGATATTATGCTAATTCACCATACTTTACTGTGGCTATTCCAAGTACCACCAAAATGAAAAATATGAAAATTTTAGAAAAAAATATACATTGAAGAGCCATGAAGCTTGTTTCAACACACTAAGATAATTGTCACATACGAGGGTCGGCTGAAAGGTTCATAGGCTGATTATGAAGGATTGATGCTAGAGCTGTGAAATCTTGCATGCATTAATTTCAACTTTGCTTATTTTCCAAAGACTATGTTGAAAAATAAACCTCATTTGGTCATCATTCATTTGATATATCAGCAATATTTTAAAAGTTCATGACCTAGTGGTTAGGGTGTTGGGCTTATGATTTTAATGTTGTGGGTTCAATTCATGGATTGGGTGGTGTGCTGTCTTCTTCAGCAAAACCGTCCATTTTAAGTTGTTCCAGTGAACTCACCTGAAAACGAGTACCAACAACAATAAACTGTCATCCTGTCCAAAAGGGATTTTTGTATTCTCGGTTGCTTAATACCAATAAAACTGAGATAAGCTTGCTGCGCCTCTGATTTTGGGGACATACTTTAACTTTTTTAACTGTGACCACTACAAAATGAGGAAGAATTGATGTTACAGATCTAATGTAGGCCTTTTACTAGAATTAAGTCTTTGAATATTTCATCAACCCTCAGAGGTATGAGTTGCAAAGTACCAGAGCTGAACTAATGGCTGAACAACTTATCTTTTAACCTCCTTTCCAGTTCTCTCCTATTGTTTCTCATTCAGACATAAGTACTATACCCAATCCTTACCCCAATTCTTACACAAACTTTGCAGCACTCGAGAATTCTTCTTCTTCATTCTCTACCAAAAAGAAAAGAAAAGGAAAGGAGCCAATCATCAAATTGGACCAGGGAAACAATATTTCCATTGGTTTTTACATTGCTGATACTATTTGTCAATTGTAACTTCTGACAGATGAATAAGTTTAAATTCAGAACACAGCTGAAACATACTACAAAGCATTGCATCTCACTGTTTAGCAATTCCACCAATTCACAGCCCCTGAACCGTTATAAGGAGTGTTTGAGGACTCTGTCCCCATGACTTCTCGGGTATAAGTGTGTGAAGAAGAAGAATTCAAGTAAACCCTAAACTTAACTCAATTCCATCACCTCAAAACCAATCTGCCATTCTCTGTCTCGTTTAACTGTGGGGTAACACAAAACATTAGAGTAATACATATCTATTGACTTCTGATGAAGAGATTTTATTTCAAAAATTAAAGTTGTATTCAAGTAAAAAACAGGTAAAACAGAGCAGCCTTGTGACCTTTTTTATATCTTAAATTGTACCACACTTTTAGCATTGTCGCAGCCTTCGAATTACATACCTTCTTATATATAGGCTGTCCCAAAACAATGTATACACACTTGAACAGCATTCTAATAAATATTGCCTGTACAGGTAATCAAAATATGTATACATTTTTTGGACACCCTGTGTGTATGTATATATATATATACATATACACATATATATAAAGCTGTAGTTGTCTGTGTGTGTGTCCTCATTTTTGAGAAGTCTATACAATTCCACATTTCTACTCCGATTGACTTCAAACTTGCATTTATATATTCCTTGCGGTCTAAAGATATTAACTGCAGCTTTTATTTTTCAATTTTCTGTTGTTAAAGGAGTGTTAGGCGCTGGTTATCAATCTCCGGTGCGCCCTTATAATATCTGTCTGTATGTCTAGCTGTCTGCATTATGACATTATGACAAACATTGATGACGTATTATGTTCGTTATTTTCCGTTCATTGCCAGGAACGTCTTCACGAACCAAAGTATCGTCTTCCTGTTTTCCTTCTGCGTTCACAGATTGATTTTTTTAGTTTCAGAAGATCCTGTTAAGGGTGAAAGCAGCGATTCTTTGCTTAAACTTTAATTTGTTATTTTAATATATAATATAAGCGAGGCAAGCCAGCCCAGTTGCCACTTCTTGTCAATAAACATTAACCCTTTGTGCACCATTCATCTAACTGTAGACCAACAAATACCAACTAAACATAACGTTGACAAGAACGATGGCAAATGAATCTTCGAGGTAAGCAGTTTCCTCCCGAGCTGTTAGTTCATGCGGGATTCTCTGCTACACCTTTTCGTAATAATACCAAACAATGTACTGCTGGTCACTCCTTCCTCCAAAAGCCGTACAAAGCGGACATGTGCATCGGGCAGATGGATCGGGTTCAAATCTACACCGGGCCTACGCGAGAAATTCGCAAGGGACTGCACCGAGAGGGATAGAGAGAAAGAGTAACTTAGTGGAAAGAGTGCGAATGAACTTTTGAGGTAAGTAGCCTATGCCTTACTGCTATGACACTGGGACCTTCTGCCAACTTAACCTGTGACTTTCTCTTTCACATTTACTCCAATAGGTCAAAACAGAGTGGAAACGCCGGGGTACAACTGTCATAGAATGCACATAGACGGCTAAACTGTACTTTCAACTTCTTAATTTTCTCCAAATAAAACAAGTTTCCTGTCGGTATATTTTCGTGAGTTTTTAACAGGCACTCACAAAGAAACGTTTCTCATTGGAGGTGCTATTACCAATTTCTTACCCGTGCAACGCCGGGATACACTGCTAGTATATATATAAACATTAAACTATATTTAGGGGTAATGTGCGCAGCTTGATTAGGGGTGATTCATTGTGTTCTTGAGCAAAACACTTCATTTCCTATTACTCCTGACAACTCAGCTGAAAATTAGTACTAGCAGCAACAGTATCAGAGGTTAACTTAGCAATAGACTAGCGTCTTATCCAGGGAGGAAGTCATATACTGTTACTCACTTAACACTTGATGAAACAGAGATGAGTTCCTGTTTACTGATGCTCTGGGCTTGGGACAGACTTGAACATTTTAATATCAATAGGTAATGTAAAATGATTTGTGGTAGAAAATATATTGACAATAGAAAATATACCACCCGTACAGAAAGACACACACGCACGCGCGCGCACACACACACTAATTGAAAGTTCATTTCTACATTAAAATACTGCTACAAGTTTGCGAGAGAAGTATATTTGATATTAAAACAATTCTTGTGTGAGTGTGTGTATGTGTAAGTATCTATGTATGTGTATACATATACATAGATAGTGTAAACGCAATAATAATTTGAAGGAACTTCATCATAAACGAAATATCTAACATTAAAGATCTAAATTGGAGGAAGAAAACATTATTGTACTGCAACTTGGATTAATGATGATCCTATCTTTCATTAAAAACAAACAAAAATAAATGATAACATTTTCCCTCCCTCTTCTTATTTCACACAGTCAGGAAATAATACCTTTGCATCTGTCACCGCCCACTCCAGATTGGCACGCCTACAATTGGAACCACCTCCTTCAGTTTCTTCCTTAACGAAGCCCCAACCAAGTTTATGACTAGTTACAACTTCCACCAACGTCAACATCATCCCCAACAACTACAACAACACCGTCACTACAAGCTACGCCGGCGCCACCACCACTAGCATCAAACCTCATCCATGATATAATACTATAGTCTTGTTTGGGAGCTTTGTAATCTATATCAAAACTCTACTGCCTTTTTGTCCGTCTGTCTCACAAACGGTAGATTCTGTTAAAAAGTTTCTAAAAGTTTTATTTAGAATTCATGGAACGTAAAAGTGAGACGGAGGATGGAGACAAATGTTCTAGAATGTGTTCACTGTCGATGGGGGTCCTCTATCTGGGTAAACCCTTGGTTGGATTATTACTTATATATATATATTAGTGGTTAGAGCGTTGGGCTTTCAATTGAGAGGTTGTGAGTTCGATTCTCGGATTATGCGTTGTGTTCTTAAGCAAGACACTTTATTTCATGTTGCTCCAGTTCACTGTAGAAATGAGTTGTGACGTCACTGGTGCCAAGCTGTATCATTCTTTGCCTTTCCTTGGACATCATCGGTGGCGTGGAGAGGGGAGGTTTGTATGCATGGGCGACTGCTGGTCTTCCACAAACAACCTTGCTCAGGCTTGTGCCTCAGAGGAAAACTTTCTAGGTGCAAAACCATGGTCATTAGTGACTGACGGAGGCCTTTATATATATATATATATATATATATATATATATATATATATATATTTGGGGGACATATAATAATATGAGATGACAAAGTAAATTTCTTTAAACCATTTAATGGTTTTACAAATGATTCAATACTTCTTATTCATTTAATGCTTATGTTATTTAGTTAAAGAGGAAAATATTGAGTATAACAAAGCATTACTAAATATGATACATCTTCAGAAGCACTGGCATTCATCGGTCTGGAAAAAGCCTTCGACAGAGTCTCCCGTGCTATAATCTGGTCGGCTCTTAGAAAATTAGGAGTAGATGAATGGCTTGTGAAAGCTGTACAAGCCATATATAGAGGAGCAGTCAGCAAAGTAGGATTAGCAATGACTATAGCGAGGAATTTAGCATACAGGTCGGTGTCCACCAGGGCTCTGTTCTTAGCCCTCTCCTGTTCATTATAATTTTGCAGGCAATAACAGAGGAGTTTAAGATCAGATACCATGGAACTCCTATATGTGGATGATCTCGCACTTATAGCTGAATCCATGGTGAAACAAGAGAAGAAATTCCAAACATGGAAGCAGGGACTAGACAGAAAGGGTCTCAAAGTCCACCTGACAAAGACTAAGGTTCTTGTAAGTAAACAAGAAAACAGAACCCAGATCCCCTCAGGGAAAAGGCCTTGCTCAGTATGTAGGAAAGGTGTAGGTAGGAACTCCATTCTCTGCCCAAAATACAAACAATGGGTACACAAGAGATGTAGTGGGATCTCAGAAAGGTTAACTAAGAATGTAGGCTTCACATGTAGCAGCTGTGCTGGGACAGCAAGCAGCAAATGACCACAGGAAACAAGTACCACCAATCTCTGGGAGGGCTCTGTAGAAACAGTAGACAGCTTCTGCTACCTAGGTGACCGAATTAGCAGCGGAGGTGGGTGTTCTGAAAATACAATAACTAGGGTAAGAACGGGATGGAAGAAGTTCAGGGAGCTATTGCCACTGCTAGCTGCAAAAGGCTTTTCCCTCAAAATGAAAGGCAGACTATGATGCAATGTTACATGGTAGTGAGACCTGGGCGCTGTCTGTGGAAGACTTGCGTAGATTAGAAAGAAACGTAGCTTGCATGCTCTGATGCATGTGTAACAGTAATATATGTGAATGGCAAAGCATAAACGAATTAAGAGAGAGACTGAGCATAAGAGGAATCAAATGCTGTGTGCAGGAGAGGAGGTTGCGTTGGTATGGACATGTAATGCATATGAAGGATGACAGCTGCATAAAAAGGTGCAGAGCACTAGAAGTCGATGGAAGCCGCGGAGTGAGGAGACCCAAGAAGACCTGGGATGAGGTGATAAAAGCCGACCTTACTCAAGACCGTTGCCTCTGGCGTCACACAGTAATACAGAAGACCTGACTTCCCACAGGAACAAACCGAAGCTGAAGCATATAGACAATATGGTAACACCAACCTCATTTACAGTGCATCCAGCTGTAGAAATCAAGCCAGAATCAGTTGCTGTATGAGCAAGCCAAGGTCAGCCGACTGGACACTGCCCACAACAGGACAAGCCATCTAACCCATGCTAGCGTGGAAGAACGGACGTAAAACGGTGATGATGATGATGACAATGACCTGGGATTCAGCAAGTCCAAAAGAAAATTGTACCTTCAGAGGGCTATATCTTTATAGGGCTTCTGGAGATGTATCATATTTAATAATTGTTTCTATTATAGGCACAAGAGTAGGAATTTGAAGAAGAGTGGAAGTCAATTAAATCAACAACAATGCATTACTGGTGCTTTATTTTATCGACCCCCGTAAGGATGAAAGGCGGGATTTGAACTCAGAACCTAAAGGGCAGTAACTTTATGCTGCAAAGCATGGCGTCCGACCCTCTACTGATACTGTCAATCCACCGCCCTTCATATTTAATAATGTTTTGTTATACTCAATATTTTTATTCTTTAACTAAATTGAAATAACATAGACATTAAATAGTTAAACTGAAAAGTTCCTGGCTTAAGGGTCTCACAAAAGCGTAGAGCTGTTACCTTTACGGGGGTGGGGATGGGGATTACGGCTGTTGCAATAAGTGTGTGAACCTGAGAGAGGAATGTGTTGAATAAAATCATAATTAACTCACCCTCCTATATTTTCTTTCAAATGGTCCTCCTGTATTTTCTTTTACTCAATGGCAAGAACTTTTCAGCACCTCGGTATTTGGATCGATATGATCGACTTTAAAATAGAGCCCCAGCACGTTCACAGTCTAATGACTGAAGCCAGTAAAAAAAACCTTTCTTATCGATTTCAAATGGACTTAAATGCGAAATTAACACTCACATTATTCTAGTGTTTTCATTTAAAATATATATATTTCATTTAAAACAAGCATAAGTAATATACTGGTTATTTCAATCAAATGTACACATAGTCGCCTACTTTATATTAAATGTAAAATATAAATTATTGCAAAGTTTGCATTATATTGTAGAACTCTCAATTAAATTTAATAATTCATTTCATATGGTTTTATGAATAAGTGGAAGAAAAAAAAAAAGCAATGAACGGCTTTTTGCTATCGGAACGATTAAAGGGAAGTAATAAGAATTGTTTCTACTTCTAATAATGAGTTATCTCCCTTACATCTGATTAAGCAAATTTGAGCGTTCTTGAGTTTGACAAGTCATTCGACTAGGCCTATGCTGGATCACGTCTTCACAGATATTTGGTTTACCATAATGACACCAGTACTTTTTTTTACAAGTTGCGAGACAAACGTAGATACACACACATGCACACATACACACATACACCACACACATATGTATGTTCTTCTGGTTTTATAATTTCACAAATTCTTTTACCAATTGAGAGAGAGTCGGTTTCCAACATAGATACAAGTCTCTCACATTGGAATCTACACAACATCAACTAGGTAGATATGTATGTATGTCTGCATGCATGCATGTGTGTGCAGATATGTATGTTATTGTATGTGTGGATGTGGATGTTTTGTGTGCATGTGCAGATGTTTTGTATCTGTATAAGTGTACATACAGTTATTAGATGCAAAATGTTTGGAATGTTTTACATATTTTTACTGTTCCATTAATGGATTGTACTTGTAATTTCCTAACTAGTTGTGTTCTTTATGTTTCTGTGAAGCCCAGCTTCTCAAGATTTGTTCTGAGGCAGTTATTAACATATCCCAGTGCCCTAATAATCACAGGTATAGTCAGGGTGGAGTATCTGCAAATTTCTCATTAGTTCTGCATAGATGTTCTCTTTTCGCTAATGTTTAATATTATATTGGCATCTGCTGGGCAGCTAACTTTCACCTCCATGCATGCCTTCTTTTCCTTGTCCCATATCATTATATCTGGTCTGTTATACCTGCATTTTATTGGGGTTTTTTATTGGAACATTCCACCAGTACTCTTTCATATTATGTATGTGTATGTCTTCCACAGTGCTGTAGCTTTTAACGTGTTTATTGTCAGGGCTATCTTTTCTATAAATTGCATTGTACAGAGTTTTGGCCACCACACCATGCCTCATAGGTAGATAGTACTGTGATGACATCTTTGGGCAGCTGCTTATGACATGGGTGACTTATTCGATGTTAATTCTGCAGCATCTGCACTTCTCACATCTAGGTGTTTTGCCTGCATCCCTATCTCTTTTGTGAATCAGGTATATTGTGTTGATTTCCTGTTCTTGGATTGCAAAAGCATATCCTTCAAAGTGGGAGCCAATATAGCGGTTGTTGTTCCAAGATAGACTACTTTCTTTATCTATATTACTCTCACTCTGGAGCTTCCTGGCAACATATCCATGCATGATTTTTTGCTGATAAGCATGCAGTTTTTCATCCATGAATTCGCTGCAGTATTCCTGGCAATTTCCCTAGGTGTGAGTTTTTGATTTTCATGCAAGGAGTATCTTTCAAAGAGTTCCTATCCAACTCTCATGATCTTATCTGTCTCATGCAGATAGGTTTGCTCAATAGATGGGCTCCTATGCTTCGAGGTTTGTAAATGTTCTCGGAAGGATATGATGTGACAGTCAAATGTTGTCTGGACTGATATTGGACCTCTTCTCCCTGCTTACTTTTCAAGTAGAGGCGGTCTATGTCACTGTTGATGTGGAAGTTTCCGGTATTGTTTAGAATTTTTCGAGTTTTAACATCAATTGCTCAGATTCCATCTATCGTCCACTCGAATATTCCAAACGTTGGTGTTAGGACAGGCACAGCAAACTCATTGTGAGTCACTGTTTTACTGTGTGCAGAGAGTTCCGATGACCATATTTTTCTTAATTGGGTGTAATATTCCTTGGTTACGTGTTCCTTATTACAAATACAATTATAGAATATATTCTCATCTATCCCCAGATATCTGCAGCAGTCCTCGTCAGATATCAGTGAAACAGTTAGGACATTGATACAAATGTTGCTAGATTGATTGAAGTTTTTCCTCACTTTACAATCATATATGAACATTTATCTTGGCCAAACTCCATTTCTATATCCTTTGAGAAACATTGTAACCAAGTTGGGATTTTTCTTCATCCCATTTATGCTACTGGTTTAGAGTTTCAGGTTATCCACAAAGAAATTATGGGTTAAGTTCGTATTTCTGTCCTCCTATGTGCCAATGATGTATCTTTCACATTCCTTGAGCAAAAAGGACAAATGGTTTATGACAGGATAAATAGCAGCACAGAGAGACTGTCCTCTTGAAATATACCCCTGTGATATTCTATTTTATCAGTGGAAATCGAGTTCTCCTTCTCTGCTTTTAACTTTAGGATAGTAGCCCAAGAAAAAGACAGCTTCTCTATGGCTCTGATAATAATGTCTGGGACTTTAGCAAGTCAGAGGCCTCTATCCTCCAAGAGTGGGAACAGAATCAAAAGCTTTCCTGTAGTCCAGCCAGACTGTAACCATATTCCTCCTAAGTTGTCGCACTTCTGACATTGTAGTTTTGTTAATTAGGAGTTGTTCAGCACATCCCCAAACACCTTTCTTTCCAGCTGCTTGTTCATCTGTGATGATGTCATTATTGTTGCAGTGATCTTGGAGAAATAGGCTCAGGCAGGTTGTATACACCTTATGCATTAGATCTGGCATGCAATGGGTCGGTAGATTTTGCCAAGTGGGTGTCTTTTGTTCTTGGGGACCAGTATTGTTTGTGCTAATGTCAGCCATTCTGGTATATGTGTATCTCTCTTGAGAGCTTGCTGGTAGAGGTCGATATGTATGTATATATGTATGTTTAGGTAATCCTCATTTTATGTTTTTAGACCTAATTGAACTGCTTCTTCTTCTTTTCATCAAGTCAATACACCACACCCATCCATTGGGTGTCATGGTTTCAAGATCATTAAGCATGCATGAATCTTCAAGATTGGAGAAAATTAGAAGGTGCTCTATAGTTTGTAATTGTCTGCATTGGCAGTTGGATTCATCATCAGTGGCATATCCCCATTTCAGAAGGTCGGCTGTACAGCAACCAACAGCTGTTCAGAGGTGATTCAGGCAGGATTAGAAGGGCCAGGCATCACTGGAGCTAGGGCAGAGGGATTCTTTAGGGCTGAGAAAGAGCCTATGTTCCATGTTGTTAAGGAGGCTGCATACCACAGAGACAGGCATTGAGCAGAAGTTCTTTCATCCATGATCTGACTGAGTGCAGAAAGTTGCATCCTGATACGAGCCTCCCTGCCACAGGTTCACAGCTATGGAGTGAACCATGAGGGTCAGCCTCATGGTACAACTTCTTAAGCTGGGAGTGGACTGTCTATCTGATGTGTGGGGGAGCAATGACATTAAGCAAGTGATTAACGCGAAATCCGGATCCCTCACATCTTCCTTAAAATGGCAGTTTGAGGTGTTTGGTTCAACCCCAACTACTGCTCTTCTTATCTTGGTGATCAACTCAGTTCCGATTAATGGATGATCACCGAACTTAAAGAAGACTGTCAATGCCAAATTCAATGAATTTGACATTAAAGGAGCTGTTCGCCCCCTCTCCTCTCTGCCCTCCCTCGCCCTGTGCGCTCCTGATTCACTCAATTGTCTGAGGGAGAAACATCCTCCGGCCTCTCCGGATAACCACTTACACTAACCCGATCCACTGGGTTATTTACAACCTGTCTTCACCCCAGATAACGCCAGGAAGGTGATTATATCCTTTCCTGCAGGTTCTAGCACATGGATTGATGGTCTATAACCTCAATACCTCAAGGATGGTGTCTCCTTGTAGTTTGGAGATGCCAGCCTTGAGCTTTTGGAGAACCTCACCCAGTTTGTTAACTTGTCCTCATCCAAGAGTGTCCTCCCTTGTATTCGCCCCCTGTTCTTTGGGGATAAACTGTTTGGCTTCACAAAGCCCAATGGTGACCTCCATCCCAAAGCAGTTGAATGCATACTGCGATGGCTCACTGTAAAAGTATGTCTGTCCTCGATTTCAGACACCCTGTCCACCAAATTTTCCCCAATTCAACTAGGGGTGGGTACCAAGCTGGGTTGAGAGGCTGCCACTCATGCAACCAGAGCATTTACCTACTTGCCTTCTGAAACCCGCAAGGTTATCCTCAAGCTAGATCTCAGGAATGCTTTCAATTCCATCAATCAGGATGTCATTCTCCATTCAGTAAAGGAGAGGGCCCATCAGCTTCAGGGGTTGAACAAGGTGATCCGCTTGGACCTGCTCTTTTCGTACTGAACATTGATGACATCACCAAGATGGGAACTGACCTGGATTTGAATGTCTGGTATCTGCATGATGCTTGTTTGGGGTGTCCTTCAGATAAGGTCCTTGCAACGGCCAAGATGATGATTGAGGACAGGATCATAGAGGCCTTCATATCAATAGTTCCAAATGCAAGCACTGGCCCTCCAACCACCCAGCTTCACATCAGCAGACTGTTGACCTGTTTACAGAGTCTGTCCCCCTCTATCACAGTTCCTCCTTCATCACTGTGATGCTCCCTTGGAGCCCCAATTACTGACCAAGCCTTCAAATCCATTTTTCGATCTAAGATGGCTAACCTTGAGGCCATTGAACCATACCAAGGTTTTTTTGTACTTAGGAATTACCTGTTGATTCCTAAGTTGTATTTCCTCAGAGTTAGTCCCTCTTACAAATTCTGGTCATTTCTCCAACATTTTGACAGCTTAATTTTCAAACTTTCCTGAGTCCCATGACCAGGCTGCTTTGCCCAAACGGTTTGGAAATATTGGTCTGTGTAAATACACATCTTTGCCTCTACCTTGCTTTCTTTCCTCCATCCATGATTGCTCCTCTTTAGTGGACGGCATCCTCTCCTTTCCAATATAGACTAGTTCTACCAGGGAGATGGATGAAGCTTTACTACAGTGGAGAGAGCTAGGTTTGTAAGTTCCGATACTGACGAGGATAGACGGAAGCAGAGAGTATGGGATAATCTGCATTTAACTCTCTTTGATCATTCTGATCAATTTTCTAACTGTTGCTTACTTTCGACAAAGGCAAAGTTCTCAGGGACTGGATTGATGTCCTGCCTGTGGCCAATATTGATGGTCTTCTCAGTCTGGACCAATTCCGCATATCCATTGCATTCTGAGTGATAACCGATGTCTGTTGGGGTCTGAGATGTCACTGAGGAAGGTCGATTGATGCCACAGGCCTACATGGTTTGTCCTGCCACCTGAATGTCGGTCACTTCGTATGCCACACTGAGCTAAATCTGATCATTAAGCGGGCCCTAGCTCAGGTAAATATCCTCTCAGTTCTGGAACCAGTTGGATTATCCAGAAGTGAAGGGAAGAGACCGGTGGTCTTAGCCTTAGTCCCTGGGTAAGAGGTAGTTGTCTCATCTTGGATACCACAATTAGTGACTCTTTTGCACCCTCCCACATCATGGATGCCATGGTAAATGCGAGGGTCACTGTTTCCATTGCTGAATAGAATAATATTCGGAAATACCTGGATTTATCTAATAAACAGTTTTTCCAGCCTATAGTGTTCGAGACGTTTGGTGGAGTTGGGCTGTTAACAATGAAGTTCTTGTCAATGCTGGTGGCTCGCCTTACTGAGGTGTTAGGTGATGCCCATAAGAGTGCCTGGTTGTTTCAGCACCTTAGCCTTGTCATCACCCATGGTAATGTTGCGAGCATATTGGCTTCCCTCAAAATATTCCGTTGACCCTTGTGATGTGCGGCCAGTTGTTGCACTTGGTTATGAATTGATGGTTGTTTTCGATTACATGCAGAGATTAAAATTGCAACCTTCAGAGCTCAGCATAGCATACCACTGAAAATCATAGACCATTTAAGTTCCCTACTGGCTGAAATATTCCGGACAGCAAGATTGCACATAAGTACAGTACTGTAAAGACGAAAGTTACCTGAATGCTGAATGGTACAGTAGCCCCTACTGTTAAAAGTAATATTTTCTTTTAAATGTCGATTTTTTTCTTATTTTAGTAACCTATCATATCAAGGAACATGTCAAATTGAAATGGAAACATTGAAATATAATTAGTTCCGCAGCTACGTATCAAAGTTTATGTAGATATATTCAGAATCTGCAAGAAAATTTTCTTTTATCAGATACTGATTAAGATTAGAGGAATTAAAGGTGCAGTATTTTTTTTTTTATATATATAAATATTTATAAATGTATTTGGTTTACATTTGTACTTACATTCTCAACCTTAATAAATTGAGAAAAAAACATTAAAATTTACACATTTATATACAAGCATATTACTGCAACTGTGAATCCACTAACCCTAATCAGCTATTTTTTTTATTTAACCTTTGACATGTAGATAAAATAGCAATTAATTTTTTTTTTTTTTAACAATAGTTTATAACTTTGCCTATTAATCCGTATGGTGAGCAAATGGGGTCCCACGTGCTGGCCTCCCCTCAGCCCCGGCAGATAGAATGGAGAAAGCGTTTTCCCGGAGGATGGTAAGGGAGATGCGCAGGAAGAGCCATTCCAACTTGTGAGATTCACACCTGCGGCTGGCCAACTCAGCGTCTCTGGTGGTGAGTAGGGAAGTAGCCCTAGGGCCAAAGACACCAGAAGTCTCCACTGCCAAGGGCACGGCCGCGAACCTGTCGGAGAGCGACTGGTACTTGGAGAATTTGGCCACCTCAGCCCGATGTGCAGCAGAACCTGGGTTAGTTACAGACTGCACCAGGTTGCGGCGGGGAGAAAGTGTTGCTGCAAGTGGTTTGGCAGCGTGGAACAGGAAGATGGGCAGCATGGCATGGAAGGCGGCTGGCACTGTGGCGACAGAAAAGCGGGTGGAGGTCGAAAGAGTCCACGGTGGATCCACAGCGACATTGGTGTGGCTGGCAGATCTGAAGTCCAAGCCTCAAGGAAACGCCAATGCGCAGGCTATGGTTGTCTAGCTGCGTGCCAGTGGAGAAGGAGGGCAGGGCATGGAGCCAGGCACCACTGTGTGGTTTGGAGGCTGTGCGAAAACAGGCAAGGCAGTGCTGGTCAAGCTGGCGCGTAAGCCTGTCTGAGGCCAGGCTGCACTGGATGGCATCCCATACGCTTTGGGGGGACTTGACGTCAACAAGGGGAGAAGGAGGAGGGACGTCTACTGGGCTAAGTCCCAGCCAGTCCCACGTCTCACAGGCGGCCTCAGTCCAGACACGTGTTTTGGGGAACCCTGCTGATGAGGATGCGGCATGAGGTTACTGATGAAAGAAACACCAGCAAAGCCAGCGAGATCGGGGAGCGGAGGTCAAGGCTGCCATATCTGACAGGTAAAGCGGCCTGTTGCCATCCAATGTCGTCAAACCTGACATTGCATTTCTCATCAGCTGCTGCTCAGATACAAGTTTCGAGGTGAGCGAGGAGAGATACGTGGCTGCAGTACGGAGCGCTGCGAAGGGTGTAGAGGAGCTTCAGCAAGGCAAAGCAGTTCTTCAACAGGAAGAGAGCTGGTTGGCCATCGATTAACCCCAGTCAGCTCGTGAGGGTCTGGAGTTGTTAGAACCTAGACCTGATAGTGGAGCGGATGGCCGGCGGGTGTGACAACAACAGCAACAACATACATGTGTATACACCAACATCTTACCAGGAATCACTACCACCACCATTAACAAGAGGAAGCCAACTCCAGCATCAGTGACAATAACAACTTTTGGGTCATTCCGCTGGGAACAACCCCCCTGTTTTCTTTTTGTACATTCATCCATTCATTCGTTTATTTATTTGCTAATTTTCTACTTTCGTACTTAACACCTCAGTTAAGTTATCTATAGTTTACAAGGGGGGGGGGGGGGGGGGGGGGGCAGGTTGCATGGAGGTCCCCCTCCATGCAACCTGCTCCCCTTCTCTTTTATCTTGTCTTCTGTCATCTCCATATCTGATGTAGGTGAACTATGGGGCCTCACTCATACCATCACTTTCCCTTCCACCCACATGCAGTTGTGCCTAGCACCTAGGCTGGTGATAACCAGCCACTCACCCCTGATGCTGCTTGGTGCCCCAGTCCAGAGCTCCATGCCCCCCCCCCCACCAAACCCCCACCACCACCACTCGACATCTGCAGTACTTGCAGCATCACGAACAGACGGAACAGTTATGGTAGTTGTCATTTACCTTTGTTTTTCTGACATTTTTGTGTTCCACATTTTTAAGATTCTCGCAAATTATCCAATAATTCTATTTTTTTCTATCCTGTTGCATTCAGGACGTTTGGTGTAGTCAGGCTGCTGAGAGTGGAGTTCTTGTCATCGTTGGTGGCTTGCCTTACTGAGGTGTTAAGTAATGTCTGTGAGGGTGCCTAGTTATTTGAGCGTCTTAGCCTTGGCATCACCCATGGCAATGCTACAAGCATATTGGCTTGCCTCAAAGTGTTTAGTTAACCCTTGTGATGTGATGTGTGGTCGATTGTCGCACTTGGTGGTGAATTGCCCCACCCGTCTCTTCTTTTTTTTTGTTTTTTCTTATCTCTCTTTTTGTGTTTATATTTGTATATATTATGTATGTTTGTGTTTTCGTTCTGTAAGCATTATATTATTATATTTTTATTATAACGTTTAGGAAAAAATTCCATACGATATATGGTGGCCGAAATTATGGGAATATTTGACAACACATTAAAATAAAATAAAACCTACTAAACTATAACCCCCCTCCCCTTAACTGTTAGAATTTTTTATATGTATAGATTACACACAGTTGTAACAAAGTTCTTTGATTTGTCTACTATAACTGGTCCTGATTGTGACAAAGTAGAAATAAAATATAAGAAAATTCAAGATTCTATGAATAAGAATGAAACACTGTGGGTCACTGTGTTGGTTTTAGGTTAGACAATTGCAGCTTAAACATGGAAAGATAATTCACTTATATCTATACTTCACAATATAAACAGTTATCTATAGTTTACAATATGAACAGATATCTATACTTCACAATATAAACAGTTATCTATAGTTTACAATATGAACAGATATCTATACTTCACCATATAAACAGTTATCTATAGTTTACAATATGAACAGATATCTATACTTCACAATATAAACAGTTATCTATACTTCACAATATAAACAGTTATCTATACTTCACAATATAAACAGTTATCTATACTTCACAATATAAACAGTTCTCTATAGTTTACAATATAAACAGTTATCTATAGTTTACAATATAAACAGTTATCTATAGTTTACAATATGAACAGATATCTATACTTCACAATATAAACAGTTATCTATACTTCACAATATAAACAGTTCTCTATAGTTTACAATATAAACAGTTATCTATACTTCACAATATAAACAGTTCTCTATAGTTTACAATATAAACAGTTATCTATATTCAATATGAACAGTTATCTATAGTTTACAATATAAACAGTTATCTATACTTCACAATATAAACAGTTATCTATACTTCACAATATAAACAGTATCTATAGTTCACAATATGAACAGTTATCTATAGTTTCCAATATAAACAGTTATCTATAGTTTACAATATAAACAGTTATCTATACTTCACGATATAAACAGTTCTCTATAGTTTACAATATAAACAGTTATTTATATTCAATATGAACAGTTATCTATAGTTTACAATATCAACAGTTATCTATAGTTTACAATATAAACAGTTATCTATAGTTTACAATATAAACAGTTCGCTATAGTTTACAATATAAACAGTTCTCTATAGTTTACAATATAAACAGTTATCTATAGTTTACAATATAAACAATTCTCTATAGTTTACAATATAAACTGTTATCTATAGTTTACAATATAAACAGTTATCTATAGTTTACAATATAAACAGTTATCTATAGTTTACAATATAAACAGGTATCTATAGTTTACAATATAAACAGTTATCTATACTTCACAATATAAACAGTTATCTATAGTTTACAATATAAACAGTTATCTATAGTTTACAATATAAACTGTTATCTATAGTTTACAATATAAACAGTTATCTATAGTTTACAATATAAACAGTTATCTATAGTTTACAATATAAACAGTTATCTATAGTTTACAATATAAACAGTTATCTATACTTCACAATATAAACAGTTATCTATAGTTTACAATATAAACAGTTATCTATAGTTTACAATAGAAACTGTTATCTATAGTTTACAATATAAACAGTTATCTATAGTTTACAATATAAACAGGTATCTATAGTTTACAATATAAACAGTTATCTATAGTTTACAATATAAACAGTTATCTATAGTTTACAATATAAACAGTTATCTATAGTTTACAATATAAACAGTTATCTATAGTTTACAATATAAACAGTTCTCTATAGTTTACAATATAAACAGTTATCTATAGTTTACAATATAAACAGTTATCTATACTTCACAATATAAACAGTTATCTATAGTTTACAATATAAACTGTTATCTATAGTTTACAATATAAACAGTTATCTATAGTTTACAATATAAACAGTTATCTATAGTTTACAATATAAACAGTTATCTATAGTTTACAATATAAACAGTTATCTATACTTCACAATATAAACAGTTATCTATAGTTTACAATATAAACAGTTATCTATAGTTTACAATAGAAACTGTTATCTATAGTTTACAATATAAACAGTTATCTATAGTTTACAATATAAACAGGTATCTATAGTTTACAATATAAACAGTTATCTATAGTTTACAATATAAACAGTTATCTATACTTCACAATATAAACAGTTATCTATAGTTTACAATATAAACAGTTCTCTATAGTTTACAATATAAACAGGTATCTATAGTTTACGATATAAACAGTTATCTATACTTCACAATATAAACAGTTATCTATAGTTTACAATATAAACAGTTATCTATAGTTTACAATATAAACTGTTATCTATAGTTTACAATATAAACAGTTATCTATAGTTTACAATATAAACAGTTATCTATAGTTTACAATATAAACAGTTATCTATAGTTTACAATATAAACAGTTATCTATACTTCACAATATAAACAGTTATCTATAGTTTACAATATAAACAGTTATCTATAGTTTACAATAGAAACTGTTATCTATAGTTTACAATATAAACAGTTATCTATAGTTTACAATATAAACAGGTATCTATAGTTTACAATATAAACAGTTATCTATAGTTTACAATATAAACAGTTATCTATAGTTTACAATATAAACAGTTATCTATAGTTTACAATATAAACAGTTCTCTATAGTTTACAATATAAACAGTTATCTATAGTTTACAATATAAACAGTTATCTATACTTCACGATATAAACAGTTATCTATAGTTTACAATATAAACAGTTATCTATAGTTTACAATATAAACAGTTATCTATAGTTTACAATATAAACAGGTATCTATAGTTTACAATATAAACAGTTATCTATAGTTTACAATATAAACAGTTATCTATAGTTTACAATATAAACAGTTATCTATAGTTTACAATATAAACAGTTATCTATAGTTTACAATATAAACAGTTCTCTATAGTTTACAATATAAACAGTTATCTATAGTTTACAATATAAACAGTTATCTATACTTCACAATATAAACAGTTATCTATAGTTTACAATATAAACAGTTATCTATAGTTTACAATATAAACTGTTATCTATAGTTTACAATATAAACAGGTATCTATAGTTTACAATATAAACAGGTATCTATAGTTTACAATATAAACAGTTATCTATAGTTTACAATATAAACAGTTATCTATAGTTTACAATATAAACAGTTCTCTATAGTTTACAATATAAACAGTTCTCTATAGTTTACAATATAAACAGTTATCTATACTTCACAATATAAACAGTTATCTATAGTTTACAATATAAACAGTTATCTATAGTTTACAATATAAACAGTTATCTATAGTTTACAATATAAACAGTTATCTATAGTTTACAATATAAACAGTTATCTATAGTTTACAATATAAACAGTTCTCTATAGTTTACAATATAAACTCTCGAGCCACTACTGCGGAAGTTGGAGTTGTTGCAGGGCATCCCTTTGGAACCGGGATTGCGGAAAGCGGTGTCGGCCTACGCCGATGACGTGACAGTAATGGTGTCGACGGCCTCCGAAATCGAGGCGGTCGGCACCTTACTGGAGGAGTACGAAAAGTTCACAGGGGCTAAGCTGAACCGGGACAAGTCGATCGGTTTGCAACTCGGCACGTGGAGGGGCAGACCGATGCCCTCCGATGGCGTCGTCGGACGCTGGACGGAGGGCCCGGTGAAGTTGCTCGGGGTCTGGTTCGGACCGGACCTCCAGGTGGAGAAAAACTGGGCGGAGGTTACGAACAGGGTGTTTGCACTGACCCAGAAGTGGGCCAGTTGCAAACTATCCCTGAAAGGTCGGGCGGAGGTGGCGAACACCTACATAGCGTCCGTCATCTACTACCGCCTGACCGTAGTGCCCTGCCCAAGGGAAACCCTCACCAAGATGGAGCGCGCGCTCTTCCAATTCCTTTGGAAGAGGCGGGCTCCTATGGTGAGGAGATCCATCTTCTGTCAACACCCTTCGAAAGGAGGGCTGGGGATGCCGTGGCTAATGATGCGTAAACACGCATTAAGGCTACGGCACCTCTACGTATTCCTCACCGGACAACCGGTGTGGGCCTCGTTTGTGAGACGAACCTTTCCCAGACTCGTCTCACTCACCGAGCTGCAATCCTGGGTCAAGCAAAGACCGAGAAAACTGGGCGCCTGGCACACTGAGTGTGCCCAGGCGCTCACCGCCCTCTGGCAGGCGGATCCGGTTATCAGTGGAGACTCCACCGCAACATTCTATAGAGGGCTGGTACGCAGCAGGTGCGACGACGCCCTCGGAGAAGCCCTAGACATGGAGGAGGACGAACTGGCCAGCCTGTTCGGTAGGACATTCAGCCCGGGACCTATGGACAACTTCCAGAAGTCCCTGGCCTGGCAGTGCTACCGAGGGGCTTTACCCGTTCGAGAAAGGCTCTACAGACACGGGCGCCCGGGTAGGGACCCCGCCAAAAAGATCTGTCCCAGATGCGTGTGCGACGAGGAAACCGTTGCACACGCATTGGTACACTGCTCGAGCGTAGCCTATCTGTGGGGCTATGTCGAACAACTGCTGTCAAGGGTGGGACCGATCCGGTTGACCACCGAGTCTATTGTAATGATCAAGCCGCCTCCCCCCTTCAAAGATGAAGCAGAGGCGGTGTTTCTGTGCGTAATAGCCATGGCGAAAGAGGTTGTATGGTGGACGCGTCTGAAAGGACTGAGGTCAGGCACCTTTCTCTCTGGCCAACAACTGGTCCGTTTCTTCCGATATCATTTCGGAAGAAGGATCAGGATGGAGAGAGAGGTGCTGCACCCCAGCCGTTTCTATGAAAGATGGGTGAAAGTGGCGAGAATGGCCCGTGTGAATGGGCCTTCACTCTACATCAGACTATAGGTGAGGAAGATGAAAGACCAAGGGAGCACCCCTTCTCTGTGCTCCTGAGGAGAAGTGTTGCACACTTTTTTCGGGGGTGTGTGCGACCCCCCAAGGCGCCTCCTCTCTATTGAGGATTTTGTTAAAAATTTTATTTTTTGTTATATCTTATTTTATTTTTATATTTTGTTATTGCCTCCTCCTTATTGAGGACGCCTTTTTGTGTAAACTCCCCCCTTTGTACTTGTCCCACTTTTGATGCCCTAGTGGCAAATAAAAGAAACATATCTATAGTTTACAATATAAACAGTTATCTATACTTCACAATATAAACAGTTATCTATAGTTTACAATATAAACAGTTCTCTATAGTTTACAATATAAACAGGTATCTATAGTTTACGATATAAACAGTTATCTATACTTCACAATATAAACAGTTATCTATAGTTTACAATATAAACAGTTATCTATAGTTTACAATATAAACTGTTATCTATAGTTTACAATATAAACAGTTATCTATAGTTTACAATATAAACAGTTATCTATAGTTTACAATATAAACAGTTATCTATAGTTTACAATATAAACAGTTATCTATACTTCACAATATAAACAATTATCTATAGTTTACAATATAAACAGTTATCTATAGTTTATAATAGAAACTGTTATCTATAGTTTACAATATAAACAGTTATCTATAGTTTACAATATAAACAGGTATCTATAGTTTACAATATAAACAGTTATCTATAGTTTACAATATAAACAGTTATCTATAGTTTACAATATAAACAGTTATCTATAGTTTACAATATAAACAGTTATCTATAGTTTACAATATAAACAGTTCTCTATAGTTTACAATATAAACAGTTATCTATAGTTTACAATATAAACAGTTATCTATACTTCACAATATAAACAGTTATCTATAGTTTACAATATAAACAGTTATCTATAGTTTACAATATAAACTGTTATCTATAGTTTACAATATAAACAGGTATCTATAGTTTACAATATAAACAGTTATCTATAGTTTACAATATAAACAGTTATCTATAGTTTACAATATAAACAGTTCTCTATAGTTTACAATATAAACAGTTATCTATAGTTTACAATATAAACAGTTATCTATACTTCACGATATAAACAGTTATCTATAGTTTACAATATAAACAGTTATCTATAGTTTACAATATAAACAGTTATCTATAGTTTACAATATAAACAGGTATCTATAGTTTACAATATAAACAGTTATCTATAGTTTACAATATAAACAGTTATCTATAGTTTACAATATAAACAGTTATCTATAGTTTACAATATAAACAGTTCTCTATAGTTTACAATATAAACAGTTCTCTATAGTTTACAATATAAACAGTTCTCTATAGTTTACAATATAAACAGTTATCTATAGTTTACAATATAAACAGTTATCTATAGTTTACAATATAAACAGTTATCTATAGTTTACAATATAAACAGTTATCTATAGTTTACAATATAAACAGTTCTCTATAGTTTACAATATAAACAGTTATCTATAGTATACAATATAAACAGTTCTCTATAGTTTACAATATAAACAGTTATCTATAGTTTACAATATAAACAGTTATCTATTGTTTACAATATAAACTGTTATCTATAGTTTACAATATAAACAGTTCTCTATAGTTTACAATATAAACAGTTATCTATAGTTTACAATATAAACAGTTCTCTATAGTTTACAATATAAACTGTTATCTATAGTTTACAATATAAACAGTTATCTATAGTTTACAATATAAACAGTTATCTATAGTTTACAATATAAACAGGTATCTATAGTTTACAATATAAACAGTTATCTATACTTCACAATATAAACAGTTATCTATAGTTTACAATATAAACAGTTATCTATAGTTTACAATATAAACTGTTATCTATAGTTTACAATATAAACAGTTATCTATAGTTTACAATATAAACAGTTATCTATAGTTTACAATATAAACAGTTATCTATAGTTTACAATATAAACAGTTATCTATACTTCACAATATAAACAGTTATCTATATTTTACAATATAAACAGTTATCTATAGTTTACAATAGAAACTGTTATCTATAGTTTACAATATAAACAGTTATCTATAGTTTACAATATAAACAGGTATCTATAGTTTACAATATAAACAGTTATCTATAGTTTACAATATAAACAGTTATCTATAGTTTACAATATAAACAGTTATCTATAGTTTACAATATAAACAGTTATCTATAGTTTACAATATAAACAGTTCTCTATAGTTTACAATATAAACAGTTATCTATAGTTTACAATATAAACAGTTATCTATACTTCACAATATAAACAGTTATCTATAGTTTACAATATAAACAGTTATCTATAGTTTACAATATAAACTGTTATCTATAGTTTACAATATAAACAGGTATCTATAGTTTACAATATAAACAGGTATCTATAGTTTACAATATAAACAGTTATCTATAGTTTACAATATAAACAGTTATCTATAGTTTACAATATAAACAGTTCTCTATAGTTTACAATATAAACAGTTCTCTATAGTTTACAATATAAACAGTTATCTATACTTCACAATATAAACAGTTATCTATAGTTTACAATATAAACAGTTATCTATAGTTTACAATATAAACAGTTATCTATAGTTTACAATATAAACAGTTATCTATAGTTTACAATATAAACAGTTATCTATAGTTTACAATATAAACAGTTCTCTATAGTTTACAATATAAACTCTCGAGCCACTACTGCGGAAGTTGGAGTTGTTGCAGGGCATCCCTTTGGAACCGGGATTGCGGAAAGCGGTGTCGGCCTACGCCGATGACGTGACAGTAATGGTGTCGACGGCCTCCGAAATCGAGGCGGTCGGCACCTTACTGGAGGAGTACGAAAAGTTCACAGGGGCTAAGCTGAACCGGGACAAGTCGATCGGTTTGCAACTCGGCACGTGGAGGGGCAGACCGATGCCCTCCGATGGCGTCGTCGGACGCTGGACGGAGGGCCCGGTGAAGTTGCTCGGGGTCTGGTTCGGACCGGACCTCCAGGTGGAGAAAAACTGGGCGGAGGTTACGAACAGGGTGTTTGCACTGACCCAGAAGTGGGCCAGTTGCAAACTATCCCTGAAAGGTCGGGCGGAGGTGGCGAACACCTACATAGCGTCCGTCATCTACTACCGCCTGACCGTAGTGCCCTGCCCAAGGGAAACCCTCACCAAGATGGAGCGCGCGCTCTTCCAATTCCTTTGGAAGAGGCGGGCTCCTATGGTGAGGAGATCCATCTTCTGTCAACACCCTTCGAAAGGAGGGCTGGGGATGCCGTGGCTAATGATGCGTAAACACGCATTAAGGCTACGGCACCTCTACGTATTCCTCACCGGACAACCGGTGTGGGCCTCGTTTGTGAGACGAACCTTTCCCAGACTCGTCTCACTCACCGAGCTGCAATCCTGGGTCAAGCAAAGACCGAGAAAACTGGGCGCCTGGCACACTGAGTGTGCCCAGGCGCTCACCGCCCTCTGGCAGGCGGATCCGGTTATCAGTGGAGACTCCACCGCAACATTCTATAGAGGGCTGGTACGCAGCAGGTGCGACGACGCCCTCGGAGAAGCCCTAGACATGGAGGAGGACGAACTGGCCAGCCTGTTCGGTAGGACATTCAGCCCGGGACCTATGGACAACTTCCAGAAGTCCCTGGCCTGGCAGTGCTACCGAGGGGCTTTACCCGTTCGAGAAAGGCTCTACAGACACGGGCGCCCGGGTAGGGACCCCGCCAAAAAGATCTGTCCCAGATGCGTGTGCGACGAGGAAACCGTTGCACACGCATTGGTACACTGCTCGAGCGTAGCCTATCTGTGGGGCTATGTCGAACAACTGCTGTCAAGGGTGGGACCGATCCGGTTGACCACCGAGTCTATTGTAATGATCAAGCCGCCTCCCCCCTTCAAAGATGAAGCAGAGGCGGTGTTTCTGTGCGTAATAGCCATGGCGAAAGAGGTTGTATGGTGGACGCGTCTGAAAGGACTGAGGTCAGGCACCTTTCTCTCTGGCCAACAACTGGTCCGTTTCTTCCGATATCATTTCGGAAGAAGGATCAGGATGGAGAGAGAGGTGCTGCACCCCAGCCGTTTCTATGAAAGATGGGTGAAAGTGGCGAGAATGGCCCGTGTGAATGGGCCTTCACTCTACATCAGACTATAGGTGAGGAAGATGAAAGACCAAGGGAGCACCCCTTCTCTGTGCTCCTGAGGAGAAGTGTTGCACACTTTTTTCGGGGGGGTGTGCGACCCCCCAAGGCGCCTCCTCTCTATTGAGGATTTTGTTAAAAATTTTATTTTTTGTTATATCTTATTTTATTTTTATATTTTGTTATTGCCTCCTCCTTATTGAGGACGCCTTTTTGTGTAAACTCCCCCCTTTGTACTTGTCCCACTTTTGATGCCCTAGTGGCAAATAAAAGAAACATATCTATAGTTTACAATATAAACAGTTATCTATACTTCACAATATAAACAGTTATCTATAGTTTACAATATAAACAGTTCTCTATAGTTTACAATATAAACAGGTATCTATAGTTTACGATATAAACAGTTATCTATACTTCACAATATAAACAGTTATCTATAGTTTACAATATAAACAGTTATCTATAGTTTACAATATAAACTGTTATCTATAGTTTACAATATAAACAGTTATCTATAGTTTACAATATAAACAGTTATCTATAGTTTACAATATAAACAGTTATCTATAGTTTACAATATAAACAGTTATCTATACTTCACAATATAAACAGTTATCTATAGTTTACAATATAAACAGTTATCTATAGTTTACAATAGAAACTGTTATCTATAGTTTACAATATAAACAGTTATCTATAGTTTACAATATAAACAGGTATCTATAGTTTACAATATAAACAGTTATCTATAGTTTACAATATAAACAGTTATCTATAGTTTACAATATAAACAGTTATCTATAGTTTACAATATAAACAGTTATCTATAGTTTACAATATAAACAGTTCTCTATAGTTTACAATATAAACAGTTATCTATAGTTTACAATATAAACAGTTATCTATACTTCACAATATAAACAGTTATCTATAGTTTACAATATAAACAGTTATCTATAGTTTACAATATAAACTGTTATCTATAGTTTACAATATAAACAGGTATCTATAGTTTACAATATAAACAGGTATCTATAGTTTACAATATAAACAGTTATCTATAGTTTACAATATAAACAGTTATCTATAGTTTACAATATAAACAGTTATCTATAGTTTACAATATAAACAGTTCTCTATAGTTTACAATATAAACAGTTCTCTATAGTTTACAATATAAACAGTTATCTATAGTTTACAATATAAACAGTTATCTATAGTTTACAATATAAACAGTTATCTATAGTTTACAATATAAACAGTTATCTATAGTTTACAATATAAACAGTTCTCTATAGTTTACAATATAAACAGTTATCTATAGTTTACAATATAAACAGTTCTCTATAGTTTACAATATAAACAGTTATCTATAGTTTACAATATAAACAGTTATCTATAGTTTACAATATAAACTGTTATCTATAGTTTACAATATAAACAGTTCTCTATAGTTTACAATATAAACAGTTATCAACAGTTTACAATATAAACAGTTATCTATAGTTTACAATATAAACAGTTCTCTATAGTTTACAATATAAACAGTTATCTATAGTTCACAATATAAACAGTTATCTATAGTTTACAATATAAACTGTTATCTATAGTTTACAATATAAACAATACTTGTTTGTTTCATGGGATGCCATTGCCATCTTGTACATAACATTGCTTCCTTTACTTCAACCAAATTTAGAGATAAATGTTGTTTCGATATAGAAGACTTTTAAATTGATTTATTTAACCTTTTTTATAAGATTTCAAAACAAAAAGGGCTGTTAGAGGAGCTTTGTTGCTTTTGTGATACAGAGTATAGAAATATTCTGGTGAATGTGTCAACCAGGTTGAGACTTAGGAAATGAAATATATATAAGCCATGATAACACCAAGCCGCTAAGTTACTAATTTATTAAATATAACTTTTGGTGAAGTTATATGATAATACCGAAGAACAAATAACCACAGTTGAGTTGTGTGATGTTATGTATCAGGATGATGTGTATGTGTGTTTGCTTGCAAAGATATTATTAAAAATGTATTTATCAAACTTCTGTTGATGTGATGAATTTTGCTGGCTTGGCACACAGAGAGAGGGAGAGAGAGAGAGAGAGAGAGTGAGAGAGAGAGAGTACATGTTAACTCTTAGAATTCAACTCTGCGACTGAATGTCTTTGACTCAGAGAGCTGGCTATTTATGAATACCACTTCCTTTGTCTCCAAGATTTGAGAACAAGCAGATGGCTGTTTAATATGTCAAAAACTCAAACATATTGGCAACTCAAAAACCATTCACAATGTGAACTTATCTAAGAGGCCACGGAGGTCAGCTTCTTCGTGGCTGATTTGATAGTGTAAAAGCAACAGTTGAAAAGAGCATCAAATTATTGCTACAGATTGTCTTGTCTGAAAGAAGATAATGTAAAAAATACAGAAAACTATCTCAGTTGTATGAACGTCTTCATTGAGATTACAACTAAATCCACAATGGACAGATTATTGAATGAAGGAAATATTTCAGATTTGTGTAAATATAAATTTTATCAAGCTGTTTATGTATTTTACATAAACACTGTAACAAAGTCTCTTAAAAAAAATACCCATTGGTGAGTTCCTAAGGAATATATCCTTTATTAATTTTACACAAAGAGTGAAAGCTCAATTTTCCCAGGTTTCATATTTTGTTGATAGGTACAGTAATTTTTTTACTCATTTTAGTTTAGCCAATAAAGTTGAAAAGCTTCACAATGAATTTCTAGACTATCAAATATTGCCATATAACTTAATTCCCTACAATGTTTGGTGTGAAGCATTAGTTTCTGAATAATAATAATAATGATGAAATTATTGTGTACAGTGCTCATGTGCATTACAACTCATCAAAGGTATAAAGGAAAGTAAACAATGTATGAGTCATGATATACATGCGTGCATGTGTATGGAGGGGGGGGGGGGTATCAGGTGTAGTGTTGGCAAATTTCAGGAAGCATGGAGGTTTGAAAGGATGCAGTGTCTCGGCAGCTAACAACTGATGCAACTCTGAGTGTGAAAAAATGTTTCCAAAACCCATGGGAGCTGTGTTGTTTTCAGACTTTGTAGGCATGCCCACTGAAGTAAATAACAAGAAATATGAATGATTATGATGTAAAGTATAATAGAATTGATGTTTTATAGGATTATTTACAATCTTTGGTGATGGGAAAAGATTTAAGTATCTGTCTAAAATTGTAGAGGTTTTACTTATAACTCTACACTCTAATGCTACTGAAAAAAAGAGTTCAATTTAATTAAGCTAAATAAATGATTGACACCTTGTCTTCTCTCATTACAGTAAAACAGAAAGATATAGAGCCATGTTACAAGTATAAGCCACACAGAAACATGCTTGTGCATGCAAAGATGCCTTGGTGTTTAATACTGAGCACAGTAAGCAGTAGAAAATTTGTCTTACTGCGTTATAGTATTAGCATGCTATTGTGCTATGGTATCATAGTGCTAGACATGTAAATGCAAAATGGTGAAACTACCTCTGGTTTTATAAACCATTTGTTTTAAAGTATTTTTGTCTTTTTCAAACATAAACTCATTCCATCATATTTTTGTGTATAAAAGCCTTGGAGATATAATCAATGGGTATAAATATGATTGTATCTTCTGTTTGATAATAATTATACTCTTTTATTCTCAATTCTATGGAACATTTTCATTCATTCATTTTTTTAATTCCTGATGAGTTTGATGGAAATTCAGCAATGTGTAAACATTATGTTTCCATTATCGATCCTAATTTTCTCATTAATGAAACATATCTAAAATAATAAATGTTTTGATCCCAGCAAGTTCTTTGGTCATTCACTTAACACTTATATTTACCTTTGACACTTTTATTTAATTTACCCTTCAGAGAAATGGCCTTGCTCAGTGTGCAAGAAAGTAGTGGGGAGTAATTCCATCCAATATCTCAATTGCAAACTATGGGTACACAAGAGATATAGTGGAATCTCAGGCAGACAAACATAAAACTTAGACTTCATATGTGGTCGATACACAGGAGCAGTAGGCAGCAAGTGCTCACAGGAAACGAGTTCCATTAACTGCTCAGAGAGTTCCATAGAAGGAGTTAATAGCTTCTGTTATTTGGGTGACCAAATTAGCAGACCAGTGTCCTCTACATGTTTGTAGCTAGCAGTGGTAGTAACTCCCTGAACTTTTTCCAATCCATTCTCACTCTGGCTATTATGTAGAGGACACTGGTCTGCACCAATCATCTCCCAACCCCTTCACAATTCACCCTTCCTAGGCTTAATACTCCCCTCCTACCAGATAAATATCTCACACACCTTGTCCATGACCAAATTGCGGACTTGGTACTGCGCCCCAGCCCTGACCTTCCTCAACAAAAAATCTCTAAGTCCACCCTGTATAGTAGTTGTGTTGGTGACATAACAAAAAAGCACCCGATCCACCTTGCAAGGTGGTTGTGTTGGTGACACAATGAAAAAGCACACAGTCCACCCTGTTAGAAGGTTGTTTTGGTACCACAATTAAAAGCACCTGCGCCACATTGTAATGTGGTTGGCATTATGAAGGGCATCCAGCTGTAAAAGCCAAGCCAAATTACAGATCTGAATAAGCAAGACATGGTCACCTGGCCTGACAACCCCTCTAGCTCATGTAAGCATAGAAAAATAGACATTAAATGATGATGATATATATGTTTATAAGAAGATGTAGGATACCCAAGTACAGAAAATAATTGCAATTACAGTCAGTTGTTATAAAATAGCTTATAAAAGTCAGGTAAAGACCCTTAGAGACAAAACAATGTTGCCAATGGCCACTATGAAGAATCAAGCCAGATACAAGCTGGGTGCTGATGCCACTGGGCGAAGGGACCTCTGACAACACCCTGCATCTTCGTAAGTTTGAAAATTAGAGCTTAACACATGACATTTGTTTACATTTTCAAAAGCTGTTTGATGTTGTCAGAAGTCCCTGAGCTCAATGGTGATAGCACTCAGCTGGTATCTGAGACATACAGAATTTGATAATTCATGGTAGCCACTGGCAACATTTTAACTTCTCTAAGGGTGTTACCCGATTTTTATAAGCTATTTTATAGCAACTGACTGTAATTGCAGTTATTTTCTGTGCTTGAACAGTGGCAGTTATATACTAATTTAAGGTATCACAACATATATAATATGCTTATATTGTGATTAGTACTTCGCACCTCTTCTAGCAGATATGATGTCCAGTCCTGTTTATATCTGCCACCTCAGTTAAAATGTTCTTACACTATGCTGCCTATGGTGATAGCCTAACTCTTGGATCCTGACAGATATAAAAGTATTTTGTACTCTATACTCTATTGGAATTTATCCAAAGATGTAATTCCTCTGATGATTGATTCACGTTTCCTGTAGATTTACCAAAATCAATAGTTGGATCAATTGCTTAGATCGATTTTAGTTATGGTTTACAAATAATGAAATGGTACCATAAGGAAAGAAGAACTTTTCCTCATTGAAGTATGTATTTTTTCCTAAATATTATGTGCTTTATATATGTACAAAATACTATGTTTCTTAAATTATATATGGCTCTTTCTCTCCCCCTCTCTCTCTCTATATATATATACATATATCTTTTAACTGGAATTATTGATGCTCTGGGCAAATGAGAAAACTTCAAGAGAGGCAGGGGTGGTGTGCTTATGGTTCTCTGCAGCCCTCTAGAACTGTCCCAGCTCATTGTTTACTTGCAACAGTTTAAACAGAACATCAGTAGATGGGCAAATTGAATTATTGAATGTGTCTTCTTATTTAATACGGTTAGATGGTTACTATTTCCAGCAGGTCCAACGATCGCGTAAAGGTATCCTGTTTGGCTCACTGTGTGCATGTGTGATCTGTGACGAAGTTATCTCCCTTTGATCTTAAGCCATTCGTTTCAGATATAGCTAAGTTAAGTACCAGACTGAAATACGTATTTAGAATATAACCAATTAAAAACTCTCGCAGTGAATGCCTTGGCATGGCCACAGTTTAATTATTAATATCAATTATATACTAAAAGAATATTACAGATACACACACGTATATATATCATCATCATCATCATCATCATTATCATCATCATCGTCATCACCACCATCATCACCATCATCACCGTTTTACGTCCGTTTTTTTTCCATGCTAGCATGTATTAGATGAGTTGTCCTGTTATGAGATAGGTCATGTCAGGTGACCATGTCTTGTTCGTACAGAACCGATTTGGGTTTGGTTTCTACAGCTGTATATTCTTCCTAACGCCAACCACATTTACAGTATCTACTGGGTACTTTTTGTCATGACACCTACACGACCACTCTACAATGTGTGCTGGGTACTTTTTGTCGTGACACACCTACACAATCACTTTACAGTGTGGACTGGATGCTTTTTGTCATGACACCTACACAACCGCTTTACAGTGTGGGCTGGGCGCTTTTTGTCATGGCACCTACAAGACCACTTTACAGTGTGGGCAGGGCTCTTTTTGTCGTGAGACCTACACTACAAATTTACAGTGTGGGCTGGATGCTTTCTTTCATGACACCAACACAACCATGTTACAATGTGGGCTGGGTGCTTTTTTGAGTTCAATGCAGGAGATAAATACATGACATGACTTGACAACATCTGACATTTCATATGGAAAATCAGGTTCTGGCAGATATTTTTACTATGAAAAATAGTGAAACAAGTTGGGCAATTAAGCCTCTAGAGAGGGGAAAATTGGATAGCATCACCAGTGGGACATGAACTCACACCTGCCTTATGCTCTATCAATTACACCAATGTGGGCTGAAAAATGTCCCCATTATTTTAAGCCTTATCTATTGGCAGTATGTGTAAGGAGAGTTGAGCATGATCCACAGATGATGCTGTCCACTTTTTCTGTCTAATGGCTTATAACCCCAATTGGTTTGTCTGTTTTCATAATAATAAAAAATCCCTTGAAGCAGATAACTTTGAGCTAACATAACTTCAGAATTCATAATTCACTCCTTAAAATACGATCATGTGTGTATGTGTGTGAGAGGGAAAATTGTGATGTTGACAGGGAGAAGTGTATTCGAGATGATAATGGTGTACTTGCCTTCATTATGCTGAAAAGAAGGTAGCATGGAAGTGCCACTATGAAAAACTACTGAATGAGGAGAATGCATGGGAAGAAGATAGTTTGCCCCAAGTTGACCCAATAGAAAGACCAGCTGTACAAGTCAGCCGTAGTATAGTAAGGCAATCAATGATATGAAGTCAGGCAAGGCAGCTGGACCTTTGGGGATAATTGCTGAGATGCTGAAAGCATCTAGGATAGTGGGTCACTCCATAGCCATACATATTGTAAACCAAGTAATACAAAATAGGGACATACCGAATGACTGGTGTAGCAGCAGCATCACTGTCAACTGCTACAAGGGTAAAGGTGATGTACTAGAGAGAGAAAACTAAAGAGGTGTTAAGTTGGTTGACCAGGTTATGAAGGTCACATGAAGAGTTAGAGCACAGCTAATTAGGGATCGAGTTAATCTGGGTGAGATGCAGTTTGGATTTGTGCTAGGTAAAGGTGTAGCAAATAGATTGTAGTTAATATGTGTTTTGGGGTTGTAGCAATAAAAAGAATTGGTTTGAGTTTGTTGTTATTCATTTGAGTGCAGCGGAGGTTGTAGTAGTTTGTATTGTTGGCTTTATGGGTGATTAGGGAAAGGTAAATTGTCCCATAGATAAACACTCTGTGAAATGCAGATGAATGAACAAATAAAACATGATCACTACTAAAATAATATATTTATTAAGTGAATAGCCTGCTACAAGGCCATTGTTGACAATGTTATGAAATCAAGGCTCATGCTATTGTGATATGTGCATTAGTGCAATGATTCAAAAGATAGTATTTACCAGACTTCTGTAATGATAGCCGTTTTCTGGCAGTGAGAGAAACCAAAAGAGAGAAATAGAGAGAGAGACTGACAGCGATCTGTGTGAGATTTTTTTTTACTACATCTTAACTGGTCGAAATCATTTCTGCAACTCCTTACTTTGACACTGCAAGCTGGCTATTTAATAGTATTGCTCATTCTGCCTCCAGAACACGAGAATATACAGATGGTGATTTCCATGTCAAAACGATTGACATGGAAGGTTAACTTTTTGGTGACCGCTTGATGGTGCAAATGAAACTCTATTGAAGGGAGTATCAAATTACTGCTACAAAGGTACCACAGATGCCTTCTTACCTATGAGGAAACTGCAGGAGAAGTTCCTAGCTAAAGGTAAACCTTTCTACTTGGCATTTGTTGGTCTGGGGAAAGCTTTTGACAGAGACCCTGTTCCATTATCTGGTGGGATCTTAGAACATTAGAAATAGATGAGTGGCTTGTGAGGGCATTATAAGCCATGTATAGAGGAGCAGTCAGCGGTATTAGGATTAACAATCACAGGCAGGCTAGCAAAGAACATAAGAGGTTGCTATCAAGCTTGTAATGCTCATCAATGCCAAATATTGGCATGGTTTTGTGTGCATGGTGCCAAACAAAGGTAAAAAATAACACAAACAGTGTTGGTGCAAGAATGCAACCTTGGCAAAGACCAGTTGACACTTCAAATTCCTCTGTGAACTCATTGCGGATGATATAGACCAACTTGGGGAGATATTCCAATTTTGAGTAGAAGGTGCCACATGGTGTTTCTGTTCACTGTGTCAAAGGCTTTTACTAGGTCCACAAAGATGATGTGCAATTCTTGGTGTTGTTCACAGCACTTTTCAAGAAGCTGCCTTAAGACATACATCATATTATTGGTGAACTTGTTTCCCTTGAAACTGCACAGTGCTTTTGGAAGGAATTTCTCAATAGTCAGCCAGATTTGGTTCAAGATAATCTTCATGAAGAGTTTCCCTGTGATGGCTGCCCCAGTGGTTCCTACAAGTGAGGCAACAATTCTTTTTATAAAGAGTAATAATGTCTCCATCCTTGAATATTGTGGCACTTGTTCTTCATGCCAAATAGAATGGAGAAGTTTCAGCAGTTCTTCTTCAAGATCATAGCCACCTGCTTTTAGGACTTCTTGCTGGATGCAGTCTCATTCAAGAGCTTTGTTGCATGAGAGCTGTTTAAGAGCTTTTGAGAGCTCTTCAGCTATCTTCCAATTCTATTAGAACCTCTTCCTGGGACTATCTCTAATGGTTGGTGTTGTTTTGCTGGTTTAGCAGCATGCTGAAATCTTCCTTATAATTCCTAAGGGTGTCATCCTTCTTTGTTGCAAGCCAAATCATTGATGGGTGTTAGCCTCAATGTCTGATGCTGCATGACAAATTTTACAATTTTGAAGAAACTCTTTGGATCATTCCACATATTGTTCACCACTGTTTCTCTATACAGTGTAGCTTGGTTTGACATTTGTTTCAAGTGGTTCTTCCCCAAGCAGTTTATTTTAATCACAGTCACTGCCCTCCTAGATGGTTTCCTTCATCTACAGCTACAGGGACCATGTCTACCCTATGCAGTTGTTTTTAATCCAAGTTTCTCTCATCCTAGACGGTCTGCCTTCTCAAAGGTTTACAAAGCTCCATATATGCCCCCTCTAATCTTATTTTACTCAGAGTAACTGCTCTTCTAGACACTTGTCTATACTAGGTGCCAACTCATGCAGCTTAAGAATCCTTTGTTGGCCTTTTTAAGCGTAATTAGGGTCCACACAGTAGTGAATCATCGTTAGTAATGTGAGAGTGTATGTCTGAAAAGCAACAGACTGGAAGGGGGTAAAGGGGGTCGGGGTGGGGTGGGGTGGAATGCAGTGAGGTGAAGCATATCATGAAGGCAAACATTTTAGGCAAGGCAAAAAAACAAAGATATAATATATGATTGAAATATGTTAACTTATTCTTATTCATTTCTCCTGTAAAAATCATCTGTCACTAACCAAGTTGTTACTTTTCAAGGATGAAATGTGATGATGATGGTAGTGTGCACGAGGGTGTAAGAAAATCCTGATTATGATAGAGAGAGAGAAGTGGGGAACCAAGCAATCAAAGTTAGAGAGAGGGGAGAGAGAGTGTGTATCATTAGGGCATCGAGGTGAACATTTTAGGAAAAGAAAGCATTTATGAAATAAGATATATATATATATATACAGTGCCATGAAAAAAGGCACACAGTCTACACTGTTAAGTGGTCATCTTGGCGCCATGACACTTTAAAGTAGTCTTGTTGGTAACATGACAAAAAACACCCAGCCCACACTGTAAAGTAGTCATGCTGGTGTCACAAAAAATGTCCCTTCTATGCAATAAAGTGATCATTTTCGGTGCAACAGTAACTAGCACCTAGTGCACACTGTAAATGTTGGCATTAGGAAGCGCATCCAACCATAGAAACCAAACCAGAAACAGTTCTGTGAGCAAGACACGGTCATCTGATCTGACTTGTCTCACAATGGGACAATGCAAGCGTGGAAAAATGGACATTAAATGATGATGATGATTATATATATATGAAGGCACATGGCTTAGTGGTTAGAGCATTGGCCTTGCAATCGAAAGGTTGTGAGTTCAATTCTCAGACCGGGTAATGTGTTGTTTCCTTGAGCAAGACACTTTATTTCACATTGCTCCAGTTTACTCAGCTGTAGAAATGAGATGATAGGGACTGGGGTCCCTATCATTCCACTGCAAAGTGGTTGTGGAGGTGCTACGGCAAAAAAGCACCCAGCACTCACTGTAAAGTGGACGTGTAGGCGCCACGGAAAAAAGCACCCAGCACTCACTGTAAATAAGGTTGGTGTTAGGAAGGGCATCCAGCTGTAGAAATCAAGCCAGAATCAGTTCCCGTCCCACCTTTGCAAGCAAGGAAAAGTGGACGTAAAATGAAATGAATGAATGAATATATATTCCACGCTGTAAAGTAGTCATGTGACATGACAAAAAGCACCCAGCATACACTGCAAATGTGGTTGGCGTTAGGAAGGGCATGCAGCTGTAGAAACCAAGCCATAATCAACCCTGGGTGAGCGAAACATGGTCCTCTGACCTAGTCTCTCCTAAAGGGTCAGCCTGTCCTACCCATGCTAGCATGGAAAATAGACATTAAATGATGATGATGATATATATATATTATATTTTGGGAGGGTCATGTTGCCAATAAAAACACACACACCAATGAGATTCACTTCGGTTTATTGTTAGTTAAGAACCTAATCAATTCATTGGTTAGTTTAGTAACTGGATGGTTGTTTAATTGTCATATTTAATTATCAAAGCTCTCAATGACTATTCTTGCTCCTCTGTGTCTCCTCTTTATTCTGATCTTGTTCTATTTACTCCATCAATTGATTAGTTATGTAGCAAGAGTTGCCTCCCTTGTTATGACGATCACATCACCAGTAGCGTTCTCTAGACAGGAAGTAGCTGGAGTTACTTCCCGTTGGGGTGGCAGAACCTTCTTAGGAACTTCCGTCCAGGGTACTATAAAATGAGAGAGCTGAAAGCTATCTCCCTCTCTTTTAACCTGCCGAGGCTATACTCTCTGGCAACCTGAACATGGTAATGTAAAGACCTCTTGGTCTCTTGTGTGCTGACTTCAAAACGGTAAACAACTAACTTTAATTCATCCTTTCATCTCTCTTGGCATGTCAACTATTCTGCTCTACATAGCTCAACCTTGTTAAATAAACATTGTACATACAACCCAGTGTCCTGTTATAATTGGTGACCCCGAGAAAAAAATAATAGGATCTGGTGTTGTGTGAATATGAAAAAAAGAAAATTAATTAGCAGTATTTCAAAAAGAAAAAATTCCTCTAACAACATTCCACATGGATTTTTTCTACATTTTTTCTACAACATTCCACATGGATTTTGTCTACAACGAAAAGTATAAGTAATCTTTTCCTCAGCAGCAAACAAACAAGAAAACTTGTTATAGTTACTTAACCAACAATAAACTGAAGTGAAACTCAACTGGTGTGTTTGTGTGTTTTTATTGGCAGCATGACCCTAGTATAACAATATTTGATTTTATACATGATTTGATTTTATACATGATTTCACATCAATAATCTTGCAAAAAAAACCAAAAAAAAAACCAAGTATGTATGTATGTATCTATGTTTCTCATTCTCTTAATTTCGAGTACATTTTTGACCGGCCACCTTCCTGGTGGCAAGGTTGTAAAAGAAAAGAAATTGTCATCCCTTGAATTGCAAGAATGTTTTGCAAATTTTGAAGGTGCCACCTATTGCAGCCATTTGTAGTCTATGAATTAGGGAGCTGCACTCTTTGTCCACAAATCCAAGTTCAGTTATACTTCCAAGCAGGTTGGAATATAACCTGTAGCTCCAACAATGATGGGTATGAAGTTGAAGGTGTATTGGATACTGGATCTGCAAACTCCTCATCAATGGTCCTGTAGTGACCTACATTCTGAGGGCTGATGGATACATTCTCTGTGCGTTGTTTGGCTCAGTTCAGTCAATCGACAGCGTAGGCGAATGTATCTCGACTTCCGCCCCAGAGGGAAAAATTCCCGCAGAGATTCATAAATCTTTCTCTTGCTGCTTGGACTCTGAAAGGTCAATACACAATAATGTAACGGTGAGACTTTCACTTTGGCCTGTCGGCCGCTTTTGGCCTGGCACAATGCCACATTCACTTCTTAATTATTAATTATGTTTGTTCTTTACTTTGACATGTCAACTCAACTTAACTCTTTGTAGTTAGCTGTAAATAAAACATGTAAAACGGAGACATTACAACTAATTCCACAAACATTCACTAATCTCACGTTTAACAAAACCACACCTTTCCTGTTACAACAAATACACATCATTATTATTATTGGCAGTATCGGTAGAGGGTTGGACGCCATGTTTTCTAGCATAGTTACGTCCCTTTACAGTCTGAGTTCAAATCCCACCGAGGTTAACTTTGCCTTTCATCCTTACGGGGTCGATAAAATAAAGTACCGGTAATGTACTGGGTAATTGCTGGCCTTGTGCCTAAAGTAGAAACAATTATTATTATTCGTGAATTGGCAGTATCGGTAGAGGGTCGGATATAGTTACGCCCCTTTTCGATCTGAGTTCAAATCCCGCCGAGGTTAACTTTACAGAGGTCGATAAAACAAAGTACCAGTAATGCACTGGGTAATTGCTGGCCTTGTGCCAAAAGTAGAAACATTATTATTATTCGTGTTGATATATCTATTATACATTATATATATTTTCTGCTAAAGTCCGTAGATGTCCTCCTTCACTTGTATTTTTCTTACAACGTTTACTTCAAGTGGGCAGCTAATCTCTACAACATCCTATGTATGTATGTATGTATGTATGTATGTATGTATGTATGTATGTATGTATGTATGTATGTATGTATGTATGTATGTATGTATGTATGTATGTATGTATGTATGTTCTTCTGGTTTTATAATTTCACAAAGTTTTACCAATAGAGAGAGAGTCGGTTTCTAACATAGACACAAGACTCTCTCATTGGAATTTACACAACATCAACTAGGTAGATATGTATGTATGTCTGCATGCATGCATATGTAGATATGGATGTTATTGTATGTGTGGATGTGTATGTTTTGAGTTGTATGTGTGCATGTGTATATGCTTTTTATCTGTACATGTGTATATGCAGTTATTAGATGCAAAATTTTTGGAATGTTTTACATATTTTTTACTGTTCCATTAATTGATTGTACTTGTAATTTCCTAACTAGTTGTGTTCTTTCTGTTCCTGTGAAGCCTAGCTTCTCAAGATTTGTATTGAGGCAGTTACTAACATACCCCAGTGCCCCAATAATCACAGGCATAAATCTGAAGGTGTAATCAGGGTGGAGTATCTGCAGATTTCTCATCAGTTCTGCATAAATATTCTCCTTTTCACTAATCTTTGATATTATATTGGCATCTGCTGGGCAGCTAATTTCCACTACTGTGCATGTTTTCTTCTCTCTGTCCCATATCATAATATCTGGTCTGTTATGCCTGCATTTTATTGGGGTTTTTACTGGAACATTCCACCAGTACTCTTTCATATTATGTACATGGATGTCTTCCACATTGTTGTAGCTTTTAATGTGTTTATTATCAGGGCTATCTTTTTTACGAACTGCATTGTACAGTGTTTTGGCCACTACATCATGCCTCATAGGTAGATAGTACCGCGATGACATCTTTGGGCAGCTGCTGATGACATGGGTGATATCCTCGATGTTAGTTCTGCAGAGTCTGCACTTGTTATCACATCTAGGTGTTTTGCCTGCATCCCTATCTCTTTTGTGAATCAGGTATTTCGTGCTAATCTCCTGTTCTTGGATTGCAAAAACGTATCCTTCAAAGTGGGAGCCAATATAGCAGTTGTTGGTCCAAGATAGACTACTTTCCTTATCTATATTACTCTCACTCTGGAGCTTCCTGGCAACATATCCATGCATGATTTTTTCCTGATAGGCATGCAGTTTTTCATCCATGGATTCACTGCGATACTGCTGAGTGACATCCCTGGGTGTGAGTTTTTGATTATCACACAGGGAATATCTCTCAAGGAGTTCCTTCCCAACTCTCATGATCTTATCTGTTTCATGCAGATAGACTTGCTCGAGAAGCGGGCTCCTACGCTTCGAGGTTCGTAGATGTTGTCGGAGAGATATGATGCGACATTCAAATGTTGTCTGGACTGATGTTAGGCCTCTGCCTCCCTGCTTACGTTTCAAGTAAAGGCGGTCTATGTCACTGTTGATGTGGAAGTTTCCGGTGTTGTTCAGTATTTTTCGAGTTCCAACATCAACTGCTCGGATTTCGTCTATTGTCCAATTGAGTATTCCAAACGTTGGTGTTAGGACAGGCACAGCAAACACATTGTGAGCCACTGTTTTTTTTTGCGCAGAGAGTTCCGATGACCAGATCTTTCTTAATCGGGTGTAGTATTCCCTGGTTACGCGTTCTTTATTACAGATACCATTATAGGATATGTTCTCATCTATCCCCAGGTATCTGTAGCAGTCCTCATCAGATATCGGTGAAGTATGTATGTATGTATGTAGGTTGTAAAAGAAAAGAAATTTAGTGCCTTTGCTCACTATAAAAGCTTCACGGCACAGGCATTGCTTTATATCTGGAGATCTCTCTGCACTTGTCGTCACATGGTACCATGGGCCCAGCACTATGTGTCAGTAATTGTCACAAGTGTAGTGTTTGTACCAGAGTTTTCAAGTCGCAGGCTGGACTAAAAAGTCACACTCGTTCAGCGCATCGGTAGGGGTTCTCCTACATGGATATAAAGTAGTGGCTGTACTCGAAAACGAGTTGGCAGCCACCATGTATGTATGTATGTTTTCTCTTTCTCTTAATTTCGAGTATATTTTTTTGACCGGCCACCTTCCTGGTGGCAAGGTTGTAAAAGAAAAGAAATTGTCATCCCTTGAATCGCAAGAATGTTTTGCAAATTTTGAAGGTGCCAGCTATCGCAGCCATTTGTAGACTATGAATTAGGGAGCTGCGCTTTTTGTCCACAAATCCAAGTTCAGTCATACTTTGGTATGTATGTATGTATGTATGTATGTTCTTCTGGTTTTATAATTTCACAAAGTTTTACCAATAGAGAGAGAGTCGGTTTCTAACATAGACACAAGACTCTCTCATTGGAATTTACACATCAACTAGGTAGATATGTATGCATGCATGTGTAGATATGGATGTTATTGTATGTGTGGATGTGTATGTTTTGAGTTGTATGTGTGCATGTGTATATGCTTTGTATCTGTACATGTGTATATGCAGTTATTAGATGCAAAATGTTTGGAATGTTTTACATATTTTTACTGTTCCATTAATGGATTGTACTTGTAGTTTCCTAACTAGTTGTGTTCTTTCTGTTCCTGTGAAGCCTAGCTTCTCAAGATTTGTATTGAGGCAGTTACTAACATACCCCAGTGCCCCAATAATCACAGGCATAAATCTGAAGGTGTAATAAGGGTGGAGTATCTGCAGATTTCTCATCAGTTCTGCATAAATATTCTCCTTTTCACTAATCTTTGATATTATATTGGCATCTGCTGGGCAGCTAATTTCCACTACTGTGCATGCTTTCTTCTCTCTGTCCCATATCATAATATCTGGCCTGTTATGCTTGTATTTTATTGGGGTTTTTACTAGAACATTCCACCAGTACTCTTTCGTATTATGTACATGGATGTCTTCCACATTGCTGTAGCTTTTAATGTCTTTATTATCGGGGCTATCTTTTTTACGAACTGCATTGTACAGTGTTTTGGCCACTACATCATGCCTCATAGGTAGATAGTACCGCGATGACATCTTTGGGCAGCTGCTGATGACATGGGTGATATCCTCGATGTTAGTTCTGCAGAGTCTGCACTTGTTATCACATCTAGGTGTTTTGCCTGCATCCCTATCTCTTTTGTGAATCAGGTATTTCGTGCTAATCTCCTGTTCTTGGATTGCAAAAGCGTATCCTTCAAAGTGGGAGCCAATATAGCAGTTGTTGGTCCAAGATAGAATACTTTCCTTATCTATATTACTCTCACTCTGGAGCTTCCTGGCAACATATCCATGCATGATTTTTTCCTGATAGGCATGCAGTTTTTCATCCATGGATTCACTGCGATACTGCTGAATGACATCCCTGGGTGTGAGTTTTTGATTATCACACAGGGAATATCTCTCAAGGAGTTCCTTCCCAACTCTCATGATCTTATCTGTTTCATGCAGATAGACTTGCTCGAGAAGCGGGCTCCTACGCTTCGAGGTTCGTAGATGTTGTCGGAGAGATATGATGCGACATTCAAATGTTGTCTGGACTGATGTTAGGCCTCTGCCTCCCTGCTTACGTTTCAAGTAAAGGCGGTCTATGTCACTGTTGATGTGGAAGTTTCCGGTGTTGTTCAGTATTTTTCGAGTTCCAACATCAACTGCTCGGATTTCGTCTATTGTCCAATTGAGTATTCCAAACGTTGGTGTTAGGACAGGCACAGCAAACACATTGTGAGCCACTGTTTTGTTTTGCGCAGAGAGTTCCGATGACCAGATCTTTCTTAATCGGGTGTAGTATTCCCTGGTTACGCGTTCTTTATTACAGATACCATTATAGGATATGTTCTCATCTATCCCCAGGTATCTGTAGCAGTCCTCATCAGATATCGGTGAAGTATGTATGTATGTATGTATGTAGGTTGTAAAAGAAAAGAAATTTAGTGCCTTTGCTCACTATAAAAGCTTCACGGCACAGGCATTGCTTTATATCTGGAGATCTCTCTGCACTTGTCGTCACATGGTACCATGGGCCCAGCACTATGTGTCAGTAATTGTCACAAGTGTAGTGTTTGTACCAGAGTTTTCAAGTCGCAGGCTGGACTAAAAAGTCACACTCGTTCAGCGCATCGGTAGGGGTTCTCCTACATGGATATAAAGTAGTGGCTGTACTCGAAAACGAATTGGCAGCCACTATGTATGTATGTATGTATGTATGTATGTATGTATGTATGTATGTATGTATGTATGTATGTATGTACGCGTTCTTTATTACAGATACCATTATAGGATATGTTCTCATCTATCCCCAGGTATCTGTAGCAGTCCTCATCAGATATCGGTGAAGTATGTATGTATGTATGTATGTAGGTTGTAAAAGAAAAGAAATTTAGTGCCTTTGCTCACTATAAAAGCTTCACGGCACAGGCATTGCTTTATATCTGGAGATCTCTCTGCACTTGTCGTCACATGGTACCATGGGCCCAGCACTATGTGTCAGTAATTGTCACAAGTGTAGTGTTTGTACCAGAGTTTTCAAGTCGCAGGCTGGACTAAAAAGTCACACTCGTTCAGCGCATCGGTAGGGGTTCTCCTACATGGATATAAAGTAGTGGCTGTACTCGAAAACGAATTGGCAGCCACTATGTATGTATGTATGTATGTATGTATGTATGTATGTATGTATGTATGTATGTATGTATGTATGTATGTATGTATGTATGTATGTTATCTCTTTCTCTTAATTTAGAGTATATTTTTTTTGACCGGCCACCTTCCTGGTGGCAAGGTTGTAAAAGAAAAGAAATTGTCATCCCTTGAATCGCAAGAATGTTTTGCAAATTTTGAAGGTGCCAGCTATCGCAGCCATTTGTAGACTATGAATTAGGGAGCTGCGCTTTTTGTCCACAAATCCAAGTTCAGTCATACTTTGGTATGTATGTATGTATGTATGTATGTTCTTCTGGTTTTATAATTTCACAAAGTTTTACCAATAGAGAGAGAGTCGGTTTCTAACATAGACACAAGACTCTCTCATTGGAATTTACACATCAACTAGGTAGATATGTATGCATGCATGTGTAGATATGGATGTTATTGTATGTGTGGATGTGTATGTTTTGAGTTGTATGTGTGCATGTGTATATGCTTTGTATCTGTACATGTGTATATGCAGTTATTAGATGCAAAATGTTTGGAATGTTTTACATATTTTTACTGTTCCATTAATGGATTGTACTTGTAGTTTCCTAACTAGTTGTGTTCTTTCTGTTCCTGTGAAGCCTAGCTTCTCAAGATTTGTATTGAGGCAGTTACTAACATACCCCAGTGCCCCAATAATCACAGGCATAAATCTGAAGGTGTAATAAGGGTGGAGTATCTGCAGATTTCTCATCAGTTCTGCATAAATATTCTCCTTTTCACTAATCTTTGATATTATATTGGCATCTGCTGGGCAGCTAATTTCCACTACTGTGCATGCTTTCTTCTCTCTGTCCCATATCATAATATCTGGCCTGTTATGCTTGTATTTTATTGGGGTTTTTACTAGAACATTCCACCAGTACTCTTTCGTATTATGTACATGGATGTCTTCCACATTGCTGTAGCTTTTAATGTCTATATTATCGGGGCTATCTTTTTTACGAACTGCATTGTACAGTGTTTTGGCCACTACATCATGCCTCATAGGTAGATAGTACCGCGATGACATCTTTGGGCAGCTGCTGATGACATGGGTGATATCCTCGATGTTAGTTCTGCAGAGTCTGCACTTGTTATCACATCTAGGTGTTTTGCCTGCATCCCTATCTCTTTTGTGAATCAGGTATTTCGTGCTAATCTCCTGTTCTTGGATTGCAAAAGCATATCCTTCAAAGTGGGAGCCAATATAGCAGTTGTTGGTCCAAGATAGAATACTTTCCTTATCTATATTACTCTCACTCTGGAGCTTCCTGGCAACATATCCATGCATGATTTTTTCCTGATAGGCATCCAGTTTTTCATCCATGGATTCACTGCGATACTGCTGAATGACATCCCTGGGTGTGAGTTTTTGATTATCACACAGGGAATATCTCTCAAGGAGTTCCTTCCCAACTCTCATGATCTTATCTGTTTCATGCAGATAGACTTGCTCGAGAAGCGGGCTCCTACGCTTCGAGGTTCGTAGATGTTGTCGGAGAGATATGATGCGACATTCAAATGTTGTCTGGACTGATGTTAGGCCTCTGCCTCCCTGCTTACGTTTCAAGTAAAGGCGGTCTATGTCACTGTTGATGTGGAAGTTTCCGGTGTTGTTCAGTATTTTTCGAGTTCCAACATCAACTGCTCGGATTTCGTCTATTGTCCAATTGAGTATTCCAAACGTTGGTGTTAGGACAGGCACAGCAAACACATTGTGAACCACTGTTTTGTTTTGCGCAGAGAGTTCCGATGACCAGATCTTTCTTAATCGGGTGTAGTATTCCCTGGTTACGCGTTCTTTATTACAGATACCATTATAGGATATGTTCTCATCTATCCCCAGGTATCTGTAGCAGTCCTCATCAGATATCGGTGAAGTATGTATGTATGTATGTATGTAGGTTGTAAAAGAAAAGAAATTTAGTGCCTTTGCTCACTATAAAAGCTTCACAGCACAGGCATTGCTTTATATCTGGAGATCTCTCTGCACTTGTCGTCACATGGTACCATGGGCCCAGCACTATGTGTCAGTAATTGTCACAAGTGTAGTGTTTGTACCAGAGTTTTCAAGTCGCAGGCTGGACTAAAAAGTCACACTCGTTCAGCGCATCGGTAGGGGTTCTCCTACATGGATATAAAGTAGTGGCTGTACTCGAAAACGAATTGGCAGCCACTATGTATGTATGTATGTATGTATGTATGTATGTATGTATGTATGTATGTATGTATGTATGTATGTATGTTATCTCTTTCTCTTAATTTAGAGTATATTTTTTTTGACCGGCCACCTTCCTGGTGGCAAGGTTGTAAAAGAAAAGAAATTGTCATCCCTTGAATCGCAAGAATGTTTTGCAAATTTTGAAGGTGCCAGCTATCGCAGCCATTTGTAGACTATGAATTAGGGAGCTGCGCTTTTTGTCCACAAATCCAAGTTCAGTCATACTTTGGTATGTATGTATGTATGTATGTATGTTCTTCTGGTTTTATAATTTCACAAAGTTTTACCAATAGAGAGAGAGTCGGTTTCTAACATAGACACAAGACTCTCTCATTGGAATTTACACATCAACTAGGTAGATATGTATGCATGCATGTGTAGATATGGATGTTATTGTATGTGTGGATGTGTATGTTTTGAGTTGTATGTGTGCATGTGTATATGCTTTGTATCTGTACATGTGTATATGCAGTTATTAGATGCAAAATGTTTGGAATGTTTTACATATTTTTACTGTTCCATTAATGGATTGTACTTGTAGTTTCCTAACTAGTTGTGTTCTTTCTGTTCCTGTGAAGCCTAGCTTCTCAAGATTTGTATTGAGGCAGTTACTAACATACCCCAGTGCCCCAATAATCACAGGCATAAATCTGAAGGTGTAATAAGGGTGGAGTATCTGCAGATTTCTCATCAGTTCTGCATAAATATTCTCCTTTTCACTAATCTTTGATATTATATTGGCATCTGCTGGGCAGCTAATTTCCACTACTGTGCATGCTTTCTTCTCTCTGTCCCATATCATAATATCTGGCCTGTTATGCTTGTATTTTATTGGGGTTTTTACTAGAACATTCCACCAGTACTCTTTCGTATTATGTACATGGATGTCTTCCACATTGCTGTAGCTTTTAATGTCTTTATTATCGGGGCTATCTTTTTTACGAACTGCATTGTACAGTGTTTTGGCCACTACATCATGCCTCATAGGTAGATAGTACCGCGATGACATCTTTGGGCAGCTGCTGATGACATGGGTGATATCCTCGATGTTAGTTCTGCAGAGTCTGCACTTGTTATCACATCTAGGTGTTTTGCCTGCATCCCTATCTCTTTTGTGAATCAGGTATTTCGTGCTAATCTCCTGTTCTTGGATTGCAAAAGCGTATCCTTCAAAGTGGGAGCCAATATAGCAGTTGTTGGTCCAAGATAGAATACTTTCCTTATCTATATTACTCTCACTCTGGAGCTTCCTGGCAACATATCCATGCATGATTTTTTCCTGATAGGCATGCAGTTTTTCATCCATGGATTCACTGCGATACTGCTGAGTGACATCCCTGGGTGTGAGTTTTTGATTATCACACAGGGAATATCTCTCAAGGAGTTCCTTCCCAACTCTCATGATCTTATCTGTTTCATGCAGATAGACTTGCTCGAGAAGCGGGCTCCTACGCTTCGAGGTTCGTAGATGTTGTCGGAGAGATATGATGCGACATTCAAATGTTGTCTGGACTGATGTTAGGCCTCTGCCTCCCTGCTTACGTTTCAAGTAAAGGCGGTCTATGTCACTGTTGATGTGGAAGTTTCCGGTGTTGTTCAGTATTTTTCGAGTTCCAACATCAACTGCTCGGATTTCGTCTATTGTCCAATTGAGTATTCCAAACGTTGGTGTTAGGACAGGCACAGCAAACACATTGTGAGCCACTGTTTTGTTTTGCGCAGAGAGTTCCGATGACCAGATCTTTCTTAATCGGGTGTAGTATTCCCTGGTTACGCGTTCTTTATTACAGATACCATTATAGGATATGTTCTCATCTATCCCCAGGTATCTGTAGCAGTCCTCATCAGATATTGGTGAAGTATGTATGTATGTATGTAGGTTGTAAAAGAAAAGAAATTTAGTGCCTTTGCTCACTATAAAAGCTTCACGGCACAGGCATTGCTTTATATCTGGAGATCTCTCTGCACTTGTCGTCACATGGTACCATGGGCCCAGCACTATGTGTCAGTAATTGTCACAAGTGTAGTGTTTGTACCAGAGTTTTCAAGTCGCAGGCTGGACTAAAAAGTCACACTCGTTCAGCGCATCGGTAGGGGTTCTCCTACATGGATATAAAGTAGTGGCTGTACTCGAAAACGAATTGGCAGCCACTATGTATGTATGTATGTATGTATGTATGTATGTATGTATGTATGTATGTATGTATGTTATCTCTTTCTCTTAATTTAGAGTATATTTTTTTTGACCGGCCACCTTCCTGGTGGCAAGGTTGTAAAAGAAAAGAAATTGTCATCCCTTGAATCGCAAGAATGTTTTGCAAATTTTGAAGGTGCCAGCTATCGCAGCCATTTGTAGACTATGAATTAGGGAGCTGCGCTTTTTGTCCACAAATCCAAGTTCAGTCATACTTTGGTATGTATGTATGTATGTATGTATGTTCTTCTGGTTTTATAATTTCACAAAGTTTTACCAATAGAGAGAGAGTCGGTTTCTAACATAGACACAAGACTCTCTCATTGGAATTTACACATCAACTAGGTAGATATGTATGCATGCATGTGTAGATATGGATGTTATTGTATGTGTGGATGTGTATGTTTTGAGTTGTATGTGTGCATGTGTATATGCTTTGTATCTGTACATGTGTATATGCAGTTATTAGATGCAAAATGTTTGGAATGTTTTACATATTTTTACTGTTCCATTAATGGATTGTACTTGTAGTTTCCTAACTAGTTGTGTTCTTTCTGTTCCTGTGAAGCCTAGCTTCTCAAGATTTGTATTGAGGCAGTTACTAACATACCCCAGTGCCCCAATAATCACAGGCATAAATCTGAAGGTGTAATAAGGGTGGAGTATCTGCAGATTTCTCATCAGTTCTGCATAAATATTCTCCTTTTCACTAATCTTTGATATTATATTGGCATCTGCTGGGCAGCTAATTTCCACTACTGTGCATGCTTTCTTCTCTCTGTCCCATATCATAATATCTGGCCTGTTATGCTTGTATTTTATTGGGGTTTTTACTAGAACATTCCACCAGTACTCTTTTGTATTATGTACATGGATGTCTTCCACATTGCTGTAGCTTTTAATGTCTTTATTATCGGGGCTATCTTTTTTACGAACTGCATTGTACAGTGTTTTGGCCACTACATCATGCCTCATAGGTAGATAGTACCGCGATGACATCTTTGGGCAGCTGCTGATGACATGGGTGATATCCTCGATGTTAGTTCTGCAGAGTCTGCACTTGTTATCACATCTAGGTGTTTTGCCTGCATCCCTATCTCTTTTGTGAATCAGGTATTTCGTGCTAATCTCCTGTTCTTGGATTGCAAAAGCGTATCCTTCAAAGTGGGAGCCAATATAGCAGTTGTTGGTCCAAGATAGAATACTTTCCTTATCTATATTACTCTCACTCTGGAGCTTCCTGGCAACATATCCATGCATGATTTTTTCCTGATAGGCATGCAGTTTTTTATCCATGGATTCACTGCGATACTGCTGAGTGACATCCCTGGGTGTGAGTTTTTGATTATCACACAGGGAATATCTCTCAAGGAGTTCCTCCCCAACTCTCATGATCTTATCTGTTTCATGCAGATAGACTTGCTCGAGAAGCGTGCTCCTACGCTTCAAGGTTCGTAGATGTTGTCGGAGAGATATGATGCGACATTCAAATGTTGTCTGGACTGATGTTAGGCCTCTGCCTCCCTGTTTAAGTTTCAAGTAAAGGCGGTCTATGTCACTGTTGATGTGGAAGTTTCCGGTGTTGTTCAGTATTTTTCGAGTTCCAACATCAACTGCTCGGATTTCGTCTATTGTCCAATTGAGTATTCCAAACGTTGGTGTTAGGACAGGCACAGCAAATGTATGTATGTATGTATGTATATGTGTATGTATGTATGTATGTATGTATGTATGTATGTATGTATGTACCAGAGTTTTCAAGTTGCTGGCTGAACTAAAAAGTCACACTCGTTCAGCGCATCGGTAGGAGTTCTCCTACATGGATATAAAATAGTGGCCGTACTCGAAAACGAGTTGGCAGCTACCATGTATGTATGTATGTATGTATGTGCAAATACATGCTTTAAAGACCAGCTATCCATGGGAAATTCTGTATATTGATGGCCTAATTCTTATAGCTGAATCTGTAGAAAACTTAGAGAATGAGGAAAACTGACCTCAAGAAGCAGAACCTCACAAAGACAATAACCAAGGATAGTAGTGGTTTGTGGTGGTGAGGTGGCAGGATGTGTCAGTGGTGTTGTGATGTATTTATTATACACCATCAGAGTCTTTCCTTCACTACACCTCCATCAAGTCTCCCTCTACTGTTACATTCACAACCCTTTTATCAACCACATTCTATAATTTTCACTAGAATACCACACTGTATTTACAAAGGATGGCGTTCAACCTGTTTCCAATACCTTCAACAGTACCCATTATTGCTCTACCTCTCTCTCACCATTGCTTCTTTACCATTATACCTACCGTATTTCCCGGCATCGAAGACGCTACTCTTTTCCTAAAATAAGTCTAAAACAATCTACCATGAGTCCTGGAGGCCGAAGGTTATTTATTATTTTTTTTCAAATTTTTGGTTGTCAAAATTAGGGTGCGTCCTCGAGGATGAAGCGTCTTCAGCGCCGAGAAATACAATAACTCTCTAATGACACTTGTGTAATGAGGAACAGGCTCTGGGCCTGTTCATATTAAATATCATCACCCTCTCTTTTTACTATAAAATTCTTAGTTGACATTTACCACTTTCTCTTACAGTTAACAATATCTGTTGATATCCATCACTCAAGACCGTATCCTATACCATCACCTTCAACTACTTCCATTTTCTCTCCCAAACACATACCTATTGTTATCCCAAAATATTGCTTTTGTTTTCTACTTAACATCCTATCCACTACCAACAACCAGCATCTAGCCACCACTGTTCTGCAACAAACCCACCCTTTCTATCTTCATATCTCTCTGTTTTCTTCCCTTCACATACATTCATTTCCTTTCCTTTTCCAGCATCATTGTTTTCGCTCTGTCTTGTTTGACTTGAGAGAACAGAGACTATGTAGAGTAGAGAAAACTCTTTAGCCACACAGTGGACAAAACAGCTTCTCTATGGTGAGTCCATGATAAATGACTATGTAAAATGATTGGTGTTTGGAAAAACATCAAACCAATGAAACTATGCCAAAAATAAAATGTTCTAGTGAGACCTAACCCTCTGACTCATCTAGGAAGGCAATAACTCTAAATAAGAACAAATTCATGCTGTAACAATTGTTCAATCAACACACACACACACTTCGGCTTCCCACTCGGGAACACCCAATGTACAATTGTCCGTGTGAGAAACATGTCTCTTCCAACAGAAGTCCGGCCACAGACAGGGTCTGACCTTGGGATTTGTTAATGGACATTGCAAAGTTGACACGAACTGGAAATTGCAGATGTCTGAATGAAAATGGAATTTTTGCTCCTGATGGAATGAGAGGGATTCTTGGAATGAAGACATCATCACTTTTTCCACATCCAGAAAGAATTGTTGCCTCGATAACATGTAACATCATTTTCTTTACTACCAGTCGTGTTCCATTGCACAGTCTTGGCGGATCTAGATTTCTAAGCAGCATTACAGGAGTTCCAATTTTAAGTCCTAATATGTGGGGAGGTAGTCCAGGAGGCTCCAATGAATTGAGAAATTCTGGAAGGATAGTTCACCACTTTATTGTGATCCAGGATTGTGTCAACAGACTTGGAAGTGTGAAGATTTCCTGGAAAAGACAGCATTAACTTTCATTGAGTTTATCAACTGTGATGTTTTTTGGAGTCATTATTCCTCTTTCGCACACCCAATTGTGATTTTGGTAATTTTCTGTCAAGTTCGGAAACACTTGGTTTTTCAACTCTTCCACGGAATTAACAATGGTACAAAATGGCAAGACGTCCATTTCTCCAGCAGCGTCGAGAGGCACCTTGCCATCGCCAAGTGTCAAAATGTCCTGTGCATACCTGGCAGACACGTGGTCACCATGTAGTTTAGCTCTCATGTTAGTGGTAAGAGTCAGGGTCGTAACGTGTCACCACAATGGAGAGGATTTAAGGCACGCCTGGACTTTATCAGCCCTGGTGCCTTTGGGAATGACGGGAAGAGTCTGTCTAAAATCACCAGACAACAGAAGCGTTACACCTCCCATTGGAGCATGACACTCTCATATATCTTTAAGGGTTCTATCTACTGCTTCCAGAGCTCCTTTGTGGGCCATGGTGCACTCATCCCACACAATGAGATGACACCGTTTGAAGACCTGACCTTGGTATGAGCTTTTACTGATGTTGCAGGTAGGCATTTCAGATGTTGCTGAATTCAGGGGGAGTTTAAAAGTCGAGTGTGCTGCCTGCCACCGGGCAGCAAAGTAACAACAATCCCAAAGGAGGCAACAGCTATCATGATATCCCTATGCTGCCTAACTTTTGCAAGGAGCAGCTTCGTTACAAAAGTTTTTTCTGTCCCTCCAGGTGCATCCAAAGAATAGATACAGCATAAAAGTAAACAGTATAATGAAACCTACTGTGTGTGTGTCTATCCTTAGTATTCGTTATTCCTACTTGTAGTGGTCAATCTGTCCAACTGGTTTTCGTGAAGAAAAAATTTCAGTGTTAGCAGAACTTTCTTCTCTTGTCTGTGTTATCACTATGTCTGCTCCCTCTCTCGAAACCATTGTATTTATAATAACGCTATAGCTAGAAGGATGTGTATATGGGTTGATTTATGAGCAGCCATGTGTGTTTCATTTGTCAAGAACCTGGGGTCACAGGTCAAGTGGTATATACGTTTATCATACTTGTCTCTTGACGGGATAATGGTGGGAACTCCCAACAATATGTGGTTTTAGAGGCAAGAACCCTCAAATTCGGTTTCGAATCTTCGCCAGGTAAAACATAGGATAATTCCATTACACATGTTTGTTCCAAATTTGAAGGAAAAGGGCTGTAAGGTGTAAAAGTGATTGACAAAAATGATTTTTTTTTTCAGTCGGTAAACTGCCGATTAAATGTTCTTGGGTTTTAAATGTTGTGAAATAACCATAGTCAGTATGATCTTTTTCAGCTCCAAAGGACGTCATCTGAAACACAGCTGAAGTGTTGCTTCGTTAGTACGGACTGTAAATAGTATATGGATAAAAGCTGGAGGGTAGATTAATTTCAAACAGTATCAATTTTTCTTTGTTCTGTAAAATCAAAGACTTTAAAACCTTCAACTGATATACTTTGATCTATAGTTTAAGCCGGTGTTGGATGACACACACACACACACACACACACTCTCTCTCTCTCTCTCCCTCTCCTCTCTCTCTCTCTCTCTCTCTCTCTCTCTCTCTCTCTCTCTCTCTCCCTCTCTCTCTCTCTCTCTCTCTCCCTCTCTCTCTCTCTCTCTCTCTTTGAATATCTAACACTTTAATTGTATCTCTCTCTGTATAACGGTCTATCTCTCTCTTTCTGCCTCTCCCTCTGTGTGTCTCAAAAATGATTTTTTTTTTAGTCGGGTTTTCTCTTATAGAGGGCGCATAGACACAAATTTCAAAATGTAATGAGTTCCTACGAAGGTCAGGAGCATAACGCATGTTTGTGCCAAATTTGAAGAAAATGAGGAACATACACACAGTCTATTTTAGATAGATGATATAATATATACTATGTTCATAAATATATATTATTCATTTTGCTGTATTTATATATATGTATCATTTGATAGTTAATATACTATTATATCATCTCTACTGTCCTCTTAGGCCTCGGCGCCTCCTGGTCCTTCTCAACGCCCACTTTGAGAACCTCTGATGTATATATATAAATATATATTAAGGTCAACTTTGCCTTTCATCCATTCAAGGTCGATAAAAAATATACCAGTCTAGTACTGGGGTCTCTCTATCTTTCTCTTCCATTCTCTCATCCTCTGTCCTTTTCTGGAAGATATCTACTGTATTCAGACCTGGCAGACCTGGAGAGGAAATGGGCTCTGACAGGTTTTAAAATGCCCTAAGAAATGCTGTATGACAATAGAGCGCCCCTATGATTCCCTCACGAGTTATGGGTCTATACATGCATGCATATATATATATACAATATTTGTGTGTGTGTGTGTGTGTGTGTGTGTCCTGGGTTCAATCGAGGGTAACCACAGTAAAGAAGGTACTCAATACATAGCAGAGTATAAATATTTAATATATAAGTGGCTTTCTTGGTGATTTCCTTCAAATGAAACAGTTCTAGTCCTGTAGAAGTCACTTCTATATTAAATATATATATACACAGTCAAGAGATTTTGAGACTTTTATCAGAGACATTTATTTAACTCAGATCAATGCAAAACTCTAGTCTCCCTCAAAATAGGCTCCTCCAACTTCAATGCACTTGTATCACTCCAGCCACTTCTAAAAGTTGGAAGTTCTGGAAGGACCCTTGTAGTCCTCCAAAATGAAGGTGTCCTGGGCGTTTGTCATAGCCTCCCTTCATCTCCGCTACATCCTCAAATGTGATACCGCTAATCTTCTCCTTCAGCTTTGGCAACATCCAGAAGTCACATAGGGCTAAGACTGGACTGAAGGAAGGATGAGGGACAGTCTTGAACTCCATATTGGCCAAGTAGTTGGTCACCAGGATGAATTTGTGGCGGGGGGCATTATCCCTGAGTTCTGGTTTCTTGCGACAAAATCTTTTTCTGGACTGCCTCAAAACCTCTACATAGTATTCTTTGTTGACTGTCTGGCTGTGGGGGGACCCAATGGATGTAGATGCCTTTGCTGTTGAAATGGGATCACTATAAGCTTCTCAGTAAACCTACTTTGTTTGACCTTTTTTGATCATGGGAAGTCAAAATATTTCCACTGGGCACTCTGTCTCTTGGTCCCTGGATCATAACAGTAGACCCAGCTCTCATCACATGTTACCAGAGACTGAAGGACACTTGGATTCAAAGTGATCCACTCGACAATCTCCCTGCTCTCATCTATGGACCTCTACCTTTGATCTTCATTTAGCTGGGAACAAACTCTGGGAACAAACTCTGGGAACAAACTCTGGGAACAAACTTTGCTCATGTTCAGATAGTCATGAATGACTGTGCACACTGCCCTTAACAATTGGTCCTTGTGCATAGGTTTCTGCAGCACTTTTGCTGTACTTGACACAAAACTTTATTGCATATCAAGCCTCCTAGTTGTTCTTATGTCTCAACACTACTATGGAACCAGTCAGCTGTGACAAGACATGTACCTCTGGTAGTGTTTAAAATGGTATAGTGACCCAAACCTTCAACCTAGGAAAAAAAAAGATTTGACATGTTAGCTTATTCTAACCACGATGTATTAAAGTGACATTTACATAGGACAATTAAAAGTGTCTGAAAAGAAAAAGTCTCAAAATATCTTGAGTGTGCCTCATATATTTTGCCTTGTTTTTGTTCGTTGTTTGTTCTTCTCTTTGTTAATTTTTCTACGTTTATTATTACTGTGATGTACCTGTTTTCTCTTCTCCTCCCAATAATCTCAATGATTTACATTTAACACGATATTTTACTTTCTTCTTGTCTTTTTCAATACCTTCTCCTTGGCGTCACATACAATTTTATGTGTACATGTTATAGCTTAACTGCTATAAATTGTTGTTTTGTGTCATCTCTTACTCCATGGACAGTGTTTTGGCTTGTGTCAGACGCTGTGACCCCAGTTGGATCAACAATACCGTTGGGAAGGGTCGAAACTGCTAAAGTTCATCTCAACGGCTGAAGACTCTGGAGTTCTGTGTCTTTTGTTTGTATTTTTATTTTCAAAAATAATTTTCAAGGTTTCCTCTTGAAAAAAATTGTTTTTCCTTTTGCCTTGTTTTCGTTTGTTGTCTTGTCTTCTCTTTGTTAATTTTTATCTGTGATATATTTGTTTTCTCTTCTCCTCGCCAACAATCTCAAGGATTTATATTTATATATGTGTGTGTGTGTGTGTGTGTGTGTGTGTGTGTGTGTGTGTGTGTGTGTGTGTGTGTGTGTGTGTGTGTGTGTGGTGAATCCACCACTTGTGCCACACAGGCTGGACTCATAATTCAATTTGGGCTAACAAATTTTTGCTTAAGGAATGGAAAATAAAAAAAAAATTTCATTGTTCATAATAAGGCTTGGGCTCAATTATATGAGCTCAGCAAAACCTTTTGTACACCCTAACATAACTCGGTTTTATGCATTTCTGCTTGTAAATAATATTTAAAGTTTCAATTGGTTGTAATTCGGTACAAACATAACCTTGTTATGACTGTAACTTAAAATGTTAGTTAAATAATGTTATATGTTCATAATACTGTTTATATGACAACAAAATTTAATGAAGTAGGTCAGACTCATAAAAGTTTGCCTGATGTCTTTGATCTTTCCTTGCTTGTCATAGCTAACACAAGCAGCAGTAACAACTTAGACCAATATTAACATCTACAATGCATTTATGCAATGTACTCTTTTCTAAATTTTCTACCAGTGACAGATTATCATAAGATTATTATCAAAAGACACTTAGCTGAGGATAAAATAAATATGAATTTAGCCATAATGGTAAAATAAAAATCACTCGAGCAGAAGAATATCAAACCATGCTGACCTACTCATCGACTGAAAACTAAAGTAGGCATGCATTTGTTTCAAATAAGGTAGTATGAACAGATTGATTGGTTTTATGCAACATATCCAATTTACATCTTTATGTAGAAAGCATAAAAGTGTTTTTAGAGATGTCAATGGAGTGAGTATTTATTAAAAAAAAGTCATATTTTTTTTACTTTTAAATTTACTTGTGCTGATTCTATTATAAGGAGGTCATTCAGATAATTTTAATATAGAAATGCATTGAAAATTATGCAAGAAAGAAATCTTGTGTTATTTCTATTAGTCTCTACTACACTAAATAATTATAGTTATGGCCCACTGTATTTTTTGTTTGTTAAAATTAGCATAATTACAGATTAGTGTCCTCCCACCTGATTTTATTTTCTCACAACTTTATTAATAATGTATTGTTTTGTGGATACATATTTTGTAAAAATGTTGATTGCAATTATCTCAATGAAAATATTTTTTACACTATTCCTAGTTGTTGAAATGATAATAATATTACATTTTGTATAAAATCTATGACATTATCCTGATTGATATCATTCATTATCAACTTGAAATTAGATGGCATGATGAAAAAATGTCTGTTTTCATATAACTTAATTACAAACACAGATGAAAAAAAAGTATACAATAATGAAAGCATTAATGAATGGAAGTATGCAATAATAGAAATACTAAAAAAAATTTGTTTTTATTTTATCAGCAGAATCATAATCTCCAACTTTAAAATCTTATGAAAAATATGTGCTATTAAGAAAGTGATTATTATTATTGTTCTTTGAGTCTCAGTCATTGATGTTATTTAACTGGAAAGTTTGTTGAAATGAATATCAAGCCCCTACCTGCAGCCTCAGATATTCAGGACGTATCGGAGGGTTCTTGCTGTTCCCAGCAAGCATGCTTTTTGAAGTGTTCCAAAAATCGGGGCTGGACTAATCTTCTTTAATCATCATCATCATCATCATCATCATCATCATCATCATCGTTTAACGTCCCTGTTCCACGCTTGCATGGGTTTGGACGAGGGTTTTCCCACTTGAGGCAAGAGTGTTTGTCTTGCTCGCATAGGACTGTCTGGCGGGTTTTCTACAGCTGGATGCCCTTCCTAACACCAACCACATTTACAGTGTGGGGCTGGGAGGTTTTTACTGTGTTGCCTACACGGCCACATTACAGCGTGGACTGTCTGGCGTGTTTTCTACAGCTGGATGCCCTTCCTAACACCAACCACATTTACAGTGTGGGACTGGGAGGTTTTTACCGTGTTGCCTACACGGCCACATTTACAGCGTGGACTGTGTGTTTTTTTGTCGTGACACCTACACGATCTCGTTTGTTTCGGCCTGGATGTTGTGGCACCAACATAACTTTGCATTGAAGGGGGCGGTGTGGATGGGGTGGGACGGGGGTGTATTTTGTTAGAGATGCCTACTGACTTGTAGGTTTTACTTTGTATTTAGGTAAGGTGGGTCTTCTCTGTTACTGAGTACCGCCAAAGGTCTCGGTTCAGTGACATTGTCTAGGAGAGGTGTAAGTGTGTGAGGTCGGAATTTATCAGCTCGTCCCAGGTTTTCCTGGGTCTGCCTACTCTGTGGCTACCATCTATCTTTATTGCCCTGCACTTTGTTATACAGCTGTCGTCTTTCATGCGCATCACGTGACCATACCAATGTAGCCTTCTCTCGAGTAAACAACATCTGATCCCTCTTATTTCTAATTTTTTCCTTAGTTCGTTTGAGATAGTTCCTAGTGCGCCTATGACAATCGGGACGACCTTGACTTCATGGCAGTTCCAAATCTTTTTTTAACTCCCACTTTAAATCCTGGTATCGATTAATTTTCTCCCTCTCCTTTTCTTGCACTCTCGTGTCAAATGGGCAAGCTTCATCTACAATCAGGCACGATCTTTTTTCCTTGTCCAAAACCACCAGGTCAGGTCTATTGTGTTCTAATTTCTTGTCCGTCTGTATCCTAAAATCCCATAGCACCTTCACCTGATCGTTTTCTATCACCGACTCTGGCTTATGCTCATACCACTTCTCAGAATGTGGTAAATTGTTTACTTTGCATAGGTGCCAGTGGATCACCCTGCCTATCACATCATGTCTCCAGCTTTTATAGTGAATCTGAGCTAGGTGTTTACACTCGGATACAATGTGAGCCACAGTCTCCTCTTTCTCTCCACAGATACTACACAGTGAGCTAGCCTCCTCCTTGTAAATATGGTGTTTCACCCACTTCGTTCTGAGGGCTTGCTCTTGCACAGCCATCAGTGTTCCTTCTGTAGCTTTTTTAAGGTCTCCCCTTTTCAACCAGTTCCATGTCTATGGATCTCTAAATTCAGTTTTCTTAAAGAAGGTACTATGAAGGGATTTTTCATGAAGGTTGCTCTTCCTCCTTGTTGTTATTTCCCCCCTTGGACATCCCCTGGTCTATTGTCTTCTCCTTCAGTACAATTTTGAGCATTGGCTCCCTACTGTCAGTCACGTATTTGTGCAGGTTGTTTTTCTCCATCTGAACACAGTCCTCTATGCTGATAAGACCTCTTCCACCTTCTGATCTCCTTAAGTAGAGCCTATCGACATCACTCCTCTTGTGGAACATGTTGTAGATAGTCATTAGCTTCCTAGTCTCCCTATCCATTTCTTTTTGTTCAGCAACATTCCATTTCAGAATTCCCGTACTGTACCTAATAATAGACACAGCTCGGGAATTCACTGCACGTATGACATTCCTACTATTTAGATATGATTTTGATATGTTCCTTACTCTCCTTATGTATTCAGATCTTATCAATTCCTTCATAATTTTTGTTCTTGATGTCATCTGCCTCCAGAACACCTAAATATTTGTATCCTTCTTCAGTGTCAATTTCCTTTATCATCTCACCTGTTGGTACCTGGATTACGTTGCTTCTGCTCAATTTATCCCTCTTCATCACAAGGACTCCGCACTTACTAATACCAAATTGTATACATATATCATTGCTGAAAATACGGACAGTGTCAACAAGTAAATCCAACTCCTCACTCTTCCCAAAGAGTTTAAGATCGTCCATGAAGAGGAGGTGGTTGCTGGTAAGCTCTCCCTTTCCCAACTTGTATCCTGCTCTCACTTTTCGCAATATAACGGTCAGGGGTATCAGGGCAAGGAAAAACAGCAGAGGGGACAAACTATCTCCCTGGAAGATACCTCACTTGATCTTCACACCTCCCAAGGATTCTCCACCCGATGTTAACTGTTTCCCAGGACTTCATACTTTTGCTAAACAACTGTCTGATGTTATCTGCCACCTTGAAGATCTCTAGGCTTTTGGTTATCCAAGAATAAGGTACCATGTCGAATGCCTTTTTGTAATCTATCCATGCCATGGCGAGACCAGTGTGCCTCCTCTTGCAATTCCTCATTACCATCTTATCAATAAGTAACTGGTCTTTTGTACCATGGGACTTCTTTCGGCATCCTTTCTGTTCGTCCGGTAACAAGTTGTTTATGTGGAGGTGATGGTAGATTTCCTCAGACACAATGCTTGTTAACAGTTTCCACATTACGGACAGACATGTGATAGGCCTATAGTTGGTAACATCATTACCCTTGATTCGGTCTTTCATTACCAGAACTGTGGTACCTTTTGTCAACCACTCTGGTACCTCACCCGACATCAAGCATTCATTGAACATGGTTGTCAGTTTCGGATGAAGGGATGTTATATTTTTAATCCAATACCCTTGCACACCATCTGGGCCTGGTGATTTCCAGCTTCTTAGTTTTTTGGCCTGCCCCTTGAGAGTTTCAACAGTGATACTCAAATCAGGTTGTTGGTGTGCTTGTTCACTAATCTCCTTTTTAACTGTCTCAATCCACACTGCCTGACTATTATGATCAACATCCTGCTCCCATATTCCTCTCCAGAATGTCTTAGTCTGTTCCGCCTCAGGGATCAAGTCGTTGCCTCTTTCTTTCCCTTCAAGCTGTCCAAACAGCATCTTCTGGTTGTTGTCAAACATGCGTTTCTGTCTATACTGACTGACTCTGTTCTCATACCGCCTAATCTTTGCACTTTTTGCTACAATGCGTTGCTTCAGTTCCTCTATGATAATATTTAGCTTTTTCCCCCTAGTTTTGTACTTTATTTCCAATCTATCTTTAGTGTCTATGTTTTGTAATGTCCCATTCAGTAAGGACTCAAGCTTTCCAATGTCTTTTCTCATTTCCTTGATTTAACCATTGAGTCGTTTCTTCCACCAAGGTTCTGATCTTTCTTGTTTGTTGTTTCCTCTCGTTTTTATACCAAGTAATTTCCTCACCACATTTGAGGATATTGTTGCATTGGTGAAGGTTCCTCACCTCAAGGTATGGGATGACTTTGTTTACCTTAGCTGTTGTTTCTTTTAACTTTTTCCTGTCTACAAATCTTAGGTTCATAGGTTTTCCACTATCATTGTTCATTTCATCTACCACTAAGTTCAGGATATCAACCAAATCTTGCCTTAGCCCGTCAGCATTCATTTCCTCAATGGCCGTATCTTTGTTCCAGATGTTATTTATTTCAGCATTCAGATCATTGTCTGCTTCGGATGCTTCCTCAGGTCTCTCAACCTCTTCACCTTCATTTCCCACTGGCTCGTTTGCCTGGCATACTCCACTCTCCCTTTCCAACCTAATCTCTCTGCTCAGTTTTTCCAGTTCCAGCTCGCTTATCCACCCACTAGTTCTTAGAGCCTGCCCAGCCAATTTTTGTTCATCTAATTTAAATAGACCAATCTCGTTCCAGATGTTATGCATCCGTTTCCTATAGCCTTTCTCCTTGGGGTTACTCTTCAGGTAACATTTCATGACAGTTCTATTCAATTCTTTCGTCCAGTTGGTTCTTGTCCCTTTCCTTCTTCTTCCTCCAGCACCAGCAGTATTTGGATGACAGCCAGGTCCCTGCTGGTGGGCTAGGCAGCACTTGCTGGGTGAAAGTCTGTCACATGATGTTCCAGTCTCCTTTTCACCATTATTCGAACTGTTTAGGTTCGACATTTAAACACTCATATCGAGCATTGGTGAATGTATGGTTACATAACCACCGGTGATTTCATCCCCCCCCCTCGTGATATTATTATTATTATTATTATTATTATTGTGGCGGTGGATTGGCAGTATTGGTAGAGGGTCGGACGCCATGCTTTGACGCATAGAGTTACGGCCCTTGCCATTCTGAGTTCAAATCCCGCCGAGGTTAACTTTGCCTTTCATCCTTACGGGGTCGATAAAATAAAGTACCAGTAATACACTGGGTAATTGCTGGCCTTGTGCCTAACGTAGAAACAATTATTATTATTATTATTATTTTTATTTTTTTCTTTCATTATTGTTTCTGAGATATATGCCGAGTGTCTTCCTGACACCTAGGGCAAATAAATTCAGTGTACATTAGTAAGCCAGTTAATACAGCACATTGATTATAATTAAAAAAAAAAAATAATAATAATAATTATTATTATTATTATTATTATTATTGTTATTACTCTTTGAGTCTCAGTCATTGATCTTAGTTAACTGGAAAGTTTGTTGAAATGAATATCAAGCCACTACCTGCAGCCTCAGATATTCAGGACGTATCGGAGGGTTCTTGCTGTTCCCAGCAAGCATGCCTTTTGAAGCGTTCCAAAAAGCGTGAAGGGGCCAATTTTCTTTAACCATCCCTGGAAACTTTTTGAGATAGTCCCTAGTGCGCCTATGACAATCGGGACCACTTTGACTTCATGGCAGTTCCAAATCCTTTTTACCTCCCACTTTAAGTCCTGGTATCGGTTAATTTTCTCCCTCTCCTTCTCTTGCACTCTCGTGTCGAATGGGCAGGCCACATCCACAATCAGGCACGATCTTTTTTCTTTGTCCAAAACCACCAGGTCAGGTCTATTGTGTTACAGTTTCTTGTCCGTCTGTATCCTAAAATCCCACAGCACCTTCACCTGATCGTTTTCTATCACCGCCTCTGGCTTATGCTCATACCACTTCTCAGAATGTGGTAAATTGTTTACTTTGCATAGGTGCCAGTGGATCACCCTGCCCATCACATCATGTCTCCAGCCCTTATAGTGAGTCTGGGCTAGGTGTTTACACTCGGATACAATGTGAGCCACAGTCTCCTCTCTCTCTCCACAGATCCTGCACAGTGGGCTAGCCTCCTCCTTGTAAATGTGGTGTTTCAACCACTTCGTTTTGAGGGCCTGCTCCTGCGCAGCCATTAACATTCCTTCTGTAGCCTTTTTAAGGTCTCCTCTTTTCAACCAGTTCCATGTCTGTGGATCTCTAAATTCAGTTTTCTCAAAGAAGGTACTATGAAGGGATTTTTCCTGAAGGCTGCTCTTTCTCCTTGATGTTATTTCCTCCTTGGACATCCCCTGGCCTATTGGCCCCTCCTTTAGTACAGTTCTGAGCATTGGCTCCTTACTATCAGTCACGTATTTGTGTAGGTTGTTTTTCTCCATCTGAACACAGTCCTCTATGCTGATAAGACCTCTTCCACCTTCAGATCTCCTTAAGTAGAGTCTATCGACATCACTCCTCTTGTGGAACATATTGTAGATAGTCAATAGCTTCCTAGTCTTCCTATCCATTTCTTTTTGTTCAGCAACATTCCATCTCAGAATTCCCGTACTGTACCTAATAATAGACACAGCTCGGGAATTTACTGCACTTATGGCATTTCTACTGTTCAGATGTGACTTTAATACGCTCCTTACTCTCCAAAGGTATTCAGTTCTTATCAATTCCTTCATTTTTTGTTCTTGATTTCATCAGCCTCCAGAACGCCCAAATACTTATATCCTTCCTCAGAGTCAATTTCCTTTATCATCTCACCTGTTAGTATCTGGATTCCGTTACTTCTGCTCAACTTACCCCTCCTCATCACAATGACTCCACACTTACTAATACCAAATTGCATACATATATCATTGCTGAAAATACGGACAGTGTCAACAAGCACATCCAACTCCTTCTCACTCTTCCCGAAGAGCTTAAGATCGTCCATGAAGAGGAGGTGTTTGATGGTAAGCCCTCCCTTTCCCAACCTGTATCCTGCTCTCACTTTTCGCAGTACACTGGTCAGGGGCATCAGGGCAAGGACAAACAACAGAGGGGACAGACTATCTCCCTGGAAGATACCTCTCTTGATCTTCACGCTTCCCAAGGATTCTCCAGTTGATGTTAACTCTGTTTCCCAGGACTTCATACTTTTGACCAACAACTGTCTGATGTTATCTGCCACCCTGAAGATCTCCAGGCTTTTGGTGATCCAAGAATGAGGCACCATGTCAAATGCCTTTTTGTAGTCTATCCATCCCATGGCAAGACCAGTGTGCCTCCTCTTGCAATTCCTCATTACCATCTTATCAATAAGTAACTGGTCCTTTGTACCACGTGACTTCTTTCGGCATCCTTTCTGTTCGTCCGGTAACAAGTTGTTTATGTGGAGGTGATGGTAGATTTCCTCAGACACAATGCTTGTTAACAGTTTCCACATTACGGACAGACATGTGATAGGCCTATAGTTGGTAACATCATTACCCTTGATTCGGTCTTTCATTACCAGAACTGTGGTACCTTTTGTCAACCACTCTGGTACCTCACCTGACATCAAGCAGTCATTGAACATGGTTGTCAGTTTCGGGTGGAGGGATGTTATGTTTTTAATCCAATACCCCTGCACACCATCTGGGCCAGGTGATTTCCAGTTGGTTAGTTTTTTGGCCTGCCCCTTAAGAGTTTCAACTGTGATACTCAAATCAGTTTGTTGGTGTGCCTGTTCACTGATCTCCTTCTGTACTGTCTCAATCCACACTGCCTGGTCATTATGTTTAATATCCTGCTCCCATATTCCTCTCCAGAATGTTTTAGTTTGTTCCGCCTCAGGGATCAAGTCGTTGCCTATTTCTTTCCCTTCAAGCTGTCTCCAAACAGCATCTTCTGGTTGTTGTCGAACATGCAGTTCTGTCTTCTGGACGCCATGCTTTCCAGCATAGTTACGTCCCTTTACGATCTGAGTTCAAATCCCGCCGAGGTTGACTTTGCCTTTCATCCTTACGGGGTCGATAAAATAAAGTACCAGTAATACACTGGGTAATTGCTGGCCTTGTGCCTAAAGTAGAAACAATTATTATTATTATTATTATTATTATTATTATTATTATTATTATTATTATTATTATTATTGGCGGCCTACGTGGGAAATCGTATTATCGTGGTGCTCCGCAAATGTTTGTTGTTTTCAGTTGTTTCAAATTGCCAGTTATGGAAATTTTTTGTTATTAAGTGTTTATAAGTTCACATATATTGCTTTCTGAAAAGGACACAAAAAAATATTGGGGCCTTGAGCCCAAAACTTAAACTTTTTATTTATCAAACAAAATATTTCTTTTAAAAAAAACATGGACGACAAATTTCCTGTTTTTAACAGACCAACACCCCCTCCACCAACACCATTGTAAGCCTTGCTACGGTTCCCAACACTGAAAATATAATTAATAGCAGTCTCAATTATTTAGATTTGCCGCATAAAGACATGAATTTCCCGCCATTACCAATAACTGCAGCCGTTAAAGCTGCCATCCCCACCACCACAATGTCAAAAAGAACAACGAACACCACTGATACCACCACCACCACAGCGACAACAGAACCAAAAAAAAATGATCTTGTGACATCGAAATGGATTCACCCAGAATCGACTCTTCCACGCCGAACACCACTGACACCACCACCACCTCCACTACAACTGAAACTAAAAATAACAACAACAACAACAACAACAACAATGAGAATAACAACAACATCAACACCAGCGCAAAACAAAATGTGTCATTTGCCAAAGCAGCCAAGAAAAGCGAAACAATCAAGGTAAGTTAGGATGAATTAAATGAAGCCAAGAGAATGGTAAAAAAAAGATGGGTACAGGGTCAGCCTCAACCCCCATCTAATAAAATGGACCATTGGCGCCTATGCACCGTGTCATATCGGACCATAAACACAAAATCACGCCGAGTGGAACAGGCATCTGAGTCCCAGATACAAAAAGCTGTGGGACATGTGTGGGCGAAAAAATCCACATCAGACGTGGGCAGAAATATGGAACCGTGGACGTGTTCTTTGGAACCCCACAGGAAGCCAGAGAGCACTCCATGGCCCCATTAAGAAGTGACGAGTTCACACTCATCCCAAGCTATTGTGGTCAGAGACTCATGAAGATCAGGGTGACCCACGTTTCGCCGGCCATCGAAATTCCCCGGCTAATGGCTGCTGTCCTCGCCGGCATCGAGGCCAACATGAAAATAATTGAGGTAACAAAAGAAAAGCAGGAGAACTGGTCCGGATCTGGGATGGAGTTCCTGATCCAAGCGGACCAGAAAAACATCGAGGAAATTCCAGAGGTGATAGACCTCAATGACAGCAGCCACCTCACCGTAATCGTTGAGGGTAGAAGGCCTAGGTGTGTCGTTTGTGGCGAAGGAACCCACCTAAAGGCTTTCTGCCCTCAGGCTAAAAAGTTGAGGCTACCTCTTCTACCCACCCCAGTGACTCAACCATAAAAACCAGCAGCAGCAGAAATGGCAGCAACAACTATAGCAGCAACAACAGAAGCAACTCTAGTAGCAACAACCCCAGCAACAGTAGCAAAACCAACACCACCACCACCCACCGCGCCAGAATTAGCACCACCACCTCCACCATCAACCACGCCACAACCAAAACCAACGCATGTGGAGGATTTTCCATTCCCCGGCCTATCGCAACAAAACAAAACAACCAAAACGATACACACTACACAGCATTAAATTTGAACAACAACCAATTATTACACTACATCCAACACAACACCAGCATCACAGAAAAAGACTACACAACACCCCAAAAATTCACAACACCCCCCACACATACAAATCACTTGCATCACACAGAAAACGTACACGACACTAAAACAAAAAATCCCCAAGGACATCAGAGACTTCCGACAAACACTCTTTAGGAGGATGTATAAGGACATCCTTTCGGAGAAGGCCACAAGCAGTGAGAAGGATGGAGAAGCCATCCTTCCTCTACGAGAAGTGAGGTAAGTGGTCTTTTCCATCTTTTTCCACTCTTTTTCAACATGACCTCACTCAGAATAGGCAGCATAAAGGCGCATGATCTGGGGTCGTCATGGAAGCAGAGCCACCTTCTCAACGACCTCAGGTCACTAGACATAGATGTGGTGGCCATCAGCGAGACCAGAATCTCTGAAGCACGGGCCTTTGCACTGATCTTCGGCGGCTATGATGTGTATGCATCTCCCAGCCAACCTGGATCGGGGGGAGGAGTTGCTGTGATTTTTCGGACAGGTTTAGATCTCGCCATACGGACAGGAGCAGGGCGGCCTGATTTCTTCCGGTGTCGGGAGACCTTTCTTTGAACGTCCCGCTCTTTATTGTTAGTGGGCGACTGGAACGGGATCTTAGATGCACGCTGGGACTGTGTGGGATTAGTGGATAGGGGTGGAGGGCGTAAAAGCCTCGCAAACCTGCTCAGACGGTTTCAACCGTCTGACAGGTACCGTCTGGATTTCCAGAATGTGCCAATGTGGACATGGACAAACCGCATCGGGTCATCCAGATCATATCTAGATAGGGTATTTTGTAGAGAAATAGATAGGTTTAGCATAGGCTGTCCACATTTCAGTATAGTCGACTACACGGACCACAAATTCGTGATCTGTGAGGTTGACTTAGATAGGCTTCATAGACAGGGACACGGCTACTGGAAGCTAAACGTGCAAGGCCTACAGAGACCGGATTAGCGAATAAGCGGGCGTTGACGGGGGCCATCGTCAACAAAAAATGGTGGTTTGCTCTGAAAAGAACGATTAGAATAGAGTCCATTAGGTTTAGTAAGGCTTTAGCAATAGAGAAAAATAGAGCAGAGGGAGAACTAGTTAGAAAATTAGACGAGGCGCTTAGCAAAGGCATCGCGACCGACGTACTTGCAGAGAAATTGGCCCTTGACCAAATCTTCAATGCAAAGCACGAAGGCTGCATTGTCAGAGCTAGGGTGCGTGCTCTCAGACATAGGGGACGAAAGCCGTTCAATGGACCCGAGTGGCGGAGGCGCGTCAAGGCAACAAAGTCACGATCCGGTCTTTGGTGGACCACGACGGGCGCATGCTACTCGATCCCGGGAAAATGTGTGAAGCTTTTCAGCAACACTTCGCTCAGTTGTTCGGGGGCAGCGGCGAGCCGGATCGAGGGATGGACTTTAGTGCCTACCTCGACGAACTGCCGCGGCTCTCGTCCACTGGGGCGAAGTGTTGCGGAAAGCCGATAACAGCCACTGAAGTACGGGAGGCAATGACTGGCTGCACAAGGGGTAAATCGCCTGTTTTGGATGGTCTGCCCTATGAACTTTACGTACAGATGCCAGACTTGTTCGGAAGCCTCTTGGCGAACATCTACTGCAACTGGCAACAGAATGGGAGAATTCCCAGCTCTGTGAGCCGAGGAGCGGTGGCGCTGCTGAGAAAGCATCCGAACAAGGGGGATAACAGATAATTTCAGGCCCATAACACTGCTAAACACAGAGATCAAGATTTTGGCCAAGGTGCTAGCAAAGAGGTTGGCGCTTGTCATTGGTGGTCTGGTGGGAGAGGCGCAGACATGAAGCCATTCCAGACAGATCCATCCACGACAACCTCCACCTCGTGCGATACATCGTGGAGAGGGTAGCTAGGGAACCTGGCACGGGTGGGTCCTTGATCAATTTAGATCAGTCGAAAGCTTTTGATAGGGTCAACCATCGTTATCTGGCGGCAGTCCTGAAGGCGGCTGGCTTTGGGCCCGTCTTCAGAGGCTGGATCGCTGCCATGCACAGCAACATCTGCTCTGTGGTGAGAGTGAACGGTCACCTTTCAGAACCGTTCAACATCATGCGCTCGGTCTGCCAAGGATGTTCCCTCTTGTCCCTCGTATACGTATTGACTCTCGAGCCATTACTGCACAAACCGGAGACGTTGAGGGGGGGGGGGGGTCCCGTGCGAACTAGGATGCCGAAGATCCGTGTCCGCATATGCGGACGATGTCACCGTAATGGTGTCGAACGCCAAACACATTGAGGCAATCGGCACCACACTAAAAGAATAGGAGGCGGTGACAAGAGCAATGATCAACCAGGAAAAGTCGGTGGGCCTGCAGCTCGGCACCTGGAGAGGCAGGTCCATGCCTTCCAACAGCGTCGTCGGGCGCTGGACGGACAGACTGGTTAAATTGCTAGGGGTCTGGTTCAGTCCGGACCTCCAGACGGACAAAACTGGGACGAGGTGACGAACAGGGTGTTTTCTCTCACCCAGAAATGGGCAGAGAGGAAGCTATCCCTGAAAAGTCGAGCGGATGTGGCGAATGCGAACATCGCGTCCATCATCTACTGCCGCCTGACCATCGTGCCTTGTCCTAAGCCTCGCCTATCTGCGCTGGAGCGTTTGCTCTTTCGCTTTTTGTGGAAGGGACGTGCTCCGATGGTCAGGTGGTCCATCTTCTGTCAACACCCGCTACGTGGAGGGCTGGGCATGCCGTGGCTGATGGTGCGCAGACACGCGCTCAGGCTACGACATCTCCACCTCTACCTCAACGGTGATCAGGTGTAGTCGCCGTTTGCTAGACACGTCTTTCCCCATCTCGTGTTCTTGACGGAGCTGCAGTCCTAGGTCAAGCGAAGACCGAGAGGGAGCGCTTGGAGACTGGAATGTCTTCAGGCGCTCATAGCCCTCAACCAGTCGGGCAATGTGATCGGTGGAAACTCCACCTTGGCGTTCTATAGAGGATTAGTGGAGAGGAAGAGCGACGACGTACTTGGGGAAACTCTAGGTGTCGACGAAAATCAACTAGCCAATCTCTTCGGAAGAACTTTCGGGCTGGGGCCTATGGACAACTTCCAGAAATCCCTGGAAGTGCTACCGAGGAGCTTTGCCAGTTCGGGATAATCTTTACAGGCATGGAGGTGCCGTCAGCCGGGCATGTCCGAGATGCGCGCAGGGCGACGTAACCATCCTGCACGCATTCGTCCAGTTTCCGAGCATTGCTGATTTGTGGGTTTATGTCGAACACTTGCTGTCACATGTAGGACGGATCCGGCTATCAGCTGAGTCCATCGTGAGGATTGCCCCGCCCTCTTCCTTTAACCGGGAAGGGCAGGCAGTTTTTATCTGTCTGGTGGCCATGGTAAAAGAGATTGTATGGTGGACGTGTCTGAGAGGGTTGAAGACCGGTACTTTCCTCTTCGGTGATGCCCTCATTAACTTTTTCAGGTTTCACCTGAAGAAGAAAATCAGAGTGGAGAGGGAAGTGCTGACTTCCAGCCAGTTTGTTAAAAGGTGGGTGAGAGAGGCAAGAATGGCCCATGTGAAGGGGTCTACCCTGAGCGTGTGCCTGTACCATTGTAGGAGGAAAACTGGAAGAGGGCATTTGCCCTAGCGGTCAGGGTAACCGTAGCTTTTCTTGTGGGCTTTCTCCACAAGCAGGTCCCCCCCCCCATTGGGAATTTTTCATTGTTTTCTTTTGTTACACTCTGTTTTTGTTTTTTTTACATGCAGAAATGCCTATTTGTATTGTCCTGTGTTGTCCTTAATGTTATACTTTGTGTCAACCCTTGTGGTTAATAAAGAAAGCATTCTTCTTCTTCTTCTTCTTTTGTTTAGTCCATGCTATTCCATGATTTGCTCCTGTACAGTGGGCAAATTCCTTTCATGTCCATCTCTATGAGGGTCTTATATTTCTCCGTGGCTCCTTTGTGGCTGATTCTGTCTCTTTGGTTGTAGCCAGAGAATTGCATGTGATTGATGAAGTGTTGGATATGTCTCTCCCATGCAGTTCTCTGGCAACAACCAAAGAGACAGAATCAGGGTATACAAAGGAGCCACAGAGAAATATAAGACCCTCATAGAGATGGACATGAAAGGGATTTGCCCACTGTACAGGAGCAAATCATGGAATAGACCAACACTGGAGTGAACTAAAAGGACAAAAAGACGGTTTGGTACTATATGAATACACCAGACTAAGACGTGATGGTAATATAGACAACATAAACAAGAAAATAATATCTAAACATAGAAATGATTCAACATGTAGACAAATAAGGGAAGCAACTGAAATAGAACTAAGAAAACTGATAAAAATAGTAAATAAATGAATAAAAAATGGATAAGTAAACATTACAACAATACAATGGAAGGAAACATAATAGTATCACTGATGATGTCACAGGTGTGTGATGAGAATCTATATATATATTTATATCTATATTTTTAACTGTTGGTCAATCAATGATAAACATTGATTGCCAGCTAAATTAACTACAGGGATATAAAATATATAGAATCAAAAACCAACCCAAACCAAAGTGTGAGTGTGTTTTATTATATATTTCTGGCAATATTATAACAATATCACCCTCCCCAAATATTTGTTTCAATACATGATTTCATATCAAAAACCTTGCAAAACAAATTCATCAGCGTATATATATATCATCATCACCGTTTTATGTCCATTCTTCCACGCTAGCATGGGTTAGACGGGTTGTCCTGTTGTGGGCAATTTCCAGTTGACTGGCCTTGTCTTGCTCATACAGGAACTGATTTTGGCTTTCTACAGCTGGACGCCCTTCCTAACACCAACCTCATTTACAGTGAGTGCTGGATGCTTTTTTTCCGTGGTGCCTACACGACCACTTTATAGTGTGGGCTGGGTGCTTTTTTTGTCATGACACCTGCACGACCAATTTGAATATGTGTTGGTTAGTTACCGACAGATACCATCAGACCTAATTCCAGGACAACTGACCTAAGAAAGGCAAAACTAACCTCGGCAGGATTTGAACTCAGATCGTAAAGGGTCATAACTCTATGCCATAAAGGAAATAGAATATTAAAAGTAGAAGAAATCAAAACCATGTAAATTTATCCTTTATTTTTAGATGGCCTTGAGCAAATGAAGTGGTGGTGATAGAATTCTTGGCAAATGTATGTTTAATAAAAAACAACATATGTACAAGTTGTTTGAAAGAAATCTCCTTCATAAAGAGCAACAAACAAATGATGCATATGTATGAAGATGTGATGTTTACTGCAATACTGTGATTTTCATAAGAAAACATAGCTATCTTTTTGTCAGGCTGCATTAAAAATATTGAAATTGATTTATAGATTTATTGGACTTTATTTTCAATTTGGTTAAAGATTTACATTTGGTATTACTGTATTATGCCAGTATTATGTACAGTACATGTACATTGTAATTAGTAAAAAAAGAATATACAATAAATCTGACAGTACCTCCCATTCCTCTTAGAATTTTTTACTCTTGAATGCCAAAGTTTGGGACAAGTTATTCGAGATGGCATATTCTTCCCATGTACACTTTTAAAATCATCATCATTTAACGTCTACTTTCCCTGCTAGCAATGGTTGGAGAGGTCTTCACAAACTGAGGGTTCGCATTTTGATTACATACAGTTCCATGTTCTACCAAGTGCATTTTATTATTTTACCCACACTGTGGTGGATTGGCAGTATCGGTAGAGGGTCGGAAGCCATGCTTTGACGCATAGAGTTACGGGCCTTGCCATTCTGAGTTCAAATCCCGCCAAGGTTAACTTTGCCTTTCATCCTTACGGGGTCGATAAAATAAAGTACTAGTAATACACTGGGTAATTGCTGGCCTTGTGCCAAAAGTAGAAACAATTATTTTACCCACACTAGAAAGGTTGTCATATTTTTCACACAACTGGAGGGTCCTCACAACCATTTGTTTGGCAAGCTTTCTATGGCTGGATACCCTTCATATCCCCAACCACTTTACAGTTTTGTACTCAGTACATTTATCATGTAGATCACCAATACTAGGGAGGTTGTCATGTCCTTGACTCAACTGGAGGTTCCTCTTAACCCTTTAAACATAACTTTTACAAGGCCAGCAATTATCCCAGTGCATTACTTGTACTTTATTTTATCGACCCCGTAAGGATGAAAGGCAAATTTAACCTCGGCGGGATTTAAATTCAGAACGTAAAGGGCCATAACTCTATGCTGCAAAGCATGGTGTCTGTCGTTCTACCGATTCTGCCAATCCAAATGTTAGTAGATAACCCGTTTGATACTAAATCACTGCTGGTTCTCTGATACAAGATTGTTTATTTTAGTGTTTGTATTCATCTGAAAACCTTCCATCATAATTTTATGTAAGAACCTTTATATGCGTGCATGTGTGTGGTAATAAATATATATGTATATGCTGTCTGTGTGTGTGTGTATGTGTGCACATGTGTATGCATTTATGTATTTATGCCTATATATTTGTTTGTATGTACCCCGCTCGATTATCTGGTGAGCCCTTAGAAAACTAGATGTTGATGAATGGCTTGTGAGAGCTATACAAGCCATGTATAAAGAACCAGTCAGCAAGGTTAGAATTAACAACGAATATAGTGAAGAGTTTAGTATAAAAGTTGGTGTTCATCAGGGTTCCGTCCTTAGCCCCCTACTATTTATTATTTCCCTTCAGGCTATAACAGAGGAGTTCAAGACCGGCTGCCCATGGGAACTCCTATATGCAGATGATCTAATGCTCATAGCTGAATCAATGGCGGAACTAGAGAAGAAATTCCAAACATGGAAGCATGGCCTAGAATCAAAAGGCCTTAAAGTTAACTTGTCTAAGACTAAAGTTCTAGTTTGTAGGAAGGAAAATAGGGCACCGGTCCCTTCTGGGAAATGGCCATGCTCAGTGTGTAGGAAAGGAGTAGGCAGAAACTCCATTTTATGTCCCAAATGCAAAGTATGGGTGCATAAAAGATGTAGTGGGATCACAGGTAAGCTAACTAAGAATATAGATTTTATATGTGGCCGGTGCTCTGGTGCAATAAGTAGCAGCAAGTGCCCATAGAATACTAGCTCATTCCATTGCACAGATGGTTCTATAGAAATAGTGGACAGCTTCTGTTACCTGGGTGACAAAATCAGCAGTGGGGGAGGGTGCTCTGAAAGTACAGTAGCTAGAGTCAGAATGGGATGGAAAAAGTTCAGAGAGCTTATACCACTATTGGCCGCTAAAGGGTTCTCTCTAAAAATGAAAGGCAGGCTGTATGATGCCTGCACAGGAACAGCAATGTTACATGGCAGTGAGACCTGGGCATTGTGTGCAGAGGATATACGCAGACTGGAGAGAAACGAAGCTTGCATGCTCCGCTGGATGTGTAATAGTAATATACGTGAACGGCAAAGCATAAACGAACTAAGGGAGAAATTAGGAATAAGAGGGATCAGATATTGTTTACTCGAGAGAAGACTACGTTGGTATGGTCACGTGATGCGTATGAAAGACGACAGCTGTATAAAAAAGTGCAGGGCGATAAAAATAGACGGTAGCCATGGAGTAGGCAGACCCAGAAAAACCTGGGACGACTTGATAAATTCCGACCTCACAGACTTACACCTCTCCAAAACAATGTCACTGAACCGAGATCTTTGGCGCTACACAGTCATACAGAAGACCTGCCTTGCCTAAGTACAAAGCGAAACCTACAGCCAGTAGGCACCTCTAACAAAATACACCCCGTCCCACTACACCCACCACATCCCCTTAAATGTGAAGTTATGTTGGTACCACAGCATCCAGTCCGAAACAAATGAGGTCGTGTAGGTGTCACGACAAAAAAACACATAGTCCACGCTATAATGTGGCCATGTAGGCAACACGGTAAAAACCTCGATGTACACACTGTAAACGTGGTTGGTGTTGGGAAGGGCACCCAGCCGTAGAAAACCCGTTAGACGTGTAGGTGTCACGACAATAAAACACAGTCCACGCTGCAATGTGGCCGTGTAGGTAACACAGTAAAAACCTCCCAGTCCACACTGTAAACGTGGTTGGTGTTAGGAAGGGCATCCAGCTGTAGAAAACCCACCAGACAGTCCTGAGCAAGACAACCAATCTTGCCTCAAGTGGGACAATTCCCGTCCAGATCCATGCTAGCGTGGAAAATGGACGTTAAACGATGATGATGATGATGTATGTGGTGTTTGTATATATGTCTGTGTGTCTGTTTTAGTGTGCACATGTGTGAGAAAGTGAGAGAGTGTGTGTGTGTAATACAAATCAAACCAAACCAAACCAAGGAAACAATGTTTCCATTGATCTTTCCATTTCTGATTATATCTGCTGGCCACAACTAACTGACAGAAGGAACAACATGAAACAAAATATTTTGCTCAGGAACACAACATGTAGAAAGCGAACTCATGATCTTATGATAGTTAGTCCAATACTTTAATCACTAGGACATGTACCTTCACCTTTGTTGTGTACAAAACACCAACTTCAAAATGAGGAACTTAGTTATATTACTAAATTCCACCAAATTCTTGATTATTTTTTAAATAATTTGAAAATTATAAGCACTATCATTAATTAGAAATGTAGTTACAAAAAGGTTAAAGTGTTTACTTATTTATCGGAAAACTTTCCATCAGTATAATTTATTAGAACATTTTTTTATGTTCAAAACATTAACATAATAATGAGAAAGTTAGTTAGTTGTATTACCAAATCCTTCCAAATTCTTTATTATTTTCGAAGTAGTTTGAAATTTATATAGACACAGTGTCTTTCATTTGAAATATGGTAACAAAAGAGTTTATCCCCTTAGTATTTAAACAGGCCATATCCAGCCAGAATTCTCTCACTACTTTTTGTTCAAACTGGCCATAACTGACTGCTCATATTGATGTTAAGGTATTATTCTCAAAATAAATAATATCAAAATCTTGTAGATTCAATATTATGTGAGATAATTATATGAGGTAAAGCCTTTACCAAGAAAATACAATAGTATATATAGAGTAATGTAAATGCTAAAGGGTTAAGGTCTCTGATTTTGCTTAATTGTTTGGGTCAATGCTTTCTTTTAATTTCTCCAGTTGATATGCTACCCTGCCCCCATCCAAGGTTTTGTTGCGATCAGTAGTAGCCCAGCCTGCTGAAAATAAGGTTATTTCCAGAATTGTCAACATGACTATCAAATCTCTCATAATAAAACTTCTGAGTACTTCTTTCACTGGGCCAACTGAGGATTTCACAAGTTATTTGACAGGTCCCTCCACTCTCAAAGCAGGTAGAGGTGGTAGTGGTGGGGTATATTTAGAGAATTGAAACATTTATCTGCAAACATAGCTATGCCCAGTTCACAAATGCAATACAATGTAATGTCCATATGTATATATGTTTGTGTTTTTGTGTGTATGGGTGAGTGTTTTTTGCGTTTTTGTGTGTAGGCCTATGTGCATGTGTGTGTGTTTGTGCATGTGTGTATGTATATATATATGTATCTGTTGTGTGTATGTATATATATATGTATCTGTTGCGTGTTTGTGTATGTGTGCACATGTGTATGCACATATGTATGTACACCTGCATATTTGTTTGTATGTATGGGGTGTGTGTGTATATGTCTGTGTGTCTGTGTTTGTGTGCACATGTGTGTGAGAGAGAGAAAGTGTGTGTGTGTGTGTGTGTATTTGTAATACAAACCAAAAATCAATGCACAGACACTCACAGCACCATGTAATTAACTAAAACAGAGGCTTAATATGGTCACTTCATAAATTAGAAATAACAGAAAAATCCCCTTAAATCACAACCTACTGATTTTAAAAGAAAATAATGTACACATTTAGTCCTAGATATACAAATAAACAGGATGATTATGGTTGGAATGCTTTTGATCATGGGTATGGTTATTCAATTATAGCTAACCTGATGCTAAACTTCAACAACTAAGAACAGTTACTGGTTGCTGAAAGTAACTTAGTTAAACAGTTTTCAATCCAGGAATGTTAACATTTATTTAACAATATAGTTTTGGTCGGTTTGAACATTAAAGGGTTAAAATAAAACAACATAAAAAAGGGTGGGGGCAATTCACCACCAAGGGCGACGATTGGCTGCACATCACATCATAAGGGTTAACTAAACACTTTGAAGCAAGCCTTTTTAGGAGCTTTTTTACCGTGTCTCCTACATGACCACTTTACAGTATGGACTAGGTGCTTTTTGTTGTGACACCTGCATGACCACTTCACAGTGTGGACTGGATGTTCTGTGGTACCAACATAACTTTACAGAGAAAAAACAAAAAAAAAGAATATATCATCATCATCACCATTTTACGTCCGCTTTTCCCGGCTTACAAGGGTGGGACGGGAACTGATTCTGGCTTGATTTCTACAGCTGGATGCCCTTCCTAACATCAACCTCATTTACAGTGAGTACTGGGTGATTTTTTTGCCGTGGAACCTCCACGACCACTTTGCAGTGGAATGATAGGGATCCCAGTCTATCATCTCATTTCTACAGCTGAGTAAACTGGTGTAATATGAAATAAAGTGTCTTGCTCAAGGAAACAACACATCACCCGGTCTGAGAATTGAACTCACAACTTTTCGATTGCAAGGCCAATATATGTATTTTTAAAGGTTAAACAAGGTTCAATGAATAAATAAAAGAATGAGTTTTACAATAGATTGGAAGCACTCCACAATAAAATGGTTTTCTGGAGTTATTAATATTAATTCAAAATATTAACAAAAATAGAACTTCTTGTGATCAAGTATATTTTATTATACATATTTCAGAGGTACTGAGCTATCTTCAACAGTACGTCCTGAAATAATAAAATATACTTGATCACAAGAAGTTCTATTTTTGTTAATATTTTGAATTAATATTAGTAACTCCGGAAAACCATTTCTGTTGAGTGCTTCCAATCTATTGTAAAACTCATTCTTTGATTTATTCATTGAACTAAAATATAACTAGCTCCCAGCAGGTTGAGCGCTTTTCTATACAATAGATTGTAAATTTAATAAATAATGCAATTCTTCATATTCCCGACATCTCTCAAAGATATACCTATACCATCTAATGAAGAATAGATGAGGAAACTTATAGAGCAAACAAACTCTTTTATAAGAAGAGTGAGATGGCATGCATTTCATTTCGATAATAAAGAAGCTAAAAGGAAAGCCAACAGCAATTATTTCGAAACTATCTTTAAATCCTAAATCCAGAAAAAATCCTCCATACAACAAACTCTTGGAGGATTTTGAAACAGAAATGCTCAATATACTAAAGAAAATTAAATTCAGGAAAAATCCATATAGAGGTCACCAATACCTTAGAACTCTTAAAGAAAAAATCTTGGATATAAAAAAAGTTAATAAAATATTAGTGAAGTCTGACAAAACCAACAATTTATATGGGATAGATAAAGATGAATATAATGACTTGATTTTAAAAGAACTAAGGAAAAATTATAGAAAAGCCCCAGCCGAAGATCTTACAGACATCAATAATGATTCATTTAAATTAATAGCAAAATTTGGAATTGAAGGAAGAACTGAACCTTTTATACCTAGACAGCCGTGGATAAATTTTAAGGATCACAAAAGAAACTTTGAGGAAGACCTGCCAGTTAGACTGATTGCTCCATCTAAATCGGATATTGGAGTAATCAGTAAGAATATTATTGATAGAATTCTACCTACTCTGAAATTGAAGTCTAAATTGAGCTTATGGAAGGACACTAATGAAGTGATTGACTGGTTTAAAAATATAGATAATAAGAAAAATCACAAATTCATCCAAATGGACATAGCAAGCTATTATTCTTCTATTACACTTAACCTATTCAATAAGGCTTTATCTTATGCTTACAAACATACAGATCTAACTACGGATGAAATCGATATCATATTAACTGCTAGAAGAACTCTAATTAATTTCAACAATGAATATTGGACCCGTTCAGATAGGAATAGAAACTTTGACATTACCATGGGATCATCGGACTCAGCGCAAGTCACGGATCTTCTGGGGATTTTCATCTTAAATATGGTAAATAGAAAACTACCGGAGATTACAGGTGGTTTATATAGGGACGATATTTTATTTACGGTTGTCAAACATAGCAATACAGAACTAAATGGGGTTAAGAAAACTATAATTGACTTCTTTAAAAATTACGACCTTAAATTAGAAGTTGAAAATAGTACCAAAATAGTTAATTTCCTTGACGTTACCCTTAACTTAAACTCAGGATTTTATTACCCTTTCCATAAGCCCAATGAAAACTTAAACTACGTTAGCTATTACTCTAATCACCCTAAATCAGTGAAAAACGCAATAGTCAATAGTGTACAGAAACGCATAACTAGAATATCCGCTAATAAATCCATATTTGAGGAAAAAGCAGGATATTATAATGACGCGCTACGAAAAGCAGGTTATAAAAATAATATAGAATATATAGATAATAATAATTTGAATTATAATCCTGATAAAAATAAGAATAACATATATAACATATATAAACGAGATTCTAAAAATGATAATACAAACACCAGTACCGTGAATAAATCTGGGAAAAAAATCAGAACTAAATCAGTTATATGCCCCCCCCCCCCCCCGGCTTCTGTAGCAATAAAAACTCCACTCAAAAATCTATTCTTTAAAGCTTTAGATAAATCCTTCCCCATTCAACTTAAACACCGTTCCATATTTAACAGACACACAATTAAGCTTTCTTATTCTACAACTATGAATATGGCCCAGAACATCGCTAAAATAAATAGTAGAATTCTAAATTATAATCAACATACATTTAACGATAATGAATATAATATCACTAGCAATATTAATACTAGGAATAACAATAACATTACAATCAATAGAACATTTCGGAGTACTAATAATGTTAATGTAAATAGTACAATTTATAAATCGAAATGTAATTGTAGAAATAGACCAGATTTCCCTCTGCAAAATAATTGTCTGGATAGCAATCTGGTATATAAATGCACTGTAAAAGCAAATAACATCACATACAACTATATTGGTGCAACTTCTTCGACATTTAAATCAAGATTTACGAACCACAAATGCTCTTTTTTGAATCCTAATAGGAAATCTTCGACTTCTTTATCACAACTTATATGGTCATTAAAAGACAAAAATTTAAAATACTCGATTTCTTGGACGAAGTTGTGTAATAGTAGAATTTACTTGAATTCTTCAATATCACCTAACTACAACCTCTGTACCATGGAGACCCTTTTAATAATTACTAATTATGAAAATTTAATTAACAAAAAAAGTGAATTATTCTCAAACTGCCTTCATAAAGCTTTGTCTACATTCCAACCCTCGCAAAAAGTCAGGAAAAACGCTAAATAAACAGGTTCTAATTTTTGACGTCTCTTATCAACTGTGTACCTAAAACGTTATAACAGATTATAAAACTTTAATAATTTTTTTTTTTTATTCATTTATGATATGATTAATGTTAGATTAAAGGGTCATGTTTAGGTATATAAACATATTATTTGTTAACATGATCTCTCGAGGAATGTGCATATCATTTGATTGTTTAGATATATTTAATTTTGATTGGGATTCTTTGTATATTTTTTTAATATATGGCTTATATCCTTAACAGTTATAATGTACCGTAAATCATTCATGCATTTATGTTTTTGTATATTTATTCATTTGGAGTATGTTTTACGATTCACGAAGTTTGATTTATATTTTTTTCCCCACTTAACTTGATGTAAAACTTCAATTATAACATTACTAACAATGATTCTACTTATTATTTATTATATGTCGATAAAATAAAGTACCAGTAATGCACTGGGTAATTGCTGGCCTTGTGCCTAAAGTAGAAACAATTATTTATTATATGTATATCGATCACTAATATCTGGAATACTCTATTTATATTTGAACAAATCTGTATATCTAGTATAATAACATGCTTCTAGTTACATTTACACGTATAAGTACTTTAGATACTTTAATGACTTTCTAGTGTTGTAATCGTTAACTATTTTCTAAATATTTTCTAAGTTATATAACGATTATTATTTTATTTTATTTAATTAAATTCGGGTTACCTTCGGGTCAATGAAATCTTTAGGTTTTCTCTTTCTCATTATACTACTATATAAATAAATTTTTAAAAAATGTTCTTGTATTTTTAAACTATATAGCTTGGATATTGGGCATTTTAAAGATCGCAAACAATTCATTTTTTTATTTTGAATCTGACTCTTATCCTTATGATTCATGAAGTTTGACTTGTATATTTATAGTATATATGTATTACATGACCTTATTATAATAATTGATCTAAAACCTTAATTTTTAACAATATTATCAGTAACTTATTTATTGTATTATATTTTGTTATATATAACTGATAATCTTTAGACAATATAATCTTTGTTTATATTTAGACAAATGCATATATCTAATTTAATAATAAACTTTTTTAAGTTTAATTATAAGGCCTTTTGATGCTTTAAGGCATTCTAATTGTTAATCTTAATTTTTAAAATTATAACTGTAATTATTTTATAAATTATATAATGCGAATTATCTTCAATATAATATAAATAATTAAATATAATATAATAAAATTTAATAAGAATTACCTTCGTGAGGATGAAAATATTATGCTTCTTTCTCATGTTTGCAAATAGTTTAAATATGATTTCATAAAATATGATTTTATAAATTAACTATGATAGTATACTTTAATATTAATACAGATATTTATAAACTTTTATAGCCTGAAATATTATACACTTTGATTAATTCATTACTCTGAACTAACTTAAATGATTTGAAAGTTAACGGTCAACCGGATACGTTTGGATAGTATATATAACTAATTAACTAAGGACTGGAAATTAACCTTCATATAATTACACCCAGTTATATTTAGGATTTAGATTGATGAATACTTCTAGATAATTCAATAATTCAAAGATTCGAGTTTACTCTTTCGCAAAGCTATGCCCAAATGTATAGTTATGTATAGATATATATAATTCATCCCTCCCTATAATTATTCCTCTTTGTCTCTCTTTCCTTGATCAATTCTCTGTTGCTCTCTATACCTCTACTAGCTATATTTTCCCCTCATCTGTTTTCTCTCTGTCTTTCTTTTTTTTCTTTCCTCTTTCTTCAATAATTTAAATTATTTGAATCTCTAACAGTTATGTAAATTGGTGTTATGTATTTTTAAGCTTTCTCACATGCACCCTCTGTATTATATGTAAGTTTTTTCATGTCTCAATCTTAAGGTATATAAATATTGAGTTTTGTCATATCTTACTCACTACCATGACTGGATCTTAACCATATACTATGTCAGGGTATGTCATACATCATCTTATTTTATCTGATGAGGACGTACTGTTGAAGTTAGCCCAGTACCTCCGAAATATGTATAATAAAATATACTTGATCACAAGAAGTTCTATTTTTGTTAATATTTTGAATTAATATATATATATATATATATATATATATATATATATATATATATATATATATATACGGATGAAGAACCCAAGAACACACACTTCGTCCGTTCCCAGGTCGATTCAATTTGACATATATATCACAGCATTAGTATCGGTAGAGGGTCGGACGCCATGCTTTGCCGCATAGAGTTACGGCCCTTTATGATCTGAGTTCAAATCCCGCCGAGGTTAACTTTGCCTTTCATCCTTACGGGGTCGATAAAATAAAGTACCAGTCACGACCCCCCCCCCCAATTGCTGGCCTTGTGCCTAAATAAGAAACCATTATTATTAAAAGACTTAAACATCTGAAACTACTTCACTTTTCCTTATTCGATATTTACTCTGTCACTCCTATGTGGAATAAGTACGTTGAGTGCTTGAATTGAATTGCATCAATATTTAACCTAAGTATATATATATAAATGGAAAAAATGAAACGAAATTTCATATATATATATTAAAAAAAAAAAAATCTTTCTTTTTTAGCCATGAACCTGTCAAAAGAGATAGAGAAAAACATTTTAGCCATCACCCAACACCAACCTTGCTGTCACTAACACACAATCACAAAACAAGCCCTCTGCGACAGTCAAAACCAACCACCACACTAGCCTTCACATTCTTACTCAATACACAAGGTATCAATGCACAGAAATGGAAGATCCAATTCATTGAGGATTGGGTTGATAACCATCCATTTCACATCCCCTTCTTCATTCTTACTGAGACCCACCTTGACAACTCCCACTTGGAGGCTGAAGTAAGAGTGAGAAATTTCACAACCATCCGTGCGGATCATGTTGGCAGAAAGAAGGGTGGAACTGCCATTTTCCTGCATGATTCCTTTACAGCAGATGGCAACACAACATTCTCTAATGGATACTGTGAATCAGTCACTGTGCACAATAAAGCCAATGACCTGACATTAGTTGGGCTCTATAGGCCACCATAAACACCCATAATCTGTTTCAAAGAATGCTTCAACAGTATTAAATGCTTTATTAAACAGTGCCATTCTAGCAACATACTTTTGATGGCAGACTTTAATCTACCCTGTGTCGATTGGTCTACATGTAGTTTGAAACCAGGCTCCACAGCCTCAACCACTGACAAAGAGGCTATCGAGTCACTTCTTGACTTCATGAATAAGTTTTTCTTGTCACAACTTGTCCTTGCACCAACGAGGCATCAGAAGAACATTCTGGATCTAGTGTTTAGTAACCACACTAACACTATACATAATATTACAGTGGAAAAAACTCTTCTCTCAGACTATGACATGGTTCTTTGTAACCTGAGATTCCACCAGCCAAAAGCTAATCCCAGGGTCCTCTCTCGAGCCCACCCATTTGATAACATGGATCTCCACAATGCCAACTGGGATGCAATTATGAACGAACTATCACATGTCGACTGGTCTTTTACACACGCACACACTTCCACCAACATCAAAACATCATGGCAGATCTTTGTAGACACTGTCACAAATATATGTGCAAAACACACCCCACCAAAACCTGTGAAAAAAACCAAGTGCAGTATCCCCCAAAACAGAAAAACAATTATCAGAAAAATAAAAAGAACAAACAAAAAAATTAACACACTAAAATACTGCCAACAGCAACACACACATTCGATGGCTATCGCCCTGCTTGAGTCAAAAAAGTATAACCTCCAGCAATGCATGATGACCATCATCAATAACCAGAGAATAGCTGAAGAGAGGTGGGCCATTGAGAAAATCAAACTCAACCCCAAAGTGTTCTCATTCGCTAAAAAACACAAGGTCACTATCTCCACTTTGGCCCCCTAGTTGATGAAAATGGCACACTCCAGGACAATGCCAAAACCATGGGTGAGATACTGCAGAAACAATACTGCTCTGTTTTCAGCAATCCTGATATGGCCGATCTGGGCCGTATCAGTGATGTTAACCCCAACACACTATATCAGACATAACGTTTGGCGCCCCTGATGTCTTAGCAGCAATAAACGAAATTAAACACAATTCAGCAGTAGGCCCCGACAGGTTCCCTGATTGTATCCTGAAGGTGTGTCGACACCAACTTGCAACTCCTCTTGCTAATCTGTGGAGGAACTCACTGGACACTGGCTATATTCCTGAAAACTTTCTGTCCCAGTCCGTTGTCCCAGTCTTCAAAAAGGGAAATAAGTCCCTTGCAGTGAACTACCATCCGATCTCACTCACCTCTCATATTATCAAGGTATTTGAGAGGGTGGTGAGATCACGAATAACCCACTTTCTTGAAAGCAACGGACTGCTGAACTCCAACCAACATGGATTCCGTAATGGAAGGGACTGCCTAATGCAGCTCCTGCATCACTTTGACAATGTTTTGAGAGCCTTGGGAGAGGGCTCCAACACTGATGTCATCTACCTTGATTTCAGCAAGGCCTTCGACAGGGTTGATCATAAAATTCTACTGAAAAAACTATCCAATGTTGGTGTCTCTGGAAGGTTACTACAGTGGATCAAATATTTCCTGACAGGCAGAACCCAGCATGTTGTAGTCGAAGGAGTAAAATCAAGCCCTGTCAAAGTCAGCAGTGGCGTCCCACAAGGCACTGTGTTGGGCCCACTTCTTTTCATAATCTACATTACTGACATCATCAAACACAGCAACATAAGAATCTTCGCAGATGATTCCAAGCTCCAAAGGGTCATCACTGAGTTGGGTGACCGGACTTGCCTTCAGTCAGACCTACTGGCTGTTATCCAATGGGCAGAAAAGAATAATATGCTGTTGAATGAGGATAAGTTTGAATTAATCCACTTTGGAAAAAAGGATGCCCTGAAACTCCCATACTCTCTTCATTCAGGTGAAACTCTAGTGGCTTCCAATAACATCAGAGGCCTGGGAGTAATTGTGGACAACAATATAAGCTGGGCCACTCATATAAACAGCAAAGTTGATATGGCCCGCAGAATGTGTTCCCGGATTCTCAGAACTTTCCAGTCAAGAGATATCCACACTGTTGTCCTTCTCTTCTCCACTTTTGCCCGACCCCACCTTGAATACTGTTGTCCTCTGTGGTCAGCCCACACGAAACAAAGTATCATGAAAGTTGAAGCACCCCAAAAGTCAATTACAAAAAAGATAGTTGGCATGACAGGCCTCGACTATTGGGGTCGTTTAGAAAAGCTCAAATTTTATTCTCTTCAACGTCGCCGTGAGCGCTACATTATCTGTATGATGTGGAAAATATTCCATCAGCTTAGCCCAAATGATGTTGGCATCACCTTTAGTGTACACCCAAGGCTTGGGCACCGTGCTATCCGCCCACGACAAAAATCCCACTCACATCACATAACAACAATACGGCACAATTATTTCACCTCAATTGGCCCTGCACTCTTTAACATTACACCAAAACACATCAAAGCAGAGACAGACCCCATCAAGTTCAAGAAGTCTTTGGCTAAATTCCTTCAAGAAATCCTCGATAAACCTCCTACACCCGGATATGCCTCCGTAAACAATAACTCTCTGCTCGAGTGGGCCATGGTGCCCAAACACTGATTTGTAAGACTTCACCAGGTGGTGCTATTAAGTTAGACATGGCCTGGGCCAATACTGGCCGATACCTATCAAAGTTATCAAAGTTAAGTTATATATACATATATATATATATATGATATATATATATTTATATATATATATAAAGTGGACGTAAAATGATGTTGATGATGATGATATATATATAATTATATTGTATATATATATCATCATCATCATCATCATTTTACGTCCGCTTTATATATATATATAAATATATATAGAATAGCTTTCACCGTATTTTTGACTAAAGGAATTTTAGCCTGATAATGGGGTTTAGAACCCTCAGATAAATATTCTATTTTCTAATTTCAAACCTGCTCACTGTTTCAAAACATACTTACTTGCCATAAATATACATATATATATATCATATATATATATATATTATATATATATATATACAAAAAGTTATGAAATGAAAGGAGCTGTGTGGTTGCTAAAAACAAGGTTTAGGATGGTAGTTAGGATGGAACAGGAGGAGAAAGGAAGAAAGGAGTTTCCATCGTCAGCTGTAAATGTTTCCCGAACCGATGTTTCGCTTTGTCATCACCCTTTCCTTCCTCAGTCATCTCTAGTGTGTGACAAATACACAAGCATATTATATAGCTGCTCTCAAAGACATACTGAGATGGAGCCTAGATGCAGCTGGCTTTCCATCTCAACTGGAGCCAGCTGGCATAGACTGTGAAGATGGCAAGCACCCTGATGTATCACCCTCTTCCCATTCGAAGGAGGTAGATCCCTCATCTGGGACGCCACCTACTGTGACATGCTCTCTACCTCCAGCTTAGTCACTTCGGTGACAGACCCCGGCATCGCAGCCCACCTCCCAGAAGGATATAAAATAAACAAATACCAGAGTTTGTCTGACCACTTTCTCTCCGCACAGGTCACTGTCAAGACCTCAGGCATACTTGGACTCCATATTGCCAAGCTCCTCCACAAGATCAGAACGTCGATGGTCCATCTGAGGAAGGAGCTCCGTGAGGTTGTGTGGCTGTTGCAGTGGGTGCTACTGGCTATCGTCCGCGGGAATGCTTTTGCAGTTTTTCCACGTGGCACAGCCCTTCTACCCCCATGCCCTAGGCCCAAAGCCCAATCACTCTCCCCCTTCACCCCTTCCCTCTTTTTTGCGACATCAGAGTTCTTACCATTCCTATCCCTTCCCATTTTTTTTTCTTTCTTATAAAATATAACCAGTTTCGATGTATCAGTGAAAACCATCTTATCAAATGTTGAGTATTACAATTAAAAAGAATTAAAAAGAATTAGAAATTAAAGATTTAAAACTAAATGTTGAGGCAGGTTTGTTCATCTTTCATGAGTTTCAAAAATATCTTTTGAAACCCATGAAGACATAGTATAACTTTTTATGATGTTACAGTTATTTCTCACAGAATGGGCACATGCTGAATATATGCTCATAGATGCTTCTATCTTTATGGAAGCCAGTTTTTGGCCATGATGTTTTTTACCTGCAGTATCAGTCTATGCAGTCATCCTCATTGAAACAATCCCATACATACAACACAATCAGATTCCCTCTGTTTTGGTAATATGTACAGTTCTTCCATACTTCTTTTTCTTTGGTGATTATATTTTTCATTTTTATCTTTGATAGATTAAAACAAATGTTTTTTCTTTGGTAAGATATTTTTCCAGCAGAAAAGCCTTCCTTATGTTGTTTTTATGTCGGTCCTCAATGTCTTTGCATTGTTCAGCTACCCATTGCTGCTTTGCTTCTTTCTTATGACTCTTAATTTCCTTACTAATACTACTTTATACTCTACCATCCACAAATCTCCCCACCCCTACTTTATTCAGGATCATCTTTACCCCTCCTAAATCCTAACACCTACACTCTATCCAGGGTTACCTACCAGCCTCCCTTTCTACACTAGAAATCCTGGTTCCAAAATCCTGCAGCACCAGTCATAGCTGATTAGTAGCTGCTATCATCAAAGTACCTCCCATACTATCAGATGTCATCCTTCCCTGCCCTCTCACTATCCCTAATCTTGTCAAATCCCTCCCCACAATTGGCGCCTACCTCTGATATACTTTCCATTTCAGTCTATAATATAGAGAGGGCTTTTCAACTGAGTAAATGATGACAACATTTTAGTGCTGGTTCCACGATAAATGCAGCCAGTGTGCTCTGTAGAGTGGTTGGCAATAGGATGGGCACCCCACTGTAGAAACCATGCCAAAATGGGTCGTGAGGACTCTTTAGTTATGACAACCTCTCTAATGTTGGTGATCTATAGAATAAACTCTTTTGCACCATAAGCCATTATATTTGATCCCAAAATGTTATATTAGTTCTTCTATGTCTTGTATATGAGACAGCTGCAATTATGTGATGTCCCCCAGGTGTTGTAACCAGCTCAAAGTAATGGGATTATGGTGTGTGAGGTCCATATTCTCAGGTGGGTGGAAATCCGGGATCCTGCTCAGTATGTGTTCAGCTGTCTGCTCTAGCGAGCCACACTGGCAAGCTACTGATGGCCACAATTGAGGCCTTGGTTACCAACCTATTAGTGTACCAACAAAGGAGTACCGAAGTAATGCTTGAGAGCACATGTAGATACTCAGTTGGTGTTGTATGGAGACATCCAATGATGAGCCTGAAGGTGTCATTCAGAGCTGTACATAGCTTCTTAGTGTGGGAGCTTCTGCACCATTGAGGGTAGGCACACTCTGCAGAACTGTGGACCAATTAGTTAAAATTAGCTTGCTTTTTAAACCAATAAACTTACTTTTATTTCAAGGGTTCTCTAACTGTTTCTAAATTTGGAAAATGTATTTTTTAAAAAGCAAATTGATAAAGACATTAAATCATCTCCCTTGCTTAAATAGACTGGCACTCCATTGGTTACGAAGTGTTCCAATTGATCCGATCAGCGGAATAGCCTGCTTGCGAAATTAATATGCAAATGGCTGAGCATTCCACAGACATGCATGTCCTTAACGTAGTTCTCAGGGAGATTCAGTGTGACACCAAATGTGACAAGACTTTCCCTTTGAATTACAGGTACAACTCATTTTTGCTAGCTGAGTAGACGGAAGCAACATGAAATAAATGTACCTTGCTCAAGGACACAACACGCCGCCGGGAATTGAATTGGACTCATGACTTTACGATTGTGAACCAAATAGCCTAACCCCACAAATGCCTTATAAATTGCTTTCATAATCCCATTGTTGTTGGTCCTAAATTATGATGAGTTACATAACATCTTTACATTAAACACACTAATATATGCATACCTTATATATGTTCACACATTATGATTACACTATCACATGCATACAAAATTAACTTATTGACTATGAACTCTATAACATTAATATAATACTAATGAAAAAAATCTATTTTCACTTATGGCATTTTCTACATTTTCTTCTCATGTTCTCATAATACACATATAGATGGAATCGTCATATTCCATAATTATTAATAAACCTAATAAAGGTAATTATGTTTTTTTTTTCCATTACACACTTGATATTAATTCATTAAAGTTAATTGCCTTTAGTTTAATTAGTGATAATCTATTATAGAATATAACTTTGCTAAATTCTTATTCTCAAAGTAGGCATTCTCTCTCACTCTCTCTCTCTCTCTCTCTCTCTCTCTCTATATATATATATATATATATATATATATATATATAAAACTGATGTTGTCTGTGTGTCCTCATTTTTGCAAAGTCTATACAAATCCACATTTCTACTCCGATTGACTTCAACCTTGCATTTATATATTCCTTGCGGTCTAAAGATATTAACTGCAGCTTTTTTTTTTTCAATTTTCTGTTGTTAAAGGGGTGTTAGGCGCCGGTTAGCCATCTCCATCGCGCTCTTATAATATCTGTCTGTATGTCTGGCTGTCTGCATAACGTCATTGCTGACGGATTATCTTCGCTACATTCACAGACAGATACGCGCGCACACACACACAAACGCGCGTGCACGCACTTGCACACACACACGAACATATATATATATATACATATATACTTATATATACATATATATATATACACATATATACATATACACACATATATATATACACATATACAAACACATATATAGATATACACATATACACATATATAAATATACACATAAAAATATATGCATATACACACACACACATATATTTATATATATATATATATGCATACATACACACACACACATCTGTATATCATCATCATCATCAACGTTTAACGTCCGTGTTCCACGCTTGCATGGGTTTGGACAGGGGTAGTCCCACTTGAGGCAAGAGTGATTGTCTTGCTCGCATAGGACTGTCTGGCAGGTTTTCTACAGTTGGATGCCCTTCCTAACACCAACCACATTTACAGTGTGGGTCTGGGAGGTTTTTACCGTGTTGCCTACACGGCCACATTACAGCGTGGACTGTGTGTTTTTTTGTCGTGACACCTACACGATCTCATTTGTTTCGGCCTGGATGGCGCGGCACCAACATAACTTTACATAGAACGGGGTGGTGTGGATGGGGTGGGGGTGGTGGCGGGACGGGGTGTATTTTGTTAGAGATGCCTACTGGCAAGGCGGGTCTTCTCTGTTACTGAGTACCGCCAAAGGTCTCGGTCCAGTGACATTGTCTTGGAGAGGTGTAAGTGTGTGAGGTCGGAGTTTATCAGCTCGTCCCAGGTTTTTCTAGGTCTGCCTATTCCGTGGCTACCGTCTATCTTTATTGCCCTGCACTTTGTTATACAGCTATCGACTTTCATGCGCATCACGTGTCCATACCAACGTAGCCTTCTCTCGAGTAAACAACATCTGATCCCTCTTATCTCTAATTTTTTCCTTAGTTCGTTTATGCTTTGCCGTTCACGTATATTACTGTTACACATCCAGCGGAGCATGCAAGCTTCGTTCCTCTCTAGTCTGCGTATATCCTCTGCACACAATGCCCAGGTCTCACTGCCATGCAACATTGCTGTTTGTATGCAGGCATCGTACAACCTGCCTTTCATTTTTAGGGAGAACCCTTTAGCAGCTAATAGTGGTATAAGCTCTCTGAACTTTTTCCAACCAGTTCTGACTCTAGCTACAGTACTTTCAGAGCACCCTCCCCCACTGCTGATTTTATCGCCCAGGTAACGGAAGCTGTCCACTATTTCTATAGAACTCTCTGCGCAATTGAAAGAGCTAGTATTTTGTGGGCACTTGCTGCTACTTATTGCACCAGAACACCGGCCACATGTAAAATCTATGTTCTTAGTTAGCTTACCTGTGATCCCACTACATCTTTTATGCACCCATACTTTGCATTTAGGACATAAAATGGAGTTTCTACCTACGCCTTTCCTACACACCGAGCATGACCATTTCCCAGAAGGGACCGCCGCCTTGTTTTCTTTCCTACAAACTAGAACTTTGGTCTTAGCCAGGTTAATTTTAAGTCCTTTTGACTCTAGGCCGTGCTTCCATGTTTGGAATTTCTTCTCTAGCTCGGCCATTGATTCCGCTATGAGTGTCAGGTCGTCTGCGTATAGGAGTTCCCATGGGCAGCCTGTCTTGAACTCCTCTGTTATAGCCTGAAGGGCAATAATAAATAGTAGGAGGCTGAGAACAGAGCCCTGATGGACGCCAACTTTTACGCCAAACTCTTCACTATATTCGTTGTTAATTCTAACCTTGCTGACTGTTTCTTTATACATGGCTTGTATAGCCCTCACAAGCCATTCGTCAACGCCTAGTTTTCTAAGAGCCCACCAGATAATGGAGCGGGGGACTCTGTCGAAGGCTTTCTCCAAGTCGACAAAAGCTAAGTAGAGGGGTTTACCTTTAGCTAGGAACTTCTCCTGTAGTTGTCGTACTATGAAAAGAGCGTCTGTGGTACTTTTGCCTGACACAAACCCGAACTGCATTTCATCTAGGTCAATTCTCTCTCTGATTAGTTGCGCTATTACTTTTTCCGTGACCTTCATGACCTGGTCGATTAATTTAATGCCTCTACAGTTACTCCTATCTAGGGCGTCTCCTTTACCCTTATAACAGTTAACGATGATGCTGCTATGCCAGTCCTTCGGAACAACCCCATTCTGTACGACATGGTTAACTATGCGAGTGACCATGGTGTGTCCCACCGTGCCAGATGCCTTCAGCATCTCAGCAACTATTTCCGAAGGCCCAGCCGCCTTACCTGTCTTCATATCCTTGATTGCCTTACTTATTATACTCCCCTCGACTAACACTGCTGGTCCCTCTATTGGGTCGATATGGGGGAGACTGTCTATATATATATATATATATACATTTATATGTATCTGTGTATATATATATAAATATATATACACACACAGATACATTGTAGGTCGCTTTAACCTGTCTTTTATTATTCAAAAAATTTCTTGCCAATAAACATTAACCTTTTGTGCGCCACTCATCTAACTGTAGACCAACAAATACCAACTAAACGGAGCGTTGACAAGAACGATGGAAAATGAATCTTCGAGGTAAGTAGTTTCCACCCGAGCTGTTAGTTCACGCGGGTTTTCTCTGCTACACCTTTTCATAATAATACCGAACAACATACTGCTGGTCACTCCTTCCTCCAAAAGCTGTACAAAGCATCTCTCTCTCTCTTTATATATATATCATCATCATCATCATCATCATCAGCGTTTAACGTCCGTGTTCCACGCTTGCATGGGTTTGGACGGGGGTAGTCCCACTTGAGGCAAGAGTGATTGTCTTGCTCGCATAGGACTGTCTGGCAGGTTTTCTACAGTTGGATGCCCTTCCTAACACCAACCACATTTACAGTGTGGGTCTGGGAGGTTTTTACCGTGTTGCCTACACGGCCACATTACAGCGTGGACTGTGTGTTTTTTTGTCGTGACACCTACACGATCTCATTTGTTTCGGCCTCGATGGCGCGGCACCAACATAACTTTACATAGAACGGGGTGGTGTGGATCGGGTGGGGGTGGTGGGACGGGGTGTATTTGTTAGAGATGCCTACTGGCTGGAGTAGGTTTTACTATATATTTAGGTAAGGCGGGTCTTCTCTGTTACTGAGTACCGCCAAAGGTCTCGGTCCAGTGACATTGTCTTGGAGAGGTGTAAGTGTGTGATGTCGGAGTTTATCAGCTCGTCCCAGGTTTTTCTAGGTCTGCCTATTCCGTGACTACCGTCTATCTTTATTGCCCTGCACTTTGTTATACAGCTATCGACTTTCATGCGCATCACGTGTCCATACCAACGTAGCCTTCTCTCGAGTAAACAACATCTGATCCCTCTTATCTCTAATTTATTCCTTAGTTCGTTTATGCTTTGCCGTTCACGTATATTACTGTTACACATCCAGCGGAGCATGCAAGCTTCGTTCCTCTCTAGTCTGCGTATATCCTCTGCACACAATGCCCAGGTCTCACTGCCATGCAGCATTGCTGTTCGTATGCAGGCATCGTACAACCTGCCTTTCATTTTTAGTGAGAACCCTTTAGCAGCTAATAGTGGTATAAGCTCTCTGAACTTTTTCCAACCAGTTCTGACTCTAGCTACAGTACTTTCAGAGCACCCTCCCCCACTGCTGATTTTATCGCCCAGGTAACGGAAGCTGTCCACTATTTCTATAGAACCCTCTGCGCAATTGAAAGAGCTAGTAGTTTGTGGGCACTTGCTGCTACTTATTGCACCAGAGCACCGGCCACATGTAAAATCTATGTTCTTAGTTAGCCTACCTGTGATCCCACTACATCTTTTATGCACCCATACTTTGCATTTAGGACATAAAATATATATATATATATATATATATATAAAATATATATATATATATATATATATATATATATATATATATATATATATATATATATATATATATATATATATATATATATATATATATATATATATATATATATATATATATATATATATATATATATATATATATATATATATATATATATATATATATATATATATATGTTATATGTTATAAGAACAGATTAAAGTTTAAGCAAAGAATCGGTGCTATATATATATATATATATATATATATAAAATATATATATATATATATATATATATATATATATATATATATATATATATATATATATATATATATATATGTTATATGTTATAAGAACAGATTAAAGTTTAAGCAAAGAATCGGTGCTTTCAACATTAACGGGATCTTCTGAAACTAAAAAATTTAATCTGTGAATGCAGAAGTAAATATTTCGAGAAACGTTGCAACCGAAGGAAAACAGGAGACGATATTTTGGTTTGTGAAGACGTTCCCTGGCAATGAACGGAAAAAAAGCGAGGATAATACGTCGTTATGTGGACCGAGAAGAACAATTTCATGCAAAGACAAGACCAAGTATAAATGGCGTTGTTAGACTAATATTCTATTTAAAATAACCGAATGGTTTCCAGCCCCGGAGTTTAAGAATGATGTAAATAAAATTGTAAATGAAAATGACAGAGGTTATTAAAATAGTAAAAGTAAATAGTGAAGATTTAGGCCAGTACATATGTATGCCCCGACGGACATACACATACATATACACACCCACAAACACACAAATACATACACACACACAAAGATACACACAAATGCGCGCGCGCGTGTATGTAAACCTTATGCATTTCTACAGCATTTTCACCAAACTTAAGACATAGGTTACTTATGTACTCATGGACACTTATGTACTCATGGACACTTTCATTTTTCCAGATATTGATTATAGGGCCTCCCGGCAGATAACCCCCTTCAACCGCTTCCTTGGAGTCGACTGAAGCACTGCAGAGCAATGCAACAAAACGTCATAACTTCTGGAGTTCGCAACCGATTTTCACAAAACTTGACACATGGGTTACGTTTGTCCTACAGATGAATGTGAACTCTCAGAATTGGCACATATTGAGTAGGGGACCTCTGGGGGCAGGAACCACCTTTTGGAAAAAGCCGATGATTTTGTAAAAGTATAGTTTTCGAAGCAGCACTGAAGTATTGACATAAATGGTATACAGAACTGCTATTTAATACCCGAGCAACGCCGGGTACCTCTGCTAGTATATATATATATACATATATATATATATACATATATATATACACATATATATATATACACACACATATATATATATATATATATATATATATATATATATATATATATATATACATATAATTCGTTTCGAATTTGTTTTGCGAGATTTCTTATCTGAAAATGTGTGTTGAAACCGATATTGTTATAGAAAGTCAATAATAGATTGGAAATGCACAAGGCAGACTGGTTACTGTAGCAACTCTGCACATGCATACTAGAGTCATGTAGGCCAGCTGCTGGGGAAGAATACATCGATCATTCATTTTGTTTTGATTTGAACTGTTTCAGTTCAGCATTTGAAAAGTGGGTTATAGCCCTGAAATATTACATTGTTTTGTTTTATTTGTCATCACTTGCCCTTCATATTTTGCTACTGCATTGTACCAGCCTTTTGAAAATTATTGATCTTTTACTACAGACACACACACACACACATATATATACATGACAGAATAGTTCTTCTAATATTGGTTGTTCTAATGTTTTTGAAACCATGGTAGAGGGAAAATTTTATGAGTTAAACTGACTTATTTTAGTTGGCCTGGCTTGTGTCCCACCAAATTAAGATTTTGTGATACAATAAGCAAAAGCACTTGACAGTATGCATGCCATCCATCAAAGATGTCATAGCTCGGGGTTGGTGCAGAAATGGAGTTAAATACTTCTTTCAGAGGCCATCTGTCATAGTGATTGTATCGCTGGCTGGGCTGCCTCCATATCAATTCTTTGTTTATATTTCGCTGTAACCCAGTAGGGATTACTGAACTGAATCTTTTAAATCTGTTATGTTCATTACATCTGATGACGTTGCTGATTGTTTTACATCATGGTTTGATGATGTAAGCCAGTTACAGAAATATGTATTATGTAACTGTGCAATATTAAAGGAAAATATTGGAAACCGGCCTTCTATTGGCATTGAAATATATATATATATATAAAGTATATATATATTACGAGACGCTACCACAAGACAGATACCACTCAGTGCACATCTAGACATATGTGCAAGTGATAAGACACCCAAATTACAAGTCTTCCCACTTTATCTTTGCACTGACAATACAACAGACTAAATACGAATAAATAAGGAAAATATGTTTATTCAAAAATATAGACCAGCATTAAATATAGTTTAATATACATAAATATGTTAACACCATAACATGCCAACCATCCAAACAGACACATACATAAACATACACATAACACCCTCTTCTTTATTCGAAAATAAAAACCAGAGCTAAATAGACTTTAACATATGTTAATACTTTAACACCTTAACATGCTAACCATACACCCCCCACACACACATAACACCCATATACACACGCATATCACCCTTCTCCATTTCTACTAATGGAATCATTTTCCTACACACACATATACATCTGCACACAAATAAAAATATATATCTCTATTTTCTACTTTGCCGCCACCACCACCACTATCGATACAAACATTCAATTTATTTCAATAGAAAGTCTGAATTTTGACACCTCAGCACATCAGCCATACTCACTGAATCAGAACGATTTCTCCCCATCCCTTTTCTCAACCATTATCTTTTGTTTGGCACAAAACTGTCTATGACAAATCATGTGACTGTGAAAACGGCTACAAAGAACCCCCAATTACGAACTAGCACTGGCGTGAAATTTAATGTACTTTTTCACATGACAATCATAACCAATTAAATTACATCTATAAAAAAACAACATTTTGAGCCACTTTTCTATGTAAAAGTGACAATAAAGAACCCTCAAATGTGAACTGGCGCAAAAGTTGATGTGCTTATTCACGTGACTGTCATCAACCAACCAAATTTCACTTATATATGAAAAAACAATTTGAGCCACTTTTTTTAAAGGCAAGTATAAGAACTTTGTAACGCAAACTGGCACAAAATTTATTATACTTATTCATGTGACAGTCATCAAGCAACCAAATTACTTTTTTTTAAAAACCTAGCAAGTTGAGCCACTTTTTTCCTCATAAAACAGAAAACCATAAACCCTCCATCTCAATTCTACTTTTGTAACGCATAAGAACTTTGAAACCGGTAAAGGACAAATAAATATTCTTAAAAAGACTCCAGATGCATTTTCGATTTCTTTTCCTTATATATATATATATATATATAATCGAACTAGATAAATTGAGTTTGTGCTAGCGTACTAAAATTTCCCACTTGCTCAATGATTTCACAGGATCTGCATTTCTACATCTCACCATCGCTACATCTCACGTTTCCAGCACTGAATGTTCTCTTCTCCATAATAAAAAAAAAAAAGGGTCATGAGGATCCTTCAGTCATGCCATTGTACAGTAACTTCTCTAGTGTTGGTGATCTACATGATAAACGCACCCAGTACACTCTGTAACATAGTTGATAATAGGAATGGCATCCAATTGTAGAAAGCTTGTCAAAAAGAGGGTTGGGAGAACCTTTCAGTCATGTCAAGAACATGACAACCTTACTTGTGTCGATGATTTACACGATAAATGCACCCAGTATACTGTAAAGTGGTCGGTGATAAGAAGGGCATTGAGTAGTAGAAAGTTTGTCAAAGGAGTTGGGAGGACCCTTCAGATGTGTCAAAAACATGACAACCTCACCTGTGTCTCACTCGGCAGAACATGAGACTGTACATAAGCAATATTCAGAAACCCCCAGCCTGTCTGGGAGATCAGTAACCCTGCTCCAGTACTAACTTGGACTATTTAGGCCTGTCCAACCCTTGCTAACGGGGAAAGCGAATATTAAATGATAATGATGATATATACTTATATATATATATATATAAACAAAATTTGTTTTTGATCTAATACAGCAGATACATAAATGTATTCGTTTGTGAGTCTTTTATATCGAATAATAATAATAATATGAAAATATTATTAATATTTTATTTGTTTGCAAGCAAACAGCCTCATAATGATATGTGTTTTTAGATTACTATCATCATTTTGTTCTAGCGGTAGCAGAGAGAAACAATCTACAATTCTTTCAGGGTTATTGCCCCTTGTCAAGATTGTGTATCTCTCCTTTTCTGCCAGACACTAGAACTCTTGAGAACATATAGTATTCTCTAAAGTATATATTGGCTGATTAGCCTAATTTTCATACCAAGTGATTTTACAGCTGAGACCGGGGAGACCACTAATCATGTGAGTACTCATTGCATGAGGAAATGCAGAGTGGATATAGAGATATGTAAAATCTCAACCATGTTTGCAAAGCAGTTTTGGTTTGTGTGTCACAAGCCGAAACTGCTTGGTACCAAGCGGATGTAAAATGATGATGATGATGATGATATATATATATATATATATATATATATATGCCAGACGAACTTAAGGATAGGTTTTACGAGTCCCTAATACACACTACTGCTCTAACAAACGACAATGACTTCCTAATTATTGCAGGAGATTTTAACGGACACGTAGAGAAACACTGTGACGGCTTCTGTAGAGTCCATGGAGGCCATGCGGTTGGCACAAGAAATGAGGGAGGATTCAGGCTTCTAGAATTCTGCGGCGCCAATGACATGTCGATATGTAACACAAACTTCAAAAAACCCAACAACCACCTGATCACCTATAGATCAGGGGAGCATTCTAGTCAGATGGATTTTATCCTCATCAGAGGACGTGACAGATGGACGGTCGTAAATACAAAAGCCTTCCCTAGTGAGGAATGTACCTCCCAACATAGCTTAGTTGTCAGCGACCTCACGGTCAGAACTAGACAAACTTGGAAACAGAAGGCAACCTGGAGAAGAAAGATCTGGAAGCTGAAAGACCCCTCAGCCAGTAACAGATTTAAAGATATTTTACTCAACGTCTACGACAGTAAAGAAGAACAAATAGAGACATTCACTGTAGAAGAGCACTGGGAGTTCCTAATAAATAACTTACTAGAGGCGACGGATGAGATCTGTGGCTGGAGTAAGACCACAGGCAGGAGGAGAGTGACATGGTGGTTGAACAATAAGGTAGATGAGGCAGTTAAGGGTAAGAGACAGGCATGGAAAGAATGGAAGAACGGGTGGAGCAGGGTACATTACATAGAGACCAAGAGGGAAGCTAGGTGACAAGTATACTTAGCTAGGAGGGAAGCAGAGGATAGAAAATTCAAGCATGTTTTGCAACGTGAGGACCAGAAACAGAAGGTGTTCAAGATTGCAAGGCAGTGTACCAAGAAAAGGCACCACTGATGCCCTCTTCCTTGTGAGGTAGTTACAGGAAAAGTACCTAGCTAAAAGTAAGCCACTCTACTTGGCATTTGTCGACCTTGAGAAAGCCTTTGACAGAGTTCCACGTGCTGTAATCTGGTGTGCTCTTAGAAAACTAGGAGTAGATGAATGGCTTGTGAAAGCTGTACAAACCATATATAGGGGAGCAGTCAGCAAAGTTAGGATTAGCAATGAGTATAGCGAGGAATTTAGCGTACAGGTCGGTGTCCACCAGGGCTCCGTTCTTAGCCCTCTCCTGTTCATCATAGTCCTGCAGGCAATAACGGAGGAGTTTAAGACCGGATGCCCATGCAGATGACCTCGCACTTATAGCTGAATCTATGGTAGAACTAGAGAAAAAATTCCAAACTTGGAAGCAGGGACTAGAAAGAAAGGGTCTCACAGTCAACCTGACAAAGACTAAGGTCCTTGTAAGTAGACGAGAAAAGAGAACCCAGATCCCCTCAGGGAAATGGCCTTGCTCACTATGTAGGAAAGGTGTAGGTAGGAACTCCATTCTCTGCCCCAAATGCAACAATGGGTACACAAGAGATGTAGCGGGATCCCAGGAAGCTTAACTAAGAATGTAGGCTTCACATTTAGCAGCTGTGCTGGGACAGCAAGCAGCAAACAGCCACAGGAAACAAGTACCACCAATCTCTGGGAGGGCTCTGTAAAAACAGTAGACAGCTTCTACTACCCAGGTGACCGAATTAGCAGTGGAGGTGGGTGTTCAGAAAGTACAATAACTGGGGTAAGAATGGGATGGAAGAAGTTCAGGGAGCTGCTGCTACTGCTAGCTGCAAAAGGCTTTTCCCTCAAAATGAAAGGCAGACTGTATGATGCATGTATACGAACAGCAATATTACATGGTAGTGAGACCTGGACGCTGAATGTGGAACACTTGCGTAGATTAGAAAGAAATGAAGCCTGCATGCTCCGATGGATGTGTAATAGTAATATACGTGAACGGTAAAGCATAAATGAATTGAGAGAGAGACTGAGCATAAGAGGAATCAATGCTGTGTGCAGGAGAGACAGTTGCGTTGGTATGGACATGTGATGCGTATGAAGGATGACAGCTGCATAAAAAGGTGCAGAGCACTAGAAGTCGATGGAAACCGCGGAGTGGGGAGACCCAAGAAGACCTGGGATGAGGTGATAAAAGCCAACCTTACCCAATTACACCTCTCAAAGGTGATGACACAGGACCGTGACCTCTGGCGTCACGTAGTAATACAGAATACCCGACCTCCCACAGGTTAAAGCCGAAGCTGAAGCATATAGACAATATGCCCCCACACCCTCCCACTGCATAGTGGTCGTGGAGGTGCCACGGCAAAAAAGTACCCAGCCCACACTGTAAAGTGGATGTGTAGGTGCCATGGAAAAAAAAGCACCCAGCACTCACTGTAAATGAGGTTGGTGTTAGGAAGGGCATCCAGCTGTAGAAATCAAGCCAGAATCAGTTCCTGTATGAGCAAGACAAGGTCAGCCAACCGGATACTGCCCACAATAGGACAGCCTGTCTAACCCATGCTAGCATGGAAGAACGGATGATGATGATGATATATATATAAATATGTATGTATATATGTATTTCTTTTGCAAGATTTGAAAAATGTGTAGAAATGATCAGCAAGAGTGATTTAGAATTCTGTGGGATTGACACTAGTGAGCAGGGACTCCTATTTAGACTTACATGGGATAAGGATTACTTAGACACACATGACCTTAGCAGCCTCTGTCTCACATGGCCAGAGAGAGGCAGACCACCAACCATTATCTCAATGGCCAAGAAGACGCACACAGAAAAATGGAGCAGGTGGACCTCTTTATGGCATGGTGGGACAGTAGACTTAAGAAACACTTAGATGAGAACTCTATAACCCTGACTATGTACTCCCGCTACGTAGATGACATCAGCATCGTAAAGAATGGTCAGAAATTAGAAAGGAACACCATGGAAATCATCCAGCAAATAACTAACTCCATCCACCAGAGTATTAAAGTTGCCATAGACTACCCAACTAAATACCCCAACCATAGATTACCTGTACTAGACACAGAACTCTGGTTAGAACCATTAGTAATAAAACACAAATCCTCCATTCGCATTATACCAAACTCATGACCTCCAAGTACCTGATCCACTAAATCTCAGCCATTTCAGATAACATGAAAGTTAACATACTAATTACAGATTTAGTAAGAGTGATGAGGAATGCGTCTTGTATGTGCAATCTTAAAGAATTAGAGAGACACATACAACACTTATCTACTGCATGCAGTCCTCTGGCTACAATTAGACAGGATCAAGCTATATAAAGGAGCCAAATGGATGAAGATTGTAAAAAATGCAAATGGGACTTGCTCCAAGTAAAAGAATAGAATGAAAGAACTAAGAAGAAGACTAATAAAGTTAACTTGTGGTATGACAGAAATAAATACCAGAGTGAAATGTTTGTCAATGCAACCCCCAGAAGCAAACTAGTTTACAGATTTAGAAGGGCTCTAGAGAAATTAAATTTAAATATTAAGATTGTTGAAAAACCAAGTATTCCCATAAAAGCCCTAATTAGTAGGACATATCTTTTAAAAAAGAAAACTCGGCGCTGATAGGAAATTTATAGCCTACAAATTAAGCCCTCAAATCAACTGCAAAACTAGTGACGTAGTATATAGCATAACATGTACTGAGGGACAGTGTAGGAATAAGAATACAACTTACATAGGTGAGACATCACGTAGCATAGGACAAAGAATAAATGAACACTGGCGAGAACTACAAGATGGTTAGAACTCCTCAGTACTCCACGAACATGCCAAAATGGAACATAGGGGCCGTATATATATCCAAAATTAAATTAAGGGGGTCATGTCTGAGAGACATACGCCATATCCACTGCAGAATATGCTCAAAGATTCCAATGAATAGATCCAAGCATTTTATATCAACTAGAAATTGATTGACATATATAAAATAAACATATGAAACAATCACAGGGAATAATTTGTAAAGTGTGTAGCTAGGTAGGTAACTAATTAAAGTTTAACTAGAATTTCAAATATACCTTTTAAAATGATTAATCTCCTTTGTATATATTTCATTAAATAAAGAAATATATTTCACCATCAATCAGGATTTGACTACTGTGATTTACCGATTGATGGTGAAATATATTTCTTTATTTAATTAAATATATACAAAGGAGGTTAATCATTTTAAAAGGTAGTTGTCATCAGTATTTCTGGATCTCCTATAGCTCTGTGGTTGTACAGCTCTGAGCAGTACTTAGTCCATCTGTTTAGGATGTCCTGTTCTTCAGTCAGGCTTTTACTTTCCTTATCCTGTATAGGGGTGGTTCACCCTTGATTAATGCTGGTCAGGTCTTTCACCAGTTGGTAGCTTTCTTGCTGTTGTTCCTTTTCAGGTTATCTTCAATGTTCTGGCACTGCTCTTCAATCCGGTTCTCTTTAGCCCTTATCATTTCTTTATTCCCTGCCTTTCTTTATTCCCTGGTTGACTGACCCGTACTGTTTTGCTCGTTCTACATTTTTCTTCTTCCACTTCAACATCCTCTGACTGCCGTACATATCAAGTATCTCAGCTGTGAACCAGGGCTTTTTGATTGGGCGATGTTTGCCAAGGATCTTATCAAGATTCTTCAGATTCTCAAGGTCAAATCTGATTCTGGTGTGGTCCTGTTTCTTGACCAACTTCAGATGTAGTTTGAAGGTCATGATGACAAGTTCATGATCGCTACTTAAACATCTGCATTGGGGACTGGTTCAGAACCACAGTCAGAGTAAGACAAAGCTGTTTGCTCTCTCCAACTCTCTTCAACATCTTCTTAGATAGAATTATGACAGACACATTGGAAGACCATGAAGAAACAGTCAGCATTGGTGGCAGGACTGTTATAAACTTGCATTTTGCTCACAACATAGTTGGTCTAGCTGAGAAGGAAGAGTAGCTAGCCAACCTAGTGGAATGTCTTAACAAGACTTCTACTGTCTACAGCATGCAGATCAGTGCAGAAAAGACCAAAGTAATGACCAGCAACACCAACAGCATCAGCACTAACGTCAGGTCAATGGCGAGAAACTAGTGTGTCAACAGTTGCAAATACTTAAGAGCAATCATTTCAGATAAAGGATCCGAAGTACTCGCCAGATCTCCAATGAGGAGGTGCGAAACAGAATTTGGCAAGCCATCAGGCCCTAAAAGACCTACTGACCGTTGTAAAACTATGCAAATTGTGATGGCACGGGTACGTGACAAGATCTTCAGTGTTTGCCAAGGCTCTCCTGCAGGGAGGAAGAGAGGCAGACAGAAAAAGAGATGGGAGGACAACATCCCAGAATGGACAGGCATGAAGCTGGGTGCAATCATGAAGAGGGTGGAGAGGCGAAAGGAATGGAAGGAGTTGGTTGCCAGGCCATCTGTGGTGCTCCAACGCTCCACCAGACTACGGGGCAGATAAGATGATATATATATATATTTCTTGTTTGTTTCCTAATATTAAATATTGAGTATTGAATGTTCGACTTTGTATCACAAATCAGCTATTATTTGCTTGTATATATGTATATATGCATACACCTCACTATATATATAAAAGCACCCAGTCCATGCTGTAAAATGGAAGGGTAAAGAGGGCCCCTGAGTCCAGTAAGACAACCTCTTTAGTGCTGCTGGCACGAATCAAAGCACCTAATCCATGCTGTAATGTGGTGCTGGTGTTAGGAAGGGCATCCAACCAGTATAATAAAAGCCAAATTATGAGCACAACAAATAAGAATTGCAACAACTGCATAAACAGCAATAACACTAACCATGTTAAGGCTGTGCACGGTAGTAGGGTGGCTAGTGAGGCCATGTGCGAGAACCCCCCGACTGTCATCAAGCAATCACACAACAGGAAAAAGAACGAGACATTGCATCTCAGAGTTGCCACACTTAATGTTGGCACTAACAGGTAGATCTGGTGAGATAGTGGAGATGCTGGAGAGAAGGCATGTTGATGTGTGCAAGAGGCGAGATGGAGAGAGATGCCTCTGCAAGACTAATCGCAGGCAAACATCATAGTTATAAGCTTTTCTGGGTGGGTAATGTTGATGGGTTAGGTGGGGGTGAGCATATTATTGGCTGAGAGATGGATCAATAAGACAATAGAGGTAGTTAGAGTTAGTAATAGAATAATTAAGCTTAGGTTAGTTGTAGGCAGGAGACTACTGACAATCATCTCTGCCTATGCTCCCCAAGCGGGCCTAGGTAAAGAAGAGAAAGACTGCTTTTACGAGCAACTTTTACAAACAGACTCAATGACAGAGGACAGAGACATCGTTATGCTAGCAGGAGACTTCAATGGTCATGTTGGATGGCTCCAGGATGGATATACTGGGGTACATGGTGAGCACGGTTACAGCTCAAGAAATGAAGAAGGAATGAGGTGTCTTCAATTTTGTGATGCAAGTGCATTAACCATTTGCAACACTAACTTCAAGAAGCCTACCAACCACCTAATAACCTCCAAATCAGGTGAGCACATAAGCCAGATTGACTTCCTGCTAGTTAGACAGTGAGACAGACAGATGGTGTCAAATACTAAGGCATACCCTGGGGAAGAATGTACCCCCCAGCATAGGTTAGTCATTAGTGGCATCTCAGTAAGCAAGAGAAAGAATGAGACATACAGGAAGGTGTGGAAAAGAAAGGTCTGGAAGCTAAAAGACCTTTCATTAAAATATAAATTTAGCAAAGCCCTTCAAGATGTGTATGACGAAAAGGAAGACGATTTAGAATCGTATGACATAGATGATAACTGGAATTTCTTACGTGACAACTTACTGCAGGCTACTGAAGAAATTTGTGGTTGGGGCAGAACTTCAAACAGACAAAGAGTGACCTGGTGGTGGAACAACACAGTAGATAAGGCCATTAGAGACAAAAGACTGACATGGAAGGCTTGGAAAAATGGTGGGAGTAGAGAAGGATACACAGCTGCTAAGAGAGAAGCTAGACGTCAGGTGTACTTAGCACGCATGGAGGCTGAGAGTAGGAGGTTTGCCAATGTTCTGCGACGAGCAGATCAGGAGCGTGCGGTGTTCCACATTGCAAGGCAGTGTGTCAGTGAAAATCAGGATGTTGTTGGAGATAAGTGTGTCCGGGATGATGCCGGTGTACTTAGTGTCACGAATGATCAGAAAAAGGAGGCCTGGAAATGTCACTATGAGAGACTGATGAATGTGGAGAACGAATGGGACAGAGAGGAATTACCCCAGTAGACCCGACAGAGAGATCAGCTATTGAGATTGATGAATATAGGGTACAAGAGGCAATTAAGGAAATGAAGAATGGTATGGCTGCTGGACCGTCGGGGATAGTTGCTGAGATGCTGAAGGAATCGGGGGACGTAGGCACTAAACTGGTTGCACGCATCATCAATCAGGTTATATATGGTGGTGTCATACCCAAAGACTGGTGCAGCAGTATTCTCATAAATTGCTACAAAGGTAAAGGGGATGCTCTGGAGAGGAGCAATTATAGGGGTATAAAACTGATGGATCAGGTTATAAAAGTGGCAGAAAGGATATTAGCACAACTAATTAGAGAAAGGGTCAAATTAGATGAGATGCAGTTTGTTTTGGTGCCTCGGAAAAGTACAACAGATGCCCTCTTTTTGGTGAGGCAACTACAAGAGAGGTTCTTAGAGAAGAATAAGCCACTATACTTAGCTTTTGTTGACCTAAAGAAGGCCTTTGATAGGGTACCCCGATCTGTCATCTGGTGGTCCCTAAGGAAACTAGGTGTTGAGGAATGGCTTGTGAGGACAGTGCAAGCTATGTACAGAGGTGCTGTCAGTAAAGTTTAGTAAGGAATTCCAGATACAAGTAGGTGTACATCAGGGTTCGGTCCTCAGCCCGCTCTTGTTCATTATAGTCCTCCAAGCCATAACAGAGGAGTTTAAGACTAACTGTCCATGGAACTTCTCTATGCTGACGATCTGGTTCTTATAGCAGAATCAGTAGAGGAGCTAGAGAATAAATTCTGGCTATGGAAACAGCAGTTGAAATCAAGAGGCCTGAGAGTGAACATAGTTAAAACAAAAGTGTTGATAGTAGAAGAGAGGACAATACACTGATTCCGTTGGGGAAATGGCCATGTTCGATATGTAGGAAAGGAACTGGCATAAATTCCATAAAATGTACCTAATGCAGATCTTGGGTACACAAGAGATGTAGTGGGATAGCAGGCAAACTAACAGGTAGGGAAAACTACGTATGCAGTAGATGTACAGGGAAAGTTGGCAGTAGTAATCGCAGTGATAGACACATTTTTCCAATGCAGGTGGGTTCTATAGAAGTGGTTGATAGCTTCCGGTACCTAGGTGATCAGATTTGCATGGGAGGGGGGGGGGTCCCGAGGCCATAGTATCTTAGTATCTAGAATAAGGACGGGTTAGAAGAAGTTTAGGGAGCTGCTTCCTCTGTTGACTAAGAAGGATTTCTCCTTCCGTACGAAAGGCGGTTATATGATGCCTGTGTGAGGAGCACAATGCTGCATGGTAGTGAGACATGGGCAGCAACTGCAGAAGATATGCGACGGCTGGAGAGAAATGAAGCAAGTATGCTCCGTTGGATGTGTAATGCCAATGTGTGTGAACGACCAAGCATGGACGAGTTGAGAAAGAAACTGGGTATAAGAGGGATAAGTTGTGGTGTGCAGAAGAGAAGGCTGAGAACCTATGGACATGTGATGCACATGGAGGATGACCGCTGCCAAGAAATCCCAGTAGAAGGAAGATGCAGTAGAAGTAGACCACGAAAAACATAGGCGGAGGTGGGGGAGAGCTGACCTCAGATCGCTGAATCTCACCGAGGAGATGACGAAGGACCGTGACAAGTGGAGAGATGCTGTGCTGAATAGGACCAGTCCAACCCTTGCAAGCAGGGAAAAGCGGACATAAAATGATGATGATGATGATGATGATGATGATGATATATATAATAAACTGGTTGAGTTCTCCTTTTGGCGTGAATTCCTTTGTTTGAATTCAACCACCAAATCAAGTGTTTTAGTCTACTATAGAAGTCTTCCTTTTTTCATTAGAGACAGTGAGAATGCCAAGAACTGCTGGATACCTTATCCATAAAGCATAGACCGATCTAGTGACATGGGCGGCCTGCTGAAGACTTGTAATAGCCTGGTTATGTAAATATCTGCAGATACAGCGTAATTTTCTGAATATTTAATATCTTCATTTGTGTTATGTTGCACAGAAATGATATCGTCCAAGAGTTGAGATTTTTACATTTATCTCTACCAAAACAGCCACTGTATCTACTATTAACTAAATGTGTGCACTCTGAACAACTGATTGCAGCAGCATTACTGCAAATCGGCAGATTCATTGCATGAGCTAGATGTTCCCTGGAGGCCGTTGACTAAATACCAGCAATCTTCATTACATTTATATTTATATATATATATATATATAATGAGGCGATGGATTGAAGCATATATACACACACATACATGAAGGCGCATGGCTTAGTGGTTAGAGCATTGAGCTTGCAATCGAAAGGTTGTGAGTTCAATTCTCAGACCGGGTGATGTGTTGTTTCCTTCAACAAGACACTTTATTTTACATTGCTCCAGTTTACTCAGCTGTAGAAATGAGATGATAGGACTGGAGTTCGTATCATTCCACTGCAAAGTGGTCGTGGAGGTGCCATGGCAAAAAAGCACCCAGCCCACACTGTAAAGTGGACATGTAGGCACCACAGAAAAAAAGCACCCATCACTCACTTTAAATGAAGTTGGTGTTAAGAAGGGCATCCAGCTGTAGAAATCAAGCCAGAATTAGTTCCCATCCCACCCTTGCAAGCAGGGAAAAGTGGATGTAAAATGATGATGATGATGATGATGATGATACACACACAGAGTCACATACACGCACATATATATATATATGTATATGTATGTATATATACATATATACTAAAATATTATCAACCCAGTCCTGTGGTACTTCCTCCGCTCTCCAACAATGCAAAAATAGTGAGTGAAGCATTTCGATCTTCCTTTGTTCATCAAATTTTAATATTTCTGATCTGATACCATCGATAGTGGGAGATTTATTGTTATTTAACTTCTTCACAGCTGCAGTGATGCCATGTAAGGAAGACACTTCTGCAATGACTGGAAGGTTGTCCATTCCCTCAATTGTGTCCATATTCTCATTTGATGGCTTGTTAAGCAGATCAATGTAGTGTTGCACCCAATGTTTCTGTATGGATATGACATCCGTAAAGAGCATATCACTGTTGCTCTTGGACCAAATACAGCTTTTATATATGAAAGGAAGGTTTTAGAGTCTTTGCAGTTATTTATGCTTCATTGCCTTTCTGGTGGCACAATTTTCCTTCATTTGCCAAAGACTGCTCTAAATTTTTGATTTCATAGCCTTAAGCTTACGGCTTTTGTTGGGAATTTTGGACTTTCCTAGAATGTTCTTGCACATCTCTTGTTTTTCACACAGAATTCTGGACACTTCCAAGTCATTATCAGTAAACCAATCAGCCATCCTCTTGAATTTGAAACCCAAAGTACTTGATGCAACTTCTAGATTTGAGACTTTAAACTCCCCCAAATGTTATCTTCATCAAAAGTAATGCTCATAAGCCCATCTTGAAAACTTTTCAACAGCTTAGGGGATTTGAAGCTTGCAGTGTTTACTCTCTTTGATATTTTAGGCCCTGCCTTTCTGACTTTTTGCCTGATTAACAAATTGAATTGTCCCCTAACAAGCCTATGGTTCAAACAACATTCTGCATCACTCCTTATTTGGACAGTAGTGACATCATTCAAAGCTGCCTTGCGAACTAATATATACAAGAAGGTGCCAGTGCTTAGACCTTGGGTGCATCCATGTGTTTTATATTTCTCTTTTTGCTTGAGGAAAGTATTTGAGATAGCTAACTGGTGTTCAGTACAAAATGTGAGAAGCGATAGTTCATTTTCGTTACATTTTCCAGTGCCATTCCCCAAAACAGGCCACATTGTATGATTTACTCTCACTCTAGCATTAAAGTCACTCCTGATGACTAGCATTTTTTCCCTTGGAACTTTTTACACCAGATTCCCAAGATCCTGATAAAACTTTTCAATGGAATATGACATTGTCAGGAATTGATCTTTTAGCTGAAGCTGGAAGAATTTCATGTTTTCAGATACACAGCTTGGAAATTCTTGGATATTCTAGGATTGAGTTTTTAATTTAAAACCAACACCTGAATATCTCCTTTGTCCTTCAGGCAAACCTTTCCAAAAGAAAGTGTAACCTAATGGCTTTTCAGTAATTTTGCCATCTCCAGGTAGTCATGTCTCAGATAATGTAATGACATCCAGATCATATTTACCACATTAATTTTGGTGGTACTCTTTCAGAATCATTCACAGAGGAAAATGAGTAAAGTAGGGTGACCATGAAGTACCAACACTCTTTGTCATTTATTTTGCGATGATACTGTCAAATGCCTTTACAACATTAACAGACGGAGTCTTTATCTGATATTGCTCTTCAAGCAATGTGTTCTACTTGATTAGAATGAGATTCAACTCTAAAGCCTTCACCTCTTTCATCTGTGACCCTCTTTGTGCAGATGACTGTAACCTAGTAAGTCACACTAAGGAGGACTTACAAAGCCTGATCAGTGATTTTGACGCTGTTTATGATGTGTTAGGACTTATAATTAATTTAAAAAAGACTATTGTAATACATCAACCTGATTCTGGGGAGCAGGCAACTGCACGTCAAATCCTCGTTAAGGGCACAATGCTAAGGACGGTGACTTCCTTTGAATACCTTGGTAGTGGGATACAAGCTGATGGCAAATTGGATACTGAAATCACATCTCATATAAAAAAGACAGCAAAAGCCTTTGGTGGACTGGAATTAAAGTCTGGTAACAACATCACATTAAATTGGAGATAGGGATGCTGTATATATCCCATTTGTACTCTCCGTACTATTGTATTCATCTGAGACATCGACATTGTACACAGAGCATGTTAAAATGTTAGAGCAATTTCACCAAGAATGACTCCAGCATATACTTAAAATAAGCTAGAATACATTCGTTTCAGAGACTGAAATTCTTGCTAGGCCAAAAATTAAACATCTACTCACGCCATGCTTAATAGGAATCATTTACAATGGACAGGTCACGATACGTATGGTTGACGGATGCATCCCCAAGAAAATG
>OZ024744.1:61324550-61337050 GCA_964016885.1 Eledone cirrhosa | reverse complement strand
AACAACTTCACCCCTCCCTCCTAATATTCTCTATAAAAACTAAATAGGTCCTCAGTAATATTATTCTAATGAAATGACAGTAAATAATAACATTGAAATATTGAATGTCTGCATAACTAAAAGTTTGTAGATAGCAGCTGTTTTAGGTTATGTAACTGTTATAGAAACACGTGTCAATAAATTCCTTTCAACTAAACTGTATCCATTCAAATCTTTCTATATATATATATATGAGGAGAATAAATGGGAGAAAGACAGTCTCCCCCACATCGATCCAATAGAGGGACCAGCAGTGCTAGTTGAGGGTAGTATAATAAGTAAGGCGATCAAAGACATGAAGACGGGCAAGGCGGCCGGGCCTTCGGAAATAGTTGCTGAAATGCTGAAAGCATCTGGAACGGTGGGACACACTATGGTCACCCGGAAATTCCAAACATGGAAGCATGGCCTAGAATCAAAAGGCCTTAAAGTTAACTTGTCTAAGACTAAAGTTATAGTTTGTAGAAAGGAAAATAGGGCACCAGTCCCATCTGGGAGATGGCCATGCTCAGTGTGTAGGAAAGGAGTAGGCAGAAACTCCATTTTATGTCCCAAATCCAGGGTATGGGTGCATAAAAGATGTAGTGGGATCACAGGTAAGCTAACTAAGAACATAGATTTTATATGTGGCCGGTGCTTGGGTGAAATAAGTAGCAGCAAGTGCCCACAGAATACTAGCTCATTCCATTGCACAGATGGTTCTATAGAAATAGTGGACACCTTCCCTTACTTGGGTGACAAAATCAGCAGTGGTGGAGGGTGCTCTGAAAGTACAGTAGCTAGAGTCAGAACGGGATGGAAAAAGTTCAGAGAGCTTATACCACTATTAGCCGCTAAAGGGTTCTCTCTAAAAATGAAAGGCAGGCTGTATGATGCCTGCATACGAACAACAATGTTACATGGCAGTGAGACCTGGGCATTGTGTGCAGAGGATATATGCAGACTGGACAGGAACGAAGCTTGCATGCTCCGCTGGATGTGTAATAGTAATATATGTGAACGGCAAAGCATAAACGAACTAAGGGAGAAATTAGGAATAAGAGGGATCAGATGTTGTTTACTCGAGAGAAGACTACATTGGTACGGTCACGTGATGCGCATGAAAGACGACAGCCGTATAAAAAAGTGCAGGGCGATAAAAATAGACAGTAGCCACGGAGTAGGCAAACCCAGAAAAACCTGGGACGACTTGATAAATTCCGACCTCACACACTTACACCTCTCCAAGACAATGTCACTGGACCGAGATCTTTGGCGCTACACAGTAATACAGAAGACCCACCTTGCCCAAGTACAAAGCGAAACCTACAGTCAGTAGGCACCTCTAACAAAAATACACCCCTGTCCCACTACCCCCACCCCATCCACAGCACCCCCTTTCAATGTAAAGTTATGTTGGTACCATAACATCCAGTCCGAAACAAATGAAGTCGTGTAGGTGTCATGACAAAAAAAACACACAGTCCACCCTGTAATGTTGCCGTGTAGGTAACACGGTAAAAACCTCCCAGTCCACACTGTAAATGTGGTTGGTGTTGGGAAGGGCATCCAGCCGTAGAAAACCCGCCAGACAGTCCTATACGAGTAGGACAACTAATCTTGCCTCAAGTGGGAAAACTCCCGTCCAAACCCATGCTAGCGTGGAACAGGGACGTTAAACGATGATGAGGATGATGGTGATACACATATATATATATAATATATATATATAATATATATAATATAATATATATATATATATATATATATATATATATATATATATATATATATATATATATATATATATACAACGAAGGAGGTGTGGTAAGGAACCAGATGGACCATAACGCACTAGAGTACTCAATACTTAGGGTAGTAGAGAGGGTAATAGGAAAATGTTAGACCCAATGGCAGAGCTGAAGCCGTTTTGATATTTATGTATTCCCCACCCCGTAGATCACTCATGAGGACATGTTGAAGTATACATCCAGTGAAGCCTCCAGCCCACACTGTTGTAAAAATGTCATGATGGCAACATGACAAACAGCACCCAACCCACACTGTAAAGTCGTTGTGATGGTGACATGGCAAAAAGTATCCAGCCCACTCTGTAAAGTGGACGTGTAGGTGTCTCGACAAAAAGTACCCAGCACACACTGCAAATGAGGTTGGCATTAGGAAGGGCATCTAGCTGTAGAAACCAAACCAGAAACAGTTCTATATGAGCAAGACATGGTCACCTGACCTAGCATTGGATAAAACAGGACAACTCGTCTAACCCATCTAATGTGGAAGAATGGATGTAAAACAGTGATGATGATGATGAAAATATATATATTACTAGACCCTTGTGACCCATTGGGTCATGTTCACTTCAAAATATTTTTTTAAAATCATGTTCACTTAAAAATAATTTTTAGATAATTAAAATATACACAGAATATACAGACGAGATCTGTGGTTGGAGAAAGTCCACAGGGAGGGGGAGAGTGACTTGGTGGTGGAACAATAAGGTAGATGAGGCAGTTAAGACTAAGAGACAGGCATGGAAAGAATGGAAGAACGGGGGTAGCAGGGTACATTACATAGAGACCAGGAGGGAAGCTAGGCAACAAGTATACTTAGCTAGAAGGGAAGCAGAGGATAGAAAATTCAAGCATGTTTTGCAACGTGAGGACCAGAAATAGGAGGTGTTCAAGATTGCAAGGCAGTGTGTCAGAGAGAATTGTGATGTCATTGGAGTGATGCCAGAATGATAATGGTGAGCTTGCCCTCACAAGTGCCGAGAAAGCTGCGTGGAAGAGCCATTATGAAAGATTACTAAACGAGGAGAATGTATGTGGACCCTATAGAGGGGCCAATAGTACAAGTCAGCAGCAGCGTAGTAAGTAAGGCAATCAAAGATATGAAGGTGAAACTAGATGAGATGCAATTTGGGTCTGTACCAGGAAAAGGCACCACTGATGCCCTCTTCCTTGTGAAGCAGTTACAGGAAAAGTACCTAGCTAAAAGTAAGCCGCTCTACCTGGCATTCGTCGATCTGGAAAAAGCCTTCAACAGAGTCCCCCGTGCTATAATCTGGTGGGCTCTTAGAAAATTAGGAGTAGATGAATGGCTTGGGAAAGCTCTACAAGCCATGTATAGGGGAGCAGTCAGCAAAGTTAGAGTTAGCAATGAGTATAGCGAGGAATTTAGCGTACAGGTCTCTCCTGTTCATCATAGTCCTGCAGGCAATAACGGAGGAGTTTAAGACCGGATGCCCATGGGAACCCTGTATGCAGATGACCTTGCACTTATAGCTGAATCTATGGTAGAACTAGAGAAGAAATTCCAAACTTGGAAGCAAGGACTAGAAAGAAAGGGTCTCAAAGTCAACCTGACAAAGACTAAGGTTCTCATAAGTAGACGGGACAGCAAGCAGCAAACAGCCACAGGAAACAAGTACCACCAATCTCTGGGAGGGCTCTGTAGAAACAGTAGACAGCTTCTGCTACCTAGGTGACCGAATTTGCAGCGGAGGTGGGTGTTCAGAAAGTACAATAGCCAGGGTAAGAACGGGATGGAAGAAGTTCAGGGAGCTACCGCCACTGCTAGCTGCAAAAGGCTTTTCCCTCAAAATGAAAGGCAGACTGTATGATGCGTGTATCCGAACAGCAATATTACATGGTAGTGAGACCTGGGCGCTGAATGTGGAAGACTTGTGTAGATTAGAAAGAAATGAAGCCTGCATGCTCCGATGGATGTGTAATAGTAATATACGCGAACGGCAAAACATATATGAATTGAGAGAGAGAGACTGTGCATAAGAGGAATCAAATGCTGTGTGCAGGAGAGGCGGTTGTGTTGGTATGGACATGTGATGCATATGAAGGATGACAGCTGCATAAAAAGGTGCAGAGCACTAGAAGTCGATGGAAACCGCAGAGTGGGGAGACCCAAGAAGACCTGGGATGAGGTGATAAAAGCCGATCTTACCCAATTACACCTCTCAAAGGCGATGACACATGACCGTGACCTCTGGCGTCACGCAGAGTACCCGACCTCCCATGGGTACAAGCCGAAGCTGAAGCATATAGACAATATGCCTCCACACCCTCCCACTGCAAAGTGGACGTGGAGGTGCCACGACAAAAAAGCACCCAGCCCACACTGTAAAGTGGACGTGTAGGCACCACGAAAAAGCACCCAGCACTCACTGTAAATGAGGTTGGTGTTAGGAAGGGCATCCAGCTGTAGAAATCAAACGAAACAGTTCCTGTATGAGCAAGGCATGGTCAGCTGACCAGACACTGCCCACAACAGGACAACCCGTTTAACCCATGCTAGCGTGGAAGAACGGACGTAAAACGGTGATGATGATGATGATGATGACAGACATGTATATAATGTGAAATGAAACTAGAAGGCCCATATATATATATGTGTGTGTATGTATATATATAAATGTGTGTGTGTGTGTGTGTATATATATATATGTGTGTGTCTGTGATCCACATACACTGGTCATAGACACACACACACACATACACATATACACACAACACCACTAGCTCTCTCTTCCATTCTCCTTCTCTCTCTCCCTCTCTCTATGTCTCTCTTTCAATCTACTCTCTCACAACCACTACCTCTTTCTTTCTCTCTATTTATGAAGGTACACGGAAAACCCCCCATATCTCTGGAACCCGTAGTCCGATTTACGCGAAACTTGTTTTATTCCATTTGTATTCCCATTTCAGGGTCAAATTCTGTCAAAGTATTTACCCATTATGTGTCCTTTTGGCTGTATTACATTACAGACAAGAAAGCAATCACAGAGTTTTAGTATTATACTAAACCACCCTTGACCTGTTGGGTCACGTTCACTTCAAAATATTGTTTAAAAAATCATGTTTACTTAAAAATAATTTTTAAATAATAAAAATATACACAGACATGTATATATATATATATATGTATGTGTGTGTGTATATATATATGTAGGTGTCTGTGTTCTATATACACTGGTCAGAGACACACACATATATATTCACACAAACACTCATATATATATATATGGTGGCTGCCAACTCGTTTTCGAGTACGGCCACTACTTTATATCCATGTAGGAGAACCCCTACCAATGCGCTGAACGAGTGTGACTTTTCAGTCCAGCCAGCGACTTGAAAACTCTGGCACAAACACTACACTTGTGACAATTATTGACACATAGTGTACATGGTACCATGTGACGACAAGTGCAGAGAGATCTCCAGATACAAAGCAATGCCTGTGCCGTGAAGCTTTTATAGTGAGCAAAGGCACTGCACAAAGCCAGTCCCACTCTCTTAACCAAGATGATATTTACCAAAAAGAAGAACAAGTCAACATCATTGGATACCATCAGGGTTGCAGGTGTTATATCAGAGTTTTCCTTCTCCTAGAATTCTGCCTTGACAAAGGCTATGGGGTCATCTCTCCCGGTGATTTTGGATGGCCATTGACTCTTAAGAGCTCCTTTGCCCTTTGACAGGTTTTGTTTTTAGTCCTGCAGGATGTCCAAAGTCACCCTCCTCACCAAGAAACCTTGGTGGGGTTGCCAGTTTAGTCGCCAACGACCCGACCATGAGACAGGTTGTACTGGGATACATGTTACCAGTAGCACCAAGTGGTGACCTGACATAAAAAACCATCGCCGAGCGACGGGCCCGGTCGAGAGAAGCGCTGTTTTCGGAAACCCGCTTCGAAAGCGAACCGGGATGGTTCGTTTTCTAGGCGGGACGCCGCTCTGCGACCTGCGGACACCGCGCGCCATCCAGCCTGACGGGAACGAGTCGCGACGACGGATCGAAGGGGAAGTGCGTCCGATGCCGGCACCCCGCGAATCGTAACGCCGGCGAGGCGGTCGGTGGTCAACTCGTCGAAACGAGAGACCGCCGCCGACGCGATCGCCGACGACGACGGCGCCTTAAAACAGCAGCGGACTTAGTCCCCTCGCGATCGTGGTGAACGGTCCTACCCGCTTAGTTGCCGGCGGCGACGCCGACCGCAGCCGCCTTCGAGAAGGTGGCTGCAGCCGCCACCGCCGCCGCCTACACGCAATGCATCGGTAGGATAAAACTAACCTGTCTAAACAACGGTCTAATATATATAACCAAAAGTTATATATATATATATAACCAAAATAGTTATATATATATATATATATATATATAACCAAAATATATATAACCAAAAGTTAAACAAGGTTCATTGATTAATCAATGAATATAGTTTTACAATAGATTAGAAGCACTCAACAAAGAAGTTTTCTGGAGTTATTAATATTACTTCAAAATATTAATAAATATAGACATTCATGTGATCAAATATATTTTATTATATATATTTCAGCGGTACTGAGCTATTTCTTCAGTACGTCCTCATCAGACTGCCAAGACTGGAATTGAACCATCAGCACAGATGAGGTATGTCAGACATCAATTTATTTTATCTGATGAGGACGTACTGAAGAAACGGCACAGTACCTCTGAAATATGTATAATAAAATATATTTCATCACATGAATGTCTATATTTATTAATATTTTGAAGTAATATATATATATATATATATATATATATACAACAACAACACCAGCTCTGTCTTCCATTCTTCTTCTCTGTCTCCTTCTCTCTCTCTCTATGTCACTCTGTCAATCTACTCTCTCACAATTACTATCTCTTTCTCTCTCTCTCTATTTACTCTGTATCTCGAGAACCTGTGCACCGATTTATGCGAAACTTGTTTTGTTGCATTTGTATTCGCATTTCAGGGTCAACTTCCTTTCACAGTATTTTCCCTTTATGCGCCCTTTTGGCTGTATTACATTACAGGCAAACAATCGCAGAATTTTAGAAATATATATATCATCATCATCATCACCGTTTTAGCATGGGTTAGACGAGTTGTCCTGTTGTGGGCAGTGTCCGGTCAGCTGACGATGCCTTGCTCATATGGGAACTGATTTTGGCTTGATTTCTACAGCTGGATGCCCTTCCTAACACCAACCTCATTTACAGTGAGTGCTGGGTGCTTTTTTTCCGTGGCGCCTACACGTCCACTTTACAGTGTGGGCTGGGTGCTTTTTTGCCGTGGCACCTCCACGACCACTTTGCAGTGGGAGGGTGTGGCGGCATATTGTCTATATAGTTCAACTTCAGCTTGTACCCATGGGAGGTCACGTACCTTGTATTACTGCGTGACGCAAGAGGTCACTGTCGTGTGTCATCGCCTTTGAGAGGTGTAATTGGTTGGCTTTTATCACCTCATCCCAGGTCTTCGTGGGTCTCCCCACTTTGCGGTTATATATATATATATATAAATAGCGCAACTAATCAGAGAGAGAATTGATCTAGATGAAATGCAGTTCGGGTTTGTATCAGGCAAAAGTACCACAGACGCTCTTTTCATTGTACGACAACTACAGGAGAAGTACCTAGCTAAAAGTAAACCCCTATACTTAGCTTTTGTTGACTTGGAGAACCCCTTCGACAGAGTCCCCCGTTCCATTATCTGGTGGGCTCTTAGAAAACTAGATGTTGACGAATGGCTTGTGAGAGCTATACAAGCCATGTATAAAGAAACAGTCAGCAAGGTTAGAATTAACAATGAATATAGTGAAGAGTTTAGCGTAAAAGTTGGTGTCCATCAGGGCTCCGTTCTTAGCCCCCTACTATTTATTATTGCCCTTCAGGCTATAACAGAGGAGTTCAAGACCGGCTGCCCATGGGAACTCCTATACGCAGATGATCTAACGCTCATAGCTGAATCAATGGCCGAGCTCGAGAAGAAATTCCAAACATGGAAGCACGGCCTAGAATCAAAAGGCCTTAAAATTAACCTGGCTAAGACTAAAGTTCTAGTTTGTAGGAAAGAAAATAAGGCGCCGGTCCCTTCCGGGAAATGGTCATGCTCAGTGTGTAGGAAAGGCGTAGGTAGAAACTCTATTTTATGTCCCAAATGCAAAGTATGGGTGCATAAAAGATGTAGTGGGATCACAGGTAAGCTAACTAAGAACATAGATTTTACATGTGGCCGGTGCTCTGGTGCAATAAGTAGCAGCAAGTGCCCACAGAATACTAGCTCTTTCAATTGCACAGAGTGTTCTATAGAAATAGTGGACAGCTTCCGTTACCTGGGCGACAAAATCAGCAGTGGGGGAGGGTGCTCTGAAAGTACAGTAGCTAGAGTCAGAACTGGTTAGAAAAAGTTCAGAGAGCTTATACCACTATTAGCCGCTAAAGGGTTCTCCCTAAGAATGAAAGGCAGGTTGTATGATGCCTGTATACGAACAGCAATGTTGCATGGCAGTGAGACCTGGGCATCGTGTGCAGAGGATATACGCAGACTAGAGAGGAACGAAGCTTGCATGCTCCGCTGGATGTGTAATAGTAACATACGTGAACGGCAAAGCATAAGCGAACTAAGGAAAAAATTAGAAATAAGAGGGATCAGATGTTGTTTACTCGAGAGAAGGCTACGTTGGTATGGTCACGTGATGCGCATGAAAGATGACAGCTGTATAACAAAGTGCAGGGCAATAAAGATAGACGGTAGCTATGGAGTAGGCAGACCCAGAAAAACCTGGGACGAGCTGATAAATTCTGACCTCACACATTTACACCTCTCCAAGACAATGTCACTGAAATATGTCACGGTACTCAGTAATAGAGAAGACCCGCCTTACCTAAATACAAAGTAAAACCTACTACAGCCAGTAGGCATCTCTAACAAAATACACCCACGTCCCACCACCCCCACCCCATCCACACCGCCCCTTCAATGTAAAGTTATGTTGGTGCCACAACATCCAGGCCGAAACAAATGAGATCGTGTAGGTGTCACGACAAAAAAACACACAGTCCACGCTGTAATGTGGCCGTGTAGGCAACACGGTAAAAACCTCCCAGACCCACACTGTAAATGTGGTTGGTGTTAGGAAGGGCATCCAGCTGTAGAAAACCCGCCAGGCAGTCCTATGCGAGCAAGACAATCACTCTTGCCTCAAGTGGGAAAACCCCCGTCCAAACCCATGCAAGCGTGGAACACGGACTTTAAACGTTGATGATGATGATGATATATACACACACACATATATATATATATACATACACACACACTCACACATATACATATGCAAAGTGGTTGTGTAGGAATCACGAAAAAAAGCACTCAGCACACACTGTAAATGTGGTTAGCATTAGGAATGGGATCCATCCGTAGAAACCTACCCAGAAACAGTTCTGCTAGTGTGGACAACAGATGTTAAACTATGATGATAATGATGATAATGATGATGATGATGAGGATATATATATATATATTCACACACACGCGTATATATATATATATATATATATATATATTTGGGGAGGGTCATATTTGCGTAATATTGCCAGAATTAATAACAGAACACACTCACTGTTTGGTTGGTTTTCGCTTCTCGCTGTCTTTTATATCTGCGATCTAACTTACTCGGTCCTCAATGTTGCCATTGACTGACCGGCGGTCAAAAATAATACAGATACAATAAGGACACAAACACATATATATAGTTTACATAATTTACATAAATCTTTCGTTGCACATCTGCAACATCGTCAGTGGTGTTATATTCATCGCCGCTATATATATATATATATATATATATACATATATATAAGTACCCAGTACTCACTATAAATGAGGTTGGTGTTAGGAAAGGCATCTATCTGTAGAAACGAAACCAGGATCAGTTCTATATGAGCAAGACATGGTCACCTGACTTAGCATTGCTCACAACAGGATAACTCGACTTATATATATATATATATATATTAATTCAAAATATTCAAAATATTAACAAATATAGACATTCATGTGATCAAGTATATTTTATTATACATATTTCATATATATATATACTAGCATTAAAGCTCGGCGTTGCTCGGGGTCATTAAGTTACCAAAGTTAGGTTGCACCACCCATTTTATGGCAGCACTTTTTTGTCTGCCAGGCACTGGGTGAATGAATTGCAGACCTGGAAGCATGAGCTGCGCCAGCAGTGACAATTGTAGTTTCGCCTATGGATATTATCTCTGTGCAAAAAAGTGTTGAAATTTATTGTTTCACAATACTTGCGCAACACGCGCGTAGACGATGCCAGCCGAACAACAGAGCTGCGATGGAGTTGTTCTGCATGGTTGTCTGTGTGTTTTCTAAATTTAAGACAGTAGGGAAGGTTGTGATATGAGGGAGAGTTAGCTGTTGTTTCTAGCAGGTTTAGTGACCTCATAGAGGATATGTGTTTTCTAAATTTAAGACAGTAGGGAGTGGTGTGATATGGGGGAGAGTTAGCTGCTGTTTCTAGCAGGTTTAGTGACCTCATAGAAGATATGTTTTCTAAATTTAAGACACTAGGGAGGGGTGTGATATGGGGGAGAGTTAGTTGCTGTTTCTAGCAGGTTTAGTAACCTCATAGAGGATATGTGTTTTCTAAATTTAAGACAGTAGGGAGTGGTGTGGGAGGGGTGCGATATGGGAGAGAGTTAGCTGCAGTTTCTAGCAGGTTTAGTAACCTCATAGAGGATATGTGTTTTCTAAATTTAAGACAGTAGGGAGTGGTGTGAACGGACAGTATTACTATCAAGCTTGGAAAGAGAAAGTAGCAGAAAGTATGAAGTTGTATAGATTTTGAATGGTAGTAGAAAGAGTTCAGCAGTTTAAATGAGAGAGAAAAATCGTAAAATATTGAGTTTTATCTATTTTTTGCGTAATTCTGGGTGAAATTGAAAAAATTATCTGCGTCAAGACGCAATCGAAACTATTTCGAATACTGAATTGTAAATTTCAATTGAAGAAATTCTATATCGAAGGAGCATCACCACACACTGAGCTTTATAGATTATGATGATATATATATATATAAATAACCTAACTATCTGTAACGTTGGACAACATTGTGACAGCTATGACGGAATCCATGGAGGCTATGGGTTTGGTACTAGAAATGAGGAAGGCTCCAGAATCCTGGAATTCTGTGACGCAAATAACCTAACTATCTGTAACACTAACTTCAAAAAACGAGACAATCACCTGATCACCTATAGATCAGGGGAACACGCCAGTCAGATAGATTATATCCTTACCAGAAGAAGTGATAGAGTGTCTGTTGTAAACACTGAATCCCTCCTCCATGAAGAATGCACCTCCTAACATAGACTCATAGTCAGCGACCTCATAGTCAGGACAAGACGTACTCGACAACAGAGGTGGGCTATCCTCAGGAGAAAAATATGGAAGCTAAAGGACCCCACAGCCAGTAATAAATTTAAAAGCATATAACTTGATGCTTTCGACAGTAAGGAAGATCAATTAGAGTCGTACAATATAGAGGAACAGTGGGAATTCCTGAAAGCTAACTTGCTGAAGGCGGCAGATGAAGTCTGTACCTGGAGCAAGCCTATAGGCAGGAGGAGAGTAACGTGGTGGTGGAACAGTAAGGTGGAGAAGTCAATTAAGGCCAAAAAGTAGGCTTGGAAAGTATGGCGGGATGGGGGAAGTAGAGAAGACTATCAAGTGGCCAGGAGGGAAGCTAGGAGACAAGTGTACTTCACAAGAAGGGAAGCAGAGGTAAGAAAGTTCAAGCATGTTCTACAACGCGAGGACCAAAAACGTGAGGTGTTCAGGATTGCTAGGCAATGTGTCAAGGAAAACCGTGATATTGTCGGGGAGAAGTGTGTCCTTAATGATGATGGTGTACTTGCCATCACTGATGCTGATAAGAAGGTAGCTTGGAAGTGTCACTACGAAAGGCTACTAAATGAGGAGAATAAATGGGAGAAAGACAGTCTCCCCCACATCGATCCAATAAAGGGACCAGCAATGCTATTTGAAGGTAGTATAATAAGTAAGGCACTAAAAGATATGAAGACGAGTAAGGCGGCTGGGCCTTCAGAAATAGTTGCTGAAATGCTGAAAGCATCTGGAACGGTGGGACACACTATGGTCACCCGGATTGTAAACCAAGTCATACAGAATGGGGCCATTCCGAAGGATTGGCGTAGCAGCATCATCATTAACTGCTACAAGGGTAAAGGAGATGCCCTAGATAGGGGTAACTATAGAGGCATTAAATTAATCGATCAGGTCATGAAGGTCACAGAAAAAGTAATAGCGCAACTAATCAGAGAACGAATTGATCTAGATGAAATGCAGTTCGGGTTTGTGTCAGGTAAAAGTACCACAGACGCTCTTTTCATTGTACGACAACTACAAGAGAAGTACCTAGCTAAAAGTAAACCCCTATACTTAGCTTTTGTCGACTTGGAGAAATCCCTTGACAGAGTCCCCCGCTCCATTATCTGGTGGGCTCTAGAAAACTAGGCGTTGATGAATGGCTTGTGAGAGCTATAGAAGCCATGTATAAAGAAACAGTCAGCAAGGTTAGAATTAACAACGAATATAGTGAAGAGTTTAGCGTA
>OZ024744.1:61254550-61317050 GCA_964016885.1 Eledone cirrhosa | reverse complement strand
CTCCAGTGTTTATGGTCAGTTGTACATCTTTGACCTAGTCACTCCACAGTATCTGTTAGGAGTCAGGTGACCATCTGACCTGGTCACTCCACAGTATCTGTTAGGGGTCAGGTGACCATCTATGACCTGGTCCTGAACGTTCCATAGCTGTTTATTGTCAGTTTGCAAAGAGCTGGAAACTGCTGACAAGGATTCTAGAAGAGTAGCCAAATGTAAAATGCCTGCTAAGGGTCCGAATACACCCAAATATGTATGTAAGATGCAGAAAATTATCAACTAGAACCCTAGAAAGTCGGTGAACACCATTGCTAAGAAGCTTAATGAGAAAATTAGTTATTACTAAATCGCTCCAAATTCTTGATTATTTTCAAAATTATTGGAAAGTATATACAATATTTTTCATTGAAAATATTGTAACAAAGTTCAGGTGGTGTAAAGTGTAGATTGTTACATGACATTTGTCATGGATGGCAGTGGATCCTTTTGGAAATTGTCCAGAAATAATTCTGGTATGCGCGCCTGTCAATTAGTTCACTGTATTAAATTTGGTGTAGGCAGTAGAGGTGGCAGATAATATAGTGTTTCTCTGTGAGACAAGTTGCAGTCTTTAAATGTCCAAATGTGCTTTGAAAGTGCTATGTCAATGATATATATATACACCCCTCCCACATTCACACACACACACACACACACACACATGTAATTGTTTTTATGCCAGGAAGGATATGTCACTGACTGGACATCAAAGAAGCTTTTGACAGATGTTAGCATAACAAACTATGCCCAGTTGAAATCAAAGTGAATATATGGAGGAACTGCCATGGTTGTTTTGAAGACCCCCTCAGCAAGAATCCTATTATGGTCAGTTTCACGGCAGCCTTCTATTCTATTAACTCATTAATGTATTAGTCTCCTATAGGTTTTAATACTTGAGCCACTTCTGATCTCGGTTCTCATAGATGATCTAGTCAATGCTTGTGAAAATGATCTGTTCCTCTGCACTGGTAGCTCCATGCTACCTGCAACAAAAGACAATGTGACTGCAGCTAGTTTAAACCATGGACTTAAGATTAGAGTATCATTTGATCCGTCAAAGTTTAAACTAATGATTTTTATCAAACAAAAGATGCTCATCAGAGCTTGCATTGCACTTCGGGAATTGCAGACAACCTGGGGAAAAAACTAGCTTCAAATTCTGGTTCCCTCCAACTATAGACAAGTTAGCATTAGAACATATCTGAATTCTGTGTAAGAGAGCTGCACAGACTTAGATGGCTACACAAAATCTTAGCAAAGCTGAACAAGGAAGGTAGTGACCATTTAGAGAAAGACAAATCCAAAGCATTCTGTAGCGCATATGCCTATCATGGTCAAATTCCTCACACATATTCATCCAACTCTCTGCAGTCCAAATGAAAGCTAGAATTGATAGATGATTTTTGCAAAAAGACTTGGCATCAACAACTTATATATAACATAGGAAACATTGATGCACTGCAAAATGCACACAAGCTATAGTGCACTGGAACTAAGTGATTCTACCAATGCAGCATTTTCAATGTTTTACAAAGACTATACATCCATAACTAAGAATAGCCTCAAAACATCTGATGCCAAGATCCATACGATAAACAAATACATCCATGACTAGATGTAGCTTCTTAAAACCTGATCCAAGATCTGTAGTTTGAACGGGTAAATCCATGACTATAGCTTAAAACTTGATGCAACTTCCATAGTTTGAACAGATACATCCATGACTAGATATAGCTTTTTAAAACCTGATGCCAAGATCCATATTTTGAACAGGTACATCCATGACTATAGCTTCTTAAAACCTGATGGCATGATCCATACTACGAACAGGGTCTTTTTAAATTCTATTAGAATTTTGGCCAAATTTTAAAAAACTTAGATTCTCCCATATCACTCTTGCCATCAAGAATGCACTAAACCACTTTAGCTCATTAGAAACTGATAAAGGTCACTTTCTTTTCATTGGTTTAAAGTTCATATTTCCATGCTGACATTGGCTCACCTATGCAGATTTAGCTGGCTTTCTATGAGGTATCTCATGGGAAGTTTCTCATGTGTTTTTATAAGGGTCCCTGTCATACCATGAAACCAATGTGAAATGAAGCATTTTACTAAACACAATGTACCACTTAGTCCAGGAATCAAACCCAAGCCCTTGTGATCTTGAATCCAAGACCCTAACCACTAGGCCAATAGTTAGATGGAGACAAGAATTTATCCCAGTTTCATGTAGCATTGAGTGAGTATAAAACCTCTACTCCAGATGACACCAGTCTGTCACAATACCCACCCCAACCTCCCTGCTGCTGGTATTCTGTAAGCTGGAGAAATGTGAAATATCTTGCTCAAGAAAACCAACATTTTAACCCCTAGGTCATGTGCTTTCAATGATGCTATTGTGCACAAAATGCATGATGTATATTGTATTAGTACAACAAAATAACATCAATTGTACTAATACAATATGCATCGTGTATATAGACAATACACTTGTTATAATGGTCACACTGGAAGATTTTAAGAAATAAAAGGAAGACTTAGAAAGCAACACACTAAAATTCAACAAGCAAAATAGTACAAATAGAACTCCTAACTTCACAATGACACAATTTCCACTAGATGTAAGCATTCAGATAGAGAATAAGACAGATAACATCTGTTTACCCCAAAGACACAAATAATTGGATCTACTTACATGGAGACAGTGAATATCTATCCAGCTATAAAATGCCAGTGATAAAATCCCTTTTTAGAACAGCATTTAGATTCTCTTCCACTAATGAAGCATTGGGTAAAGAAATCCACAGAATAAAACAAACACTAAACAACTTCGGCTATTCTAACAAAGTAATAGACTAAGCCATAGAACAATAGTCACAAATACAATACAATAAATGCATAAGGCACTGTCCCTATATTTAAAATGCACAAACCACACAGTGTACTATATGAATCAAATACATACCAACTATAGAATAGATAAACACATTATCAAAAGCTTCTTAAAACAAAACAATGTATTACATGATACCATAAACAAAACATTGAAATTTAAAACCTTAAGAATAAACCACAAGCATGTAAACCAGCACACTAGCTGTGTCTATGGATAATGCATGGAAACGTGGTTATGAAGTTTACTTTGCAACCACATGGTTTCAGATTAACTACTACTACTACTTGGCACCTTAGGTGTCTTCTAGTAGAGATTTGGGTAGACCATCTTGAGAGGCAATTTGACATAGAAGCTGTGGGAAGCCTGTCGTGCATGCGTGCACGTGCACTTGAATTTTCCACCTACCCAAGTTGTTGCTATATGTTCTATAAGCATAAGGCATAATTTCATCCATATGTTTCCAACCTCATAATGTTTCTTGGGAATTAAATATATGGGAAAACAAATAATTCAGCACAGGGTTAAAATCAAGGTTGCTGAAATGAAATATATATATATATATATATCACAGAAAAAAGAGAATCAGTGTTGCGACGAAAGGAATTTATTGGACATATTACAATTGTTTCTCGGGCGACCAGCTCGAGGATTTAATAGGAAAATCTGCTTTGTAGAATCAAGACGTATCCGAGGACTGCGTGATTTCAGTCGGGTTTGATAACCACATCAATCGTGCCTCGAGCTGGTCGCCCGAGAAACAATTGTAATATGTCCAATAAATTCCTTTCGTCACAACACTGATTCTTTTTTCTGTGATATCATACTCTGCTCTATGAGGGCATTGAGTCCTCATACGGCCTACCGCATACGGACGCTTTAAGCATCCAACACCAACCCCAAACACTTAAATTGGGTTTATATTAAAATATAACCTAATGTTTGTTGAGTGAGATGGTTACCAGTCAGAGATTAGCTTTAAACTATCTCTGTTATTGTATTAATATTTTACTCTTGATTGGCCAGAGGTGTTTATTTCCAGGTACCTTATAAATTTGACTTTCCGTATTTATTACTGTTGTGCGATATTGTGGTTTTTATTGGTTGTAACTTCTCTGTTTTTTAGGCTAAGAAAATATATATATGCCTATGTATATAATTACATGCATACATTTATTTTTTTTTAATTAATTGAGTTCTTTACACGAGGAATTGATATTAGTTTTGAAATAACTAATTAACCCGCGTGTGTTTTATATTTTACTCTTAATTCGGCCGGAGATTTACTTTCCCATTTGCCCTTTAAAGCATAACTTTCCGTATTTACTACGGTTACGAGATGCGGTTTCTTATTCAGGTACATCCTCTGATTTAGCCTAAGAAAATATCGATATGCGTGTGTAATTTATACACGCATATATTTATTTTTTTTTAATTTCAATTGAGTTCTTAACACGTTGGATTGATAATGTTTTTGAAAAAACTGTTTAACCCGCGTGTATATTTTTTTTCCTCCTTTCGTGGATCGTGGTTGTCTCCCCTTCCCGCTTAGTGACGCTATAATACTTCCTCAGTAAAAAAGTGCTGGAATTTCAAATTTGCCGGTCACTCAATGTGGGAAGGAGCAACTTAACAGACACGATTTTTAAGAAAAAATTTTAAGAAAAAATTTTAAGAATTTTTTTTCTTATATCAAAGTTCAATGGGCTTCCACTGATGATTTATAAACGCCCACCTAAATATATTCTTACATGAATGTATATTAGGCTTCTACATAAACTGGAAATATTCTCCGAATTTGTAGAAAACTTATAATGAAACAATTGTTTGGAAAGAGATATATTTTAACTTTAATTATATCTCATAAAATAATACAACTGGCTTTTCCACATAATACATATTGTTAGCACCCCAAACACTTAAATTGGGTTTATATTAAAATATAACCTAATGTTTGTTGAGTGAGATGGTTACCAGTCAGAGATTAGCTTTAAACTATCTCTGTTATTGTATTTATATATATATATATATATATATATATATATAGTAATAATAATAAATTTGAAGACTAAAATCCAAAGAGGGCTCGATAAGGATAAATATATATCAAATATATAAGAACCGTAGAGCAAATATTTATTAAAATAACAGATTAAAGTTTAAGCAAAGAATCGCTGCTTTCACCCTTAACGGGATCTTCTGAAACTAACAAGGTCAATCTGTAAACGCAGAAGTGGCATTTTAATATATATATATATATATATATATATATATGAAGAGTGTATTGTAGTTTGCTTGTTGCAGTATTGTGGAATATAAAAAATGGCTGTGGGCAACTGCTGCAATACAATAGGGTTGTAAATATTGAGGCAACAAAAGTAAAGAAATGGAGAGGTGAGATTAAGTTGAGAAAAGAAATGATAGGACCAGAGATAATATTACCTTGGTTCCTATATTTTCATTGTCAAGGAAGTCCAGTGAGAGCCTTTCTGTGCCTCAAAGGGACTTGCATTTGAGTTAGAACACAACCAATATATATTCCTTTCTTTCGTTTTCTTGGGCATAATCTGCCTTCAATATTTGGTGGATTGATTGGCAGTATCGGTAGAGGGTCGGACGCCATGCTTTCCAGCATAGTTACGATCTGAGTTCAAATCCCGCCGAGGTTGACTTTGCCTTTCATCCTTACGGGGTCGATAAAATAAAGTACCAGTAATGAACTGGGTTATTGCTGGCCTTGTGCCTAAAGTAGAAACAAATATTTGAAATGTTATTTTTGTAATTTTATTTTTTTCCCCTTTTCTCATTTTTCTTTTTTTATTACTTGTCTCACTAGCTCTTTTTGCTTACTAACTGTAAGGACTTCCCTGAGTCCGTCATGGCTTACTAGCTCTATACTGACGTTTAAATATTTAAAAACAACTTGTTTTCGCTCTAACATGCTGGATACCTAAATGTATTTGTGAGTGAATATTATATTATTGATATTCAGTTCGTTTGCAAGCAAACATCCTCAAAACACCATGTGTGTTTTCTAGATGATCGTCATCCTTTTGTTCCAGCGGTAGCAGAGAGAAAATAGTCAATTGTTTTGGAGTTATTGCCCGTTATATGTTCTCACAGCAGAACCATAGTTTGGGATCCTTACCCACAATTACTGCTATGAGGAGGAACAGGCCAGTTGGCCACTGGCTGGTCTTCAACTCTGTTATGGCCTGGAGGACTGATAAACAGATTAACACTAAGGACTGAGCCTTGGTGGGTCCCTACCTGCATTTTCAATTTGTATCTCGCCTTGTTGACTACATCTTGGTACATAAGCTTCTCACAAGCTTCTTGGTACATAAGATTCTCACAAGCCAGTTTCCACAACCCTTAGTTTCCTTACTGACCAGCAGATTACAAAGCCTGAAGCCATGACAAAAACATTCTCCACATCAAAAAATGTTAGATGTGTATGTACAATATGGCGTCAGTGTAACACCTGTTTGGGTTTGCATATAAATTTACCAGTACAAATAGAAATTTAATTGTTTTTGCATCATACACACATACACATTCACACACATACTAGAGCATTTGTCTATATTGAATGAAAATATTGCTCTCTTGACAGTTTAGAAAAGGTTTCAAGTCATAGCAGTGAACTCATGCCAATAACATGCTATTTTTTTTTTTATCTTCTCAAACAATGAAATAAACTTGAATGTGATAGACAGGTTAAGAGAATAAAATTATTGATTGCACTACACAAATTTATCTCAGTTAAACCTTCTGTTGTCATATTTCTAGTGAAAAACATTGTATATCATTTTCAAGTCATTTTGAAAGTAATCAAGAATTTAGGATTTAAAAATATAACTTTCTCATTATTTAGTTGATGTTTGGAACATAACTTAACAAAGGTTCTTACATAAAATTACGATGGAAGGTTTTTAGATAAATATAAATACTTTAAACTTTTCATTACTATATTTTTAATTAGAAAATAACATTGCATCTGATTTTCAAATAATTTAGAAAATAATGAATTTGAAAGGTTTTAGTAATATGACTAACTTTATTAAATATGATTGAATATTTTTAGATAGTTATAAACAGTTTTATATCTTAGAAAGATGAATGGTTTCAGACAGTTTGATATTAAGAGGGTTAAATAGAAATTTAACATAAATATCCCAAACCAAGTATGTTGCCTCTAGGTATGGCAGTATTCCAATAATTAACCTCACCTGTTTTAAGACAACCAGAACTCGTGCTGAATCGCATGTAGTTTTGTAAATGTTTTATCAGGTTTGTTTTCACTTGACAACTTTTTAGTCTGAACACTCAATCACCATGTATTAGTTTAGACCCTATATATTATATCCTACTCACAAACTCCACTGCTTATTCCTCTCTGAGATATAAATCTCCCAACACCTAACTATAGTTTATCTTTGCTGTCCTGGCTACTATCTTGACTCTAGCTTCTCTCCAAAAGGTAGTGTCTGTGTATATGTAGATTCCACATTCCCCATCATCCATCTCTTTCACTTAGATTTCAGCAACAAAGACTTCAGACTCTCTGTCTGTCTGTCTCTCTCTCTCTCTGTCTGTCTGTTTGTCTCTCTGTCTGTCTATCTGCCTCTGTCCCTCTGTCTCTGTCAGTATCTCTATCTCTCTGTCCCTCTGTCTGTCGGTCGGTCTCTCTCTCTGTGTCTCTCGCTCTCTCTCTGTCTGTATGTTTGCCTGTCTCTCTGTATATATGTCTGTCTCTCTCTCTGGCTGTCTCTGTGTCTTTGTCTGTCTGTCTCTGTCTATCTCTCTCTCTGTCTCTGTCTATCTCTCTCTCTGTCTCTGTCTATCTCTCTCTCTGTCTCTCTCTCTCTCTCTCTGTCCCTCTGTCTGTCTGTATCTCTCTGTCTCTCTCTGTCTCTGCGCCTCTGTCTCTCTGTCTGTTTCTGCCTGCGCTGCCTGTCTGTCTGTATCAATGTCTCTCTCTCTCTCTTTCTCTTTCTCTTTCTCTCTCTCTCTCTCTCTCTCTCTCTCTCTCTCTCTCTCCCCCTCTTTCTCTCTCTCTCTCTTTCTCTCTTTCTCTCTCTCTCTCTCTCTCTCTCTTTCTCTTTCTCTCTCTTTCTCTCTCTCTCTCTCTCTCTTTCTATTTCTCTTTCTCTCTCTCTCTCTCTCTCTCTTTCTATTTCTCTTTCTCTCTCTCTCTCTGTCTCTCTCGCTCTCTCTGTTTGCCTCTCTATCTCTCTCTCTCTCTCTGTCACTCTGTCTGTCAGTGTAAGATTTTGTCTAGCAAAATGTATCCACATTGTGTTTGTAAGATGTTTTTGTTACTGCTCCTAATGAAATGTTTTAATATATTTTAGAGCTGACTTTAGGTTCTAATAGTGACTATCTGTAGCACTTTGATTAACCTATACTTTTGTCAGACATGATTAATTACTTTACATATTAATCAATATTTTAACACACACGCATGCACGCGCACACACTCTTGCAGCTGGGTTGCCCTGAGTTTACGGGGAGTTATACATTCATTACATGATGACATAAGCGTGGTTTACATCAGTAGTGGCCTCCTAGATATTTCTCAGTTGAAGCAGACACGAAACAAGGTAACCTGCTAGCTTCGACTTGGTTTGCCTTCTTCTTTGCAGTTGTTTTGTCAAAGCTCCAAATCTGAATGTGGTGATTATCATGGTATAAGTCTACTTGAATCGATAGAAAGTCTTATCTTAGGCTTGCTGAATTGTTTAATAAAATGGATTTTCCCTGGTGCCATCTCTGAGATGCAGTGTTTTCAGAGTTAGGTGGGGTACGGTGGACATGATTTCTCAGCCTGTCAGCTTATGGAGAAGTGTGGTGTGCAGCTAGTGCCACTGTACCAAGTATTTGTGGACCTTACCAAAGTCTTCAATATTGTTAATCGTAGTGCATTGTGGGTCATATTGGGGAAACTTGGATGCCCTCATGAGTTTGTTGGAATATTCAGAAAACTCCAAGATATAAAAGCAAAAGTGAACTTCAATGGGACACTTTCAGAGCCAATTTCAGTGGAAAACGGTGTCAAGCAAGGTGACATACCTGCACCCATTCTATTCTCCAACTACTTTGTTGTGCTGCTGATATATGCCTTCCAAGACCTTGAAATCAGTGTATATCTGCAAATTAGAACCTCTCGCAAAGTCTTTAAACCAAGACGGTTTAACACCAAGTCCAAGACCCTCTTTTTAGGGAGCTCCTGTATGCTGATGATGCAGATTTTGTGGCTCACACAGTAACAATGCAGTTGATATTGGATGCCTTCTCCTATGTATGCACTGTTAAATATTAGTATAAATATTAGTATTAAATATTAATATGAAAAAGACTGTGTACACTCTACCAATTGCAAAAATGTCTGGCTCCACATACACTTTCCCAAGTGAAACCGGCTAAAAAATTCAATTTTAACTTACATAAGGCCCCAACTGTGGTTTCTGAGACTCAATATACAACATTGGGAATTTCAAAACATTGGAATAACCAATATTGAAAGAATTCAAGTTTCCTCATCAGTTGAATTCTTCACAAAAATAAGAGGACAAGTTGAAAATATATTGTATATTATTTTACTGCTAGATATTATGATAAACAAGGTGTTGTAGTGTTGAATTACGATATGAATATACACCACCGCATGGTGAAGCAATGTGATGCAGCGCTGAATTATTGTATGAACATTTTCTACTTAATGTGAACTGATTTAGACGGTTTGGGCTGCTATTTCTAGCTCTTGATTGCACTGCAACTTTGTCCGGCCTTCTTCGGTCATGGAGATGAAGGGCTTTTCCACTCTGTCAACTGCTGCTTTGTCTCGGGGTCGTACCTGTAGACCCAACTCTCATCACCAGAGATAATCCTCAACATGAAGTATGGATTATCAGCGACACACTGATGGAGATCTTATGGACTTCGTGATGTTCTTTCTGATCAGTGATCAGCAAGCGGGGGACAAACTTGGCAATGACATACTGCATGTTCAATTCAGACATTAGGATTGCCTGCACACACTCATACAACAGACCATCAGCAATATCGTTGATTGTCCTCCAATGATTCTCATGCAAAGCTGATTAATTTTTTCCACATTTCCTGAGGTGATGCTTGTAGCAGGTCTTCCAGATCGCTTGTCATCTTCCAAGGATGTTCTTTTGCTTTTGAACCACCCATGCCACTCAAAACATTGTTTATGACCCATTGCCTCATTGCTGTATGTTTGCCAAAGCATACCCAATGTCTCTATATCACACTTCCCAAGTTGAACACAAAAATTCACATTGGCCCTTTATTCCAACTTCCTGTTCGACAAAATTGCAGAAACACAAATTTCACAACTAGTGAAGTGAATACAGTAATGTCACTCAGCACACTGGCACATGGTCACTTAGCTCTCACTGCATGCACAACCTTGTGTTGCCATCTGTTGGTGCGCGACAGAGCTAGTCCGGAAACGTTTTGATAACACCTCGTATATATTATTATTATTGTTGCTGTATTATCGGTTAGTTTGTTAGCCTTGCTGTATTATTATATCGGCTATTTGCCATGCGGTATTTTATCGGTTAGTTTGTTAGCCTTGACGTCAGCCCTCAGTGCCTACCTCACAATTTCCCACCCACCCACCCCCTCACACCACCATAGCCTATTCGACCAATCAAACCTCAGTATGCCATTTCTTCTGCTGCTACTACTAACTAACTGTCTCCTCCCCTGTCGCAGCCCAACACACCCTGCCATTATCCCACCACCACTGTTCTTCTAGCCCTCAATTTTCCCACCGTTATGGATGGATGAGCTGAGAATAAATTTGAGCAACCCTGAATCAATAGATGAAATATTAGTCTGCGAGCTACCAAGCACCCATGTGAAGCGCCAATCCAGAGACCCTTCCCTACGAGTGTCGACAAATGCCCAAAACTCCGAGTTGGTACCATCAATGTAGGCTCAATGAAAGGAAGAGCAGGAGAAATTGTAGAAATGCTAGAGCGAAAGGAAATTGATGTATGCTGTGTGCAAGAGACGAGAGGAGTCTGGCAGAGTACTTGTAGGAAAAAGTCGGTGCTACAGATTTTTCTGGGTGGTGTAGGTATACTACTAGCTGACAAATGGGTAGATAAAGTAATCTCAGTGTACAGGGTAAATGCAAGAATCATTAAACTCAGACTAGTCCTGAATAAAACAATTACCACAATAATATCAGCTTACGCACCCCAATTGGGGCTGCCAGACGAACTTAAGGATAGGTTTTACGAGTCCCTAATGCACACTACTGCTCTAACAGAAGACAATGACTTCCTAATCATCGCAGGAGATTTTAACGGACACGCAGGTAAACACTGCAACGGCTTCAATAGACGCCATGGGGTTGGCACAAGAAATGAGGGAGGATTCAGACTTCTAGAATTCTGCGACGCCAATGACATGTCGATATGTAACACAAACTTTAAAAAACCCGACAACCACCTGATCACCTATAGATCAGGGGAGCACTCCAGTCAGATAGATTTTATCCTCATCAGAGGACATGACAGATGGACGGTCGTAAACACAAAAGCCTTCCCTAGTGAGGAATGTCCATCCCAACATAGCTTAGTTGTCAGCGACCTCACGGTCAGAACTAGACGGACCTGGAAACAGAGGCCAACCTGGAGAAGAAAGATCTAGAAGCTGAAAGACCCCTCAACCAGTAACAGATTTTAAAATATTTTACTCAACGCCTACGACAATAAAGAACAGATAGACATTCAATGTAGAAGAGAACTGGGAGTTCCTAAAAAATAATTTACTAGAGGCGACGGATGAGGTCTGTGGCTGGAGTAAGACCTCAAGCAAGAGGAGAGTGACTTGGTGGTGGAACAATAAGGTAGATGAAGCAGTTAGGGCCAAGAGACAGGCATGGAAAGAATGGAAGAACGGGGGGAGCAGGGTACATTACATAGAGACCAAGAGGGAAGCTAGGCGGCAAGTATACTTAGCTAGGAGGGAAGCAGAGGATGGAAAATTCAAGCATGTTTTGCAACGTGAGGACCAGAAACAGGAGGTGTTCAAGATTGCGAGGCAGTTTGTCAGAGAATTTTGATGTCATTGGAGAGAAGTGTATCTGGAATCATAAAGGTGAGCTTGCCCTCACAAGTGCTGAGAAGAAAGATGCATGGAAGAGCCATTATGATAGATTACTAAATGAGGAGAATGCATGGGAAGAAGAGACCCTACCCCAAGTAGACCCTATAGAGGGGCCAGCAGTACAAGTCAGCAGCAACGTAGTAAGGCAATCAAAGATATGAAGATGGGGAAGGCAACCAGTCCATCGGGTATAGCTGCCGAGATGCTGAAGGCATCTGGGTCTGTAGGTCACGCTATAACCACACGTATTGTTAACCAGGTAATACTAGAAGGTGTCATACCAAAAGATTGGTGCATCATTGTCAACTGCTACAAAGGTAAAGGTGATGCACTAGATAGAGGAAACTATAGAGGTATAAAGTTGATGGACCAGGTCATGAAAGTAACAGAAAGAGTTATAGCACAGTTGATTAGGGACCGGGTGAAAATAGACGAGATGCAATTTGGGTTTGTACCAGGAAGAGGCACCACTGATGCCCTCTTCCTTGTGAGGCAGTTACAGGAAAAGTACCTAGCTAAAAGTAAGCCACTCTACTTGGCATTTGTCGACCTTGAGAAAGCCTTTGACAGAGTTCCACGTGCTGTAATCTGGTGGGCTCTTAGAAAACTAGGAGTAGATGAATGGCTTGTGAAAGCGGTACAAGCCATGTGTAGGGGAGCAGTCAGCAAAGTTAGGATTAGCAATGAGTATAGCGAGGAATTTAGCGTACAGATTGGGGTCCACCAGGGCTCTGTTCTTAGCCCCCTCCTGTTCATCATAGTCCTGCAGGCAATAACGGAGGAGTTTAAGACCGGATGTCCATGGGAACTCCTGTATGCTGATGACCTCGCACTTATAGCTGAATCTATGGTAGAACTAGAGAATAAATTCCAAACTTGGAAGCAGGGACTAGAAGAAAGGGTCTCAAAATCAACATGACAAAGACTAAGGTCCTTGTAAGTAGATGAGAAAACAGAACCCAGATCCCCTCAGGGAAATGGCCTTGCTCAGTATGTAGGAAAGGTGTAGGTAGGAACTCCATTCTCTGCCCCAAATGCAAACAATGGGTACACAAGAGATGTAGCGGGATCACAGGAAGCTTAATTAAGAATGTAGGCTTCACATGCAGCAGCTGTGCTGGGACAGCAAGCAGCAAACAGCCACAGGAAACAAGTACCACCAATCTCTGGGAGGGCCCTGTAGAAACAGTAGACAGCTTCTGCTACCTAGGTGACCGAATTAGCAGCAGAGGTGGGTGTTCAGAAAGTACAATAACTAGGGTAAGAACGGGATGGAAGAAGTTTAGGGAACTACTACCACTGCTAGCTGCAAAAGGCTTCTCCCTCAGAATGAAAGGCAGACTGTATGATGCGTGTATCCGAACAGCAATGTTGCATGGTAGTGAGACCTGGGCGCTGAAGGTGGAAGACTTACGTAGATTAGAGAGAAACGAAGCCTGCATGCTCCGATGGATGTGTAACAGTAATATACGTGAACGACAAAGCATTAATGAATTGAGAGAGAGACTGAGCATAAGAGGAATCAAATGCTGTGTGCAGGAGAGGCGGTTGCACTGGTATGGACATGTGATGCGTATGAAGGATGACAGCTGCATAAAAAGGTGCAGAGCACTAGAAGTCGATGGAAACCGGAGTGGGGAGACCCAAGATGACCTGGGATGAGGTGATAAAAGCCGATCTTACCCAATTACACCTCTCAAAGGCAATGACACATGACCGTGACCTCTGGCGTCACGCAGTAATACAGAGTACCCGACCTCCCATGGGTACAAGCTGAAGCATATAGACAATATGCCCCCCCCCCCCCCCCCCCCGCAAGGTGGTTGTGGAGGTGCCACGGCAAAAAAGCACCCAGCCCACACTGTAAAGTAGACGTGTAGGCGCCACGAAAAAGCACCCAGCACTCACTGTAAATGAGGTTGGTGTTAGGAAGGGCATCCAGGTGTAGAAATCAAGCCAAATCAGTTCCTGTATGAGCAAGGCATGGTCAGCCGACCAGACACTGCCCACAACAGGACAACCCGTCTAACCCATGCTAGCGTGGAAGAACGGACGTAAAACGATGATGATGATGATATCTATATGTATGTGCCTGTATGTATGTATTATCATCATCGTTTTTACGCCCACTTTTCCATGCTTGCATGGGTTGGACGAGTCCTTCTTAGCATGGCATCTCTCCACTTGTCACATTCCTTCATCATCTCTGCCAGTCTTAGCGATTTGAGGCCTGCTCTCATAATCTCTGCCAAGCTCTTTCTTGATGATCTATTGTGGCTTCATTTGACTGGGATTTGTTGGCATATCTTCACCCATTGGTCATTGTCCATGTGCATAACATGTCCATACCAATGCAGTCTTTTTTCCTGCACACCATGTTGGATTCCCCTTAAACCAAACTTCTCTCTCAGTTCATCCAAGCTCTGCCTTTCTCTCACGTTTACATTGCATATCCAACGAAACATGGTGCTTCATTTCTTTCCAGTCTATACATGTCCTCTGTCACAGCCTATGTTTCACTACCATACAGCATCGTGCAGCACATAAAGGCATCATACAGCCTTCCTTTTGTATCATCATATTTTAACGTCCATTTTCCACGCTAGCATGGGTTAGATGGGAGTTGTCCCACTGAGGCAAGGTTGGTTGAGTGACCATGTCTCGCTCATATAGGACTATCTAGCAAGGGGTACTGGGAACTTTTTACCGTGTTACCTACACGGCCACATTACAGCGTGGACTGTTTTTTTTTTTTTTTTTTTTTTTTTTCATGACACCTACACGATCTCGATCCCGATTTATTATCTCATTTATTTGGACTGGATGTTGTTTTACCAACTTTATAGAGAGGGTGGTGTTAGTGGGAGGATGGGGTAGTGGATTGGGGTGTATATTTGGTTAGGAGGTGCCTACTGACTGTAGATTTCGCTTTGTACATAGGCAAGGCAGGTCTTCTGTATTACTACATAGCGCCAAAGGTCTCGGTCCAGAGACATTGTCTTAGAGAGGTACAAGTGTGTAAGGTCGGAATTTATGAGATCGCCCAGGTTTTTCTGGGTCTACCTACTCTGTAACTTCCATCAATTTTGATTGCCCTGCACTTTTTTATACAGCTGTCGTCTTTCATGTGCATCATGTGGCCATACCAATGTAGTCTTCTCTCAAGTAAACAGCATCTGATCCCTCTTATTCCTAATTTCTCACTTAGTTCATTTATGCTTTGTCGTTCACATATATTACTATTACACATCCAATGGAGCATGCATGCTTCGTTCCTTTCCAGGCTGCACAGGTCCTCTGCACACAATGCCCATGTCTCACTGCCATGTAACATTGCTGTTCGTATACAGGCATCATACAATCTGCCTTTCATTTTTAGAGAGAAACCTTTAGCGACCAATAGTGGTATAAGCTCTCTGAACTTTTTCCATCCCGTTCTGACTAGCTACTGTACTTTCAGAGCACCCTCCACCACTGCTAATTTCGTCACCCAGGTAACAGAAGGTGTCTACTATTTCTATAGAACCATCTGGGCAATAGGAGCTAGTATCATGTGGACACTTGCTACCTATTGCACCTGAGCATCGGAGAAACATTTTGTCAGCAGTGGGAGCAGTTCTCTAAACCTCCTCCATCCTATCCTTATTCTAGCTATTATACTCTTGGCTCATACTCCTCTACTGCTAATTAGGTCACCTGGATAGAAGCTATCAACCACACCTATGGAGCTTTCCTGTGACTGGAAAAGGTTTATATCATTAGCATTCTTCTTCTCAATTTCTCTTGTGCATCTTCTACATGTAAAGTTCTCTTCCTGTTAGTTTACTGATTATCTCACTGTATCTTTTGTGTATCCAAGATTTACATTGTGTACATTGTATGGAGTTTATGCCTACTCCTTTTCTGTATATTGATCATAGCCACTTTGCTGAGGGAATCCGAGCCCTGTATCCTCTCCTACTCACTAGCACTTTAGTTTTGGCTAAATTTACTCTCAGGCCTCTTGATTCCAAATTCAGTTCCCATAATCAAAATTTATTTTCTAGCTCTATTTTGGTCTCGGTTATAAGGACCAAATCATCAGCATAGAGAATTTCCCATAACCCATTTTAAACTATTGTCATCTCCTGAAGAACTATTATGAACAGCAATGGGCTAAGAACTGAATTTTGTTGAATTCCTCACTAAACTCATTTCCTACTCTCACTTTACTGACAGCTCCTCTGTACATAGCTTGCACTGCTCTCACAAGCCATTCTTCTAAACCTAATTGCCTTAACGACCAGCAAATAATATACAGAGGTACTCTGTCAAAGGCTTTCTCTAGATCAACAAAAACTATAGTGGTTTATTTTTTGCAGGGAACTTCTCTTGTAGTTGCCTCACTAAGAAGAGGGCATGTGTAGTACTTTTCCCAGGCATGAAACCAAACTGCATCTCATCTATTTCGACTCTTTCCCTAATTAACTGTGCTATAACTCTTTGTCACTTTCATAACTTGGTCCATTAGTTTTATTCCTCTATAGTTGCTCCTTTTTAGAGCATCACCTTTGCCCTTGTAGCAATTTATGATTGTACTGCTGCCCTAGTCATTGGGTATGACTCCATCATGTATTAGTTAATTTATTATATGGGTTACTAGTTTGATTCCTACCTCTCCTTATGCTTTTAGCATCTCAGCAACTTCTGATAGTTTCGCAACTTTACCATTCTTCATCTCCTTGATTGCTTCTTTGGCCCTAAAACTGTCAACTTCAATATGTGGGTCTTTCCTTTGGGTAAATTAGGGGTAGTTTCTCTTCCTCCCATTCATTCTCTACATTCATCATTTTCTCATAGTAACATTTCCAGGCCTCTTCCTTTTAGGCATCAATGGTGCTAAGTGCACCAGCGTAATTTCTAACACATATTTCTCCAAAATCTTGATTCACATTAACACAGTGCCTTGCAATACGGAACAACTTCATGTCTCTGATCCTCACATCTCAAGATATTGGCAAATTTATTTTCTTCAGCCTCTGTGTATACCTATTGCCTAGCTTCTTTCTTTGGTACTGGTCTCTGTTACCCCAATTTTCCCAGTCTTTTCATGCCAGTCTTTTGGCTTTAATGGCTGTATCTGCTGTGCTGTTCCACCACCAGTTCACCCTCTCTCTGGCTGGTGCTTTACTCCAGCTGCAAGTCTCGCCAGTAGTTCGCAAAAGGTTGTCGTGTAAGAATTTCCAGTTGTCCTCTGTATTATATGTATCTAGCTCGTCATCCTTCTCATCATGTGCATCTTGTAGGGCCTTTCTAAACCTATATTTAACATAGAGGTCCTTTAGCCTCCACACCCTCTGTCTCCATATTTTCCTGTGTGTCTTGTGTGTCGGCCAAGATTTTCTTTCGTCAAAACCAGAAGATGTCTGTAAAAGTTCCTCATAGAACCTGTCCTTTTGGTATTTACCCAGTCCTGCCTGCGGAGCATAGGAAGATGTAATTGTCACCAGTCTATTTCCTACAGTTAATTTAAGCTTGATGATTCTGTCACTTACTCTAACTACCTCTATCACCTTATCTATCCATTTTTCAGCTAGTAAGATGCCTACACCTCTTACCCCATCATAATTTACTACACAGTAGGGTTCATATCTGTTGTTTGCCTGTAATTAATCTCACTGAGGCACCCCTCCATCTCGCTTCTTGTACACAGCATAAATTTACTCCTCTTCTTTGTAACAGTTCCACAATTTCACCTGATCTCTTTCCGGGTGCCAACATTGATGTGGCAGCCCTGAGATTTGTACCTTGATAGTTGTTGTTACTTCTTTGGTTAGAGATTCTATGCACCTGAAAATGGTTGTGATTGCTTGATGACCATCAAGGGATTCTCGCAAATGGCTACTCTAGCCACCCCACTAACATGACTAGTGTTTGCAACTAGTTGAAATTATGTTGGTCATACTTTTCATAATTTTGGCTTGGTTTTACTAGCTAGATGCCTTTCCTATCACCAACCACTTTATAGCGTGTGATTGGCAGTATCGGTAGAGAGTCGGGCGTCATGCTTTCCAGCATAATTACGTCCCTTTACGGTCAGAGTTCAAATCCCGCCGAGGTTAACTTTGCCTTTCATCCTTACGGGGTCGATAAAATAAAGTACCAGTAATGTACTGAGTAATTACTGGCCTTGTGCCAAAAGTAGAAACAATTATTTGTGCCGCCAGCACGAGAGGTTGTCTTACCAGAATGAAGTCCTCTACCCTGTATCAGTTTATATTTGGAGTGTCTACTCTCCTAGATGGGTATCCTTCACTACGGTTTATGGAGCCCACATCTACCCTGTGTATATATGTGTGTGTGTGTGTGGGGGGGGGGGGGGATTGGAGAGGTAGATCTAAGGACATGAATGAGGGGTAGGGTGTTAGAACGTGGGTGGGGGGTCTTACGACATGGCAGGTGTAGGGAAGGTGGCACATACTAGATGTATGCCTCAACCCATGCACATGCAAAAGTGGGTGTTCTCTATTACTGCATAATGCCAAAGATCATGGTCCTGTGTCATTGCCCTTGAGAGGTGCAATTGTGTAAGGTCAGCTTTTATCACCTCATCATAAATCTTCCTAGGTCTTCCTACTCCATAGCTTTATATACATCACATGTGCATACCAGTGCTATCTCCTCTCCTACACATTGCATCCAATCCCTCTTATGATCAAGATATCGACTGTCAGTCTTTTACAAAGATTTCAAGATAAGAATGATCAATACACCCAATCAAATCAGTATGGTTCTCATCAGAATTGAGGTTGCTGCATAGATAAAATCTTTATCCTGAGATCTCTGGAACAACATTGGAGATACCAGCAACCAACCGTCACCTGTTTTGTGAACTTTGCATCAGCCTTTGCTTTTGTCTTCCACCACATCACTTTGGGATAATATGATCACAGATGTGCTGTTTGGGGAAGCAGGGAAAAGCGGACGTAAAATGATGATGATGATGACTATAGCTCTGTACAAATGAAAGCTCATTGCTCTAGTGAGGAATCTGACGCATCAAAATGTTCTTGTGTGTCCAGCAGAGCTGTGTTCTGTATCCAACACTTTTTAATTACGCTATTGATTGGATTGCAGAACATGCTATGAAGGATCTCCTAGCTGTTGTTGTAGGATGAGATTTTAATGTCAATGACCTCACAATAATTGTCAATAACTATATTGATGTTCAATCAGAATCAACTGTTCAATGCCTCAGTGTGTAGACATCATATGTTGGTATGAAAATCAATGCAGCCAAGACAAAGATCTTGCCATCTGAAAGGATCCCAGTCTTACTCAACGGTAAGATTCTGGTATCTCTATTCAAGTATCTCTACACCACCTTCACTGCCACAGGCAGGCTAAGGTAAAGATGAGATAGCTGTCCATATCAACCATGCACATGCTGCATTTTGTGCCTTCAAAGACCAGCTCTGGTATAGGTTAGAAATCCATCTGGCTACAAAAATCTACATCTATCAAGTACTCATTTGCATTATCCTTCTATATCACTGCATGACATTGCCAATAAGAGCAATAAATTCATGCAATCTGCAAAAAAAAAATAGTAATAGTTACTGCATACCGGCTTTTCATCCTTACGGGGTCAATAAAATAAAGTACCAGTAATGTCCTGGGTAATTGCTGGCCTTGTGCAAAAAGTAGAAACAATTATTAATAGTAATTAATAGTAAGGGCGGTGAATTATCGGTAGAGGGTCGGACGCCATGCTTTGACACATAGTTATGGCCCTTGCCATTCTGAGTTCAAATCCTGTCGAGGCTAACTTTGCCCTTCATCCTTACGGAGTCAATAAAATAAAGTACCAGTAATGTCCTGGGTAATTGCTGGCCTTGTGCCAAAAGTAGAAACAATTATTAATAGTAATTGACTATTAATTCTGAGATGACATGTTATTGGGGATTTCCCTACATTCTGACTTCAAAATGTTGTCATCCACTGATAAAAACTGGCATTTCTGAACTAATACATGTATTTATTCACATACACATACAGAGCTGAGGAATGAAAAGCTGAGACCAAATCAAGTACATTCTGTCTACATGCATGTTTCATTCTCCTAATCTGCTTAAATCTATTTATATATAGTTTTTAGTCTTGTTTCTTTTTCCTTTCTTTTTTTTAAAGCCACCATAATCTCAGGGATTGATAGCAATAACAATAACAATGTCTGCTGCTGTTGCTGAGTAGTGAATTATAGAAGCTAGAGTAAGAGAAAAGTTGTTGTTTAGCTCCAGGTCAGTCATGACATAGCAAGCAGACTTATGTTCAGTTGTTCCAGCTGTAGCCCTCTCATCTTTTTTTTTTTTTCTAAGACTGCATTGGCCAATGTGTCCTCTGGTTCTCTGACGTTGGGTTGGATTGGTTTTCTTACTGTTTCTAGCAGTCTACATGAGTGACCACATAGATTTCTTTCTCATGAAACATAACTATAAATAATTTGAGCTGTTAGCTGTTGGCTAGTTTTTCTGTTGGTGCAAAAGACCAGCTGTATGAGACAAATGGCTGCAATATAAAGCTATTAAATCAATTGCATGTATAATGAAGGCACATTGCTTAGTGGTTAGGGTGTTAATCAAATCATAAGATCATGGGTTTGGATCAGGTTATGTGTTGTTGAGCAAGATCCTTTACTTTCATGATAGGAATCGTGTCACTATCATTAAAACACCTGAGCAATATTGTAGAAGGCTGGTTAAACCTTCATAAGTGTGAGCTGTAATATGGGTGTGTAATAGGGCTGGAGCATCTATCATTAAAACACCCGAGAAACCTAATGCAGCCTTGTTGGAGGTCAGCAAAACTTACATAGGTTTGAGCTGTAAATTTCATTTTTTTTCTTTTTATGGTTGTGCTCTGCAGTAACTGGCTTTGTGTTGTGTCAAATGTAATTATATTTTCAAGGTTGAATTTTTCACAGGAGAAACACTTTTTTTAGTTTCTTTTCACAAGTGAAAACTGTTCTTGTTACTCAAGATATGTGTGACAAAACAACTTGTCATTTTGAAGGTTTAAAGTGTGTATTGTGATAAAACTAATTGCCTATGTCAGCAATAATTGCTGTATACACCCATGTATGTCATACCAATTTTCATAAAAATGTGAAAATCCATTACTGGATATATCAAAACCTCAATTCAAAAACGTTGTAAATGTCCCATAGATTTTATGTAACATGGAGGTGATGTAACATACACTACCAGTGCATCTGGTATGCCACCAGTGCCTTCTGTAAACTGTCCATGCGCTTTGTATGCCACCCACACACCTTGTACACCATTCTTGTATTCTAAAAGTGTACAGTATCCTAAAAGTGTGAAATGTTAAGTTCAATTAGTATAAGGAATAGAAAGTTTAAGATATCAGGTTCTCACCTTTCAATGGACAGTAAAAGGGAATGTTGTTGACTTGACTATTGGCAGTGACTGATTTGCTTAGCGCATAAAAATATCCACAATTATTTATTTTAAAAGGAAACGGGTTATGTATTTTATTTGAAATTTGGTCACGAAAGGATAATCACCACCACATGGACTTGAGTGCTTTTAGTAAAGTTCACTCAGATATGTTTCTAAGTATATTGTGTTGTTTAATGTTTAAGCAATTCCCATCTACTACAGATTGAATGTAAACAATATAGGATAGAGATTTTTCAGTCTGCTTGAGCATATGGCAACCTCTCTAGTGCTGGTAGTATAAAATACACCCAGTGACACTTCATAAAGTGGTTGTGCTGATGCCACAATATGATGCATATGCAGCTAGTACACCCTGTAAAGTGGTTGGATTAGAAAAGATATTGAACTGTAGAAAGCATGTCAAATATGTCCAACCCATGCCAGGTATGGAAAGTGGTCTTAAAATGATGATACAACTCCCACAACCATAAATACATCACTTTCTCTCCCTCTCTCTCCCTCTCTCTCTCTTTCTCTCTTTCTCACTCTTTCTCTTTCTCTCTTTCTCTCTTTCTCTCTTTCTCTCTTTCTCTCTCTCTTTCTCTCTTTCTCTCTTTCTCTCTTTCTCTCTTTCTCTCTTTCTCTCTCTCTCTCTTTCTCTCTTTCTCACTCTTTCTCTCTTTCTCACTCTTTCTCTCTCTCTCTCTCTTTCTCTCTCTCTCTTTCTCTTTCTCTCTTTCTCTCACTCTCTTTCTCTCTCACTCTTTCTCTCTCACTCTTTCTCTCTCACTCTTTCTCTCTCACTCTTTCTCTCTCACTCTTTCTCTCTCACTCTTTCTCTCTCACTCTTTCTCTCTCACTCTTTCTCTCTCACTCTTTCTCTCTCACTCTTTCTCTCGCGCTCTCTTTCTCTCTCACTCTTTCTCTCGCGCTCTCTTTCTCTCGCGCTCTTTCTCTCTCTCTTTCTTTCTCACTCTTTCTCTCACTTTCGAACAGTTCTAATTTGTCTTTTTGTTTCTCTTTCTATCTGTACACCCCCCGCCGTCACCACTAAACCATTCTGATATGATGCCGTGCCTAATAAACACTGCTACAGCTACTGTAGCAACAGATTGGCTCCAGTCGAGCATATAGAAAGCGATTTTAAATGATGTTATTGATCGGACCAGTCATATTTTAATGTTTTCATTAGTTATTACTAGGCCAGTTGCTTCACGAGCCTTTTTTGACATCGTTTACATTAATACCTTTTACTGTTTAAACCGCCACCCACCCTCGATTCTAACTGATCTGAGACCGCCTCTGGTTCTGATACAAAACTATCTATTTTAAAATGTTTGTTTATATTAAAATCTTCCCATATAAATTTATGTAAGAAACATTCGTGTTAAGTTATTAACACGAATGTTTCTTGCATAGATTTATATGGGAAACATCAGCGTAATGCTTTCGTTACCTATTTTTCTCTTTTTTTTTTTTCCTCTATATTTCCATATTCTTTCTTTCCTTAACCCCACTCCCTTTTATTATTGCCGTGATTATAGTTGTCATTATTATCATTGACGTTGGGGGGGGGGGGGGGGGGGGGTAAGATCCGTGTCGGCATATGCGAATGTCACCGTAGTGGTGTTGAACGCCAAACACATCGAGGCGATCGGCACTACACTAAGAGAATACGAAGCGGTGACAGGAGCAATGATCAACCAGGAAAAGTCGGTGGGCCTGCAGCTCGGTACCTGGAGAGGCAGGTCCATGCCGTCCAACAGCGTCGTCGGGCGCTGGACGGACGGACCGGTTAAATTGCTAGGGGTCTGGTTCGGTCCGGACCTCCAGACGGACAAAAACTGGGACGAGGTGACGAGCAGGGTGGCTTCTCTCACCCAGAAATGGGCAGAAGCTATCCCTGAAAGGTCGAGCGGAGGTGGTGAATGCGTACATCGCGTCCGTCATCTACCGCCTGACCGTCGTGCCTTGTCCTAAGCCTCGCCTGACTGCGCTGGAGCGTTTACTCCTTCGGTTTTTGTGGAAGGGACGCGCTCCGATGGTCAGGCAGTCCATCTGCTGTCAACACCCGCTACGTGGAGGGCTGGGCATTCCGTGGCTGATGATGCGCGGACACTCGCTCAAGCTACATCTCCACCTCTTCCTCGACGGTGATCAGGTGTGGTCGCCGTTTGTTAGATGCGTTTTTCCCAGCTCGGCTCCTTGATGGAGCTGCAGTCCTGGGTCAAACTAAGACCGAGAGGGAGCGCTTGGAGACTGGATTGTCTTCAGGCGCTCACAGCCCTCGACCAGTCGGGCAATGTGATCGGTGGAAACTCCACCTTGGCATTCTATAGGGGATTAGTGGAGGGGAAGAGCGACGACGTACTTGGGGAAACGCTAGGTGTCAATGAAAATTAACTAGCCAATCTCTTCGGAAGAACTTTCGGGCCGGGGCCTATGGACAACTTCCAGAATTCCCTAGCCAGGCAGTGCTACCGAGGAGCTTTGCCAGTTCGGGATAAACTCTATAGGCATGGAGGTGCCGTCAGCTGGGCATGTCCGAGATGCGCGCAGGGCGACGAAACCATCCTGCACACACTCGTCCAGGGTCCGAGCATTGCTGACTTGTGGGTTTATGTCGAACACCTGCTGTCACGTGTAGGACGGATCCAGCTATCAGCTGAGTCCATCATGAGGATTGCCCCGCCCTCTTCCTTTAGCCAGGAATGGCAGGCAGTTTTTATCTGTCTGGTGGCCATGGCGAAAGAGATAGTATGGTGGACGCATTTGAAAGGACTGAAGACGAGCACTTACCTCTTCGGTGATGCCCTGATTAACTTTTTCAAATTTCATTTGAAAAGTAAAATCAGGGTAGAGAGGGAAGTGCTCTTCCCAGCATTTTGTTGAAAGATGGGTGAGAGGCAAGAATGGACCATGTGAATGGGCCTAGTCTGAGTATGTGCCTGTAAATTGAACGTGGAAAACTGGGAAAGGGCACTTGTCCTGGTGGTCAGGGTCAGCGTGGCTTTTTTAATGGGCTTTCTCCACGAGTGTCCCTTGGAAGTCTCCCCCCTATTGGGGAATTTTTCATTTTCTTTTTTTGTTACATCTGTTTTTTTTTTTTTTTTTTTTTTTTTTTTACATGCAGAAATGGCCATTTGTACCGTCCTGTATTGTCCTTAATGTCTTACTTTGTGTAAACCCTTGTAGTTAATAAAGAAAGCATTATCATTGATACACTGCATATAAATACAAATAATTTTGAAAATATTTTGCATGAATTTAATATAACTTCCTCTGGTGTTTGGAACAGGTTTTTTTAAATAAAATTATAAGGAAAGGTTGTTTTAGAAAATATTTACTTACTTTAAAATAAACAGCTTTGTATTGTAGAACTAAATTCAATTTCAGATAGTTTGGCATTAAAAAAGGGTTTAAACTAATGAAAAAGTTGATCCTTTTACTCAATCCTTCGAAATTCTTTAATATTAATTGAAAATCATATTGACAGTGTATTTCATGAGAAACAGTCACAAAAGGTTTATAAGTAAAGTATGGTGTATGGCCTAGTCGTTAGGGTGGTAGAATAACGATCATAAGGTCATATCCTCGAATCTTAGACTGGATCGTGCATTGTGTTTGGCTCGTTTCATTAAAAACGCCCCAAAAAAACCTCCGATGAGATACACTCCTAAACCAGGTAAGCCTACATTAGGTGTGAGCTGCAAGAACAATGACAAAAGGATTATATTCCAAATTGAAATCCTGCCTTTCTCGTCGGTCAATAAAATAAGTACCAGTGCTACACTGTCAATATAATTATCTGTTCCCCTTTGAAACAGTTGTAGCATTTTGCCTCTTAATTGTTTTGTTGTTTTTTTAATTTCAACTTTGCATATCAGTTAATGTGTGCTTTCCATGATTGTTGCCACAATCCAAGACTAGACATACAATTCACCTTTTGGCATGGTTTCTATGGCTATACATGGTTTCTACTTCCTATACATTTTATCATGGCTCCAACACTGCCACTTTAAGAGTGTACTGGGTGCATTTTATCGTGGCTCCAGCATTTGGTGCCAACACTGCTGTATATTCAATGTAAATCTCTTCTGCTGTGTTTGTACTTCTTTATGGTATTCCCAACATATTGGGCCATTCAGATCAATAAAAGAAAGCATTATTTTTGTTTATTATTTAGTTATTTGGTCAATAAAGAAATCATTATTATTAAGGTGGTGGGGGCAGTGGATTCAGTGTCGGACACCATGCTTTGTGGCATAATTACAGCCCTTTACGTTCTGAATTCAAATCCCACCAAGGTTAGTTTTGCTTTTCATCTTTATAGGGGTGATAAAATAATGCACCAGTAATGCACTGGGGTCAATTTTATCAACTTGTTGAACTTGTACCTAAATTAGAAACCATATTGGCAGTATCGGTAGTCAGACACCATGCTTTGCAGCATAGAGTTACGGCCCTTTATGATCTGAGTTCAAATGCCTTTCATCCTTACGGGGTTGATAAAATAAAGTACCAGTAATACACTGGAATAATTACTGGCCTTGTGCCAATAGTAGAAACAATTAAGGTGGTGGATTGGCAGAATCTGAGCATCAGACAAAATGCCTTGCAGTAGTTGTTTCTGCTCTTTGCTTTCTAAATTCACATCCTGCTGAGGTCAATTTTACCTTTTATTCTTTCAGGGATGATAATGTACCAGTCAAGTATATAATTGCTGGCCATGCACCTAAATTAGAATTATGGCTGCTGCTTTATAATTGATATTATAGAACAAAGTACCAGTTTGTTATATTATTGACTTTCCCTTCCCACTAATTTGCATAAATTAGAAATTAGATTGATTGGCAGTATTGGTAGAGCATTGGACAACATGCTTTGATAGTTACGGCCCTTTGTTCTGAGTTCAAATCCTGGTCGAGGTTATCTTTGCTTTTCATTCTTATGAGGTTGATAAAATAAAGTAATGCACTGCGGTCAACTTAATCAACTTTCCCCTCCCTCAAAATAGTTGGCTTTGTGCCTAAATCAGAAACCATTATTATTTTGAAATGTACAACCCTAAATGTTTTAGTGTATGCACCATCTAGTTTCTTAGGTGCTTGTGTCAGGATCCATGTACCTGATCCATACAACAGATACTCTGAAGAATATTTTTATTTTACTGGGTAAATCTGACTTCCATATCCTTTCCATGTTCATTGCAGCCCAAACTTTGGAAATTCTAATGTCAATGTTTTTTTTTTTTTTTTTTTTTTTTTTTTTTTTCTGTTTTTTGTTTTTATGCTCCATTTAGTATTCTGTCATCCAGTGTGTTGAAATTTCCATCTTGGTTTAGTGACATGTACTCTGACTTGGTAACGTTTGAGTTAACCAATTTTTCTTAGGGTTGTATAAAATATAAACTGACATCAACGTATTACAGGTGAAAGGTTATATGGAAACTTGCTCAAGATAACTGCAATTAATCAAAGATGGTTACAATTTGCAGGACATTGCTGGAGAAGTAAGCAGGAAGTTATGCAGAAGCTACTATTGAGGCAACTAACTTATGGGAGACGCAGTAGAGGAAGACTTGCTTGAACATTCAGCAATCAACTCTCAGACAATACAAACCTCACTAGGGAGCAGTTGCCAGAAGTAATGGAAAATCATAAATTGTGGAGAGACTTAGTCAGGAATGTTCAACTGTGATCACAATGATTATTATTATATAATTTCCTGGCATTAGTGGGCATCATCATCATCATCATCATTTTACATCCACTTTTCCCTGCTTGCAAGGGTGGGACGGGAACTGATTCTGGCTTGATTTCTACAGCTGGATGCCCTTCCTAACACCAACCTCATTTACAGTGAGTGCTGGGTGCATTTTTTCCATGGTGCCTACATGTCCACTTTGCAGTGGAATGATAGGAACCCCAGTCCTATCATCTCATTTCTGCATCTGAGTAAACTGGAGGAATGTGAAATAGTGTCTTGCTCAAGGAAACAACACGTCATCCGGTCCTAGAATTGAACTCACAACCTTTCGATTGCAAGCCCAATGCTCTAACCACTAAGCCATGTGCCTTCATATATAATATATATAATATATATAATATATATAATATATATAATATATATATATATATATATATATATATATATATATATATATATATATATATATATATATATATATATATATAATTTTAAGAGGCACATGGCTTAGTGGTTAGAGCATTGGCCTTGCAATCGAAAGGTTGTGAGTTCAATTCTCAAACCGAGTGTTTCCTTGAGCAAGACGCTTTATTTCACATTGCTCCAGTTTACTCAGCTGTAGAAATGAGATGATAGGGACTGGGGTCCTTATCATTCCACTGCAAAGTGGTTGTGGAGGTACCACGGCAAAATAGCACCCAGCACTCACTGTAAATGAGGTTGGTGTTAGGAAGAGCATCCAGCTGTAGAAATCAAGCCAGAATCAGTACCCGTCCCACCCTTGCAAGCAGGGAAAAAGCGGACGTGAAATGAAATGATGATGATGATGATGATTTTAAAGTTCTGATGTTTGTCTTTTATGAGACTTTAATCCAGCCAATGGTTTGTAGACTAGTCCATAGATTGGACATGAGAGGGTTGTTATAAAAAGTGGTTGACATGTTAGATTGAGATTTTGTCTTAGCTCTCAATTGTTTATGACGATCCAAACAGCTTATTTAATGGATTTTTATAGTTTTATAGCAATTAATCCTCATTCATTGGCATTCAGTGTAGTTTTTTTCTGATGTTTCTTGAATCTTTGTTGCTTTCAGGTTAACTTTGAGCTTGTCCTTGTATATCAGCAATGGCTTGCCTTTGTTTCTCTTTCCACCATGAGACCCTATTGAATTCTGTTGTCACTTATTCTGACATGACCAAGCCATATTTGTGTGTGTGCATATACATGTACACATGGCATCACTGAGATTTTGAGTGTGAAGAGAGCATTTTTTTTTTTTTTTTTTTTTTTTTTTTTTACTCCTTAGTAAAAACAAGTGTTGTCATTTGCACACACACACACCACACACAACACCACACACACCTTTCCAAAAAAAAAAAAAAAAAGGAATCACCATTTTCATTTTCAGATAAAATATTAACAAATTGTAAAAAAGTTTTATCTTTTTTCTGTTGCATCTTCTTGCAGGTTCCATAGGTGTATTTTTGTTTTTGAAATTGTTGCTGACTATTGACAAACTATGAGTTAAGATAGGGGGACATTATTGTCGTCTCACCCCTATTCTTAAAAAAATGGCTACAAGTATAACGGATGAATCGGAAGTTGCAGCCGTTACAGCCGAAGCAGGAGACAGTACTACCAACAGTTGCACACAGTCCACATCCACTGCCGGTAAGCATCACACTATATAATACTATTACTACTGCTAAACTTATTATTACACCTATTAATAATAATAATAATAATAATTCTTATCTCCAAGCTATGCTCTCTATTGAGTAACATTACTCCAAAGACCCTTCAGAGGGATCTCATTTTTGCCGCTTGTATTCATGATTGTATTCTCTCGATCATTATCCAAGATTCGGGTTGGCACAAAAACCGAATTGAAGATGGTGAGTTTGGCTTTTACGCCTACTTCCTTCCTTCTGAATGCTAAAGCTGACGAATTACTGCACCATCTTTTGTAATTCTTGCACTTGATTCAGCTTCCTGCCTTCCATCACTCATGAACGCGGCCCTGAGGTACTTGAACATGTCTACTTCAGTGGGACTCCATTCATATGTAGCATGCACTGCACAGGCTTCCTTGAGAGGACGAGTGTCTCAGTTTTCGCAGCACTGATTTTCATTCCAGCTATGCAGCATTCGGCATCAAACATATCAAGTGCAAGATCAGAGAGTCACTCCAGGTAGAGCCACTACTTCTCTGAATTGAGAGATCACAGCTCCGATTCTATGGACATGTGGTTTGAATGTCTCGGCGGGGAAAGAATCGCCAGACAGATTTATGGGCAAAACCAATTGGCAAGAGACCCAGGGGTAGACCCTGAACAAGATGGTTGGATAACAACCTTGAGGTTGGCTGTCTCGGACATGATTGCTTCTGACAGGACCAGCTGGAGGGAGTGTTTGAGAACTCTTCCCCCATGACCCTCTCAGGAATATTTGTGGGCAATGAAGAGGAAGGAGGCAGGAAGGATTATCTCGCCGAGGTTAGCTTTGCTTTTCATCCTTTTGGGATCGATAAAAGAAAGTACCAGTAATGCACTGGAGTCAATTTAATCAACTATCCCCTCTCCAAAAATTGTTGGTAATGTGCCTAAACCAGAAACTAATATTATTTCTACTTTAGGCACAAGGCCAGCAATTTGAAAGGAAGGGGAAAGTTGATTAAATTTACCCCAGTGTGTTACTGGTACTTAATTTTATAAACCCTTGTAAGGATGAAAGGCAAAGCTAACCATGGTAGGATTTGAACTCGGAATGTAAAGGGACATAACTATATGCTGCAAAACATATACAACACTACCGATACTGTCAATCTACCGCCCAACTACAACTATTACTACTAATAATAATAATAGTAATACTTTCAATGCAGGTATTGCAGATAATCTAATAGCTGACATATTTCTATAGCTAAATGCCCTTCCTAATGCCAACCACTTTAGAGTGTAGTGTGTGCATTGTATCATGGCACCATCACTAGTTTTCCTTGACTAAAGAGAACTCACTACTCTACATTGTATTTGCTTATTAAAGGTAACATGACTAAGAAGGTGAATAGAAGTAATCAGAGTAAGAGAGCAATGACAGTAGAACTAAGGTGAGTAGGTAAGGAGCAAGGATGTGATAGGTGAGGCACTGAATTGGAATGAGGGAATGGCAGAGGTGGTTAATAGGAGAGACAATAATAGTGTAAAAGTAAACTGAATAAGGAAGTGGCAGAAGAAAGAGTAATGGAATATAGTATTTGAAGAAGTAATGGTAGCTACATTTCTGCTTCTCCTCTAACTAAAACATAATGTCTAGCTTCTCTTCTTAATACTTTCTATTACTCTCTGCTTCTCCAATTCTTTTGGTCTTTTTAGGCCTGTCTTTTAGCTTTTATGGCCTTATCTACACATCTATTTCATTACCATGTCACCTTCCGTCTTGCTGGAATCTGATGACACACACACACACACATTCTTCAAATTACCTACTTACATATCTACCCACCTACCTACCTACCTACCAACCTATCCATCCACCTACCTATCAGCCCTTTTACCTACATATATATCCATCTAGCCATCCACCCATATAGCTGCCCACCTCTTATATCTATTTGTCTATTTCAGACATCAAGAATGAAAGTAAAAAGAGGAAATTTAATCCGCTTGTAGCTGTTCGGAAGTTTTTCAAAAGCAACAAAAAACGGTCCAAAATGAAGGGTAATGAAGAGATAAGCATTGTATCTATTAGAGCAAAATCTACAAGTGCCTTACACCGCCAATCAGGTGAAGACTTTGATGATGACTATGATGATGAGGAAGATGATGGAGGGTGAATATATTTCTTTCGGTCTTTCCATTGCTTATACTATTTGTTGTTCACAACTCCTGGTAGAAAGAGGTAGGATTTTAATTCAAGATACAGAACTGGATCAGATACCACAAAATATCCAATCCAACTCCTCAACAATTCTGCCATTTCACTACTCCTTGGACTGGTACTTTTAGTGACCTTGAAAGGATAGAAGGCAATGTTGAATTTAGAGCACAGGAAGCTGGAACAAGAACCAAGTCTTTTAATTTGATGCTCAAACTACTCTAACAAATCCATTATCAAACATGAAGTTCCTTGTCTTACTAAGTATGTTTTAGTGTAATCTGAAGTTTTGTAACAGAAAGTAAAGTACATACCATACACCCTTTTCTTAACATTGGTTTAACATCTTAATTATTTAGCAGAAAATATCTAAAAGAAAAATTTGATTTAAAATGTTTAGTGTCTTTACTAGTGGACAGAATGTTGGGAAAATTAGACTTAAATTGTTGATGTGTTGCAGTCAGTGATGCTTTGTATTACTAATGCAGTTTTGTTGTACAGGACATTAAAAGATAAAATATCCTTAACCCTAATTGAATGCTACTAAAATTTAATTATCCACTGTATCTTATTCCTGTACTTTTATCTCATGTTATTTAAGAACCCAACATATTTAAGCAGCCTACATTCAACTTCATTCTATTCTTTACTGGTTTCAGTAATTAGACTGTAGCTATACTGGGCACTTATTTGATCGATTTTGTTTTTGTCACACGACTAAGTAATGGGACAAAGACACAATTGTCAACTCAGGTACACACACCACACACCACACTCTCCCTCTCTCTGATTAAATAAATAAATACACCATATATATGCACGCGCGACGGGCTTCCACACAGTTTTTATTTGCTAAATTTCACTCACAAGACCCTTACCAAAGATGCCACACAGTGAGTAAATTTGAAACTGCATAATTATAAAACAAATTCCTTAATCACAAAGCTTGCCTACACCTATCTTTGCTTTATTTTATATTATATAAATGTTTATTCACTGTAGCTCAATCAATTGTTACATCTTCAGTTTCTAAAACATTTTTATCATTAATCATTATTATTTCTGCTTTATTATAGATTTATCCTCTCCAGGAGATCACTCAGGAAAAATAAGAGCCGTTCAGAAGATAGTGTCCTTATGGAACAGCGTGCCCACAAATCTGGTCTTCTTCAGAAATTGACGTACTCTGTGGAAGGGATTGATAGAAGGCTGCACATGGTAAGTGATTCACCCAACCACTAACGCGTCTATCCAACAATGGAGCATTTATGATATATTGCTCACTCTACTCGAAATATTTGCCAAATTGCACTCGTAATGTGTAAGAAAAAGAAAGTGTTAACCAATTGGATAAGTTAGTCTTGTACACTCTGTGTTTCATCATCACCGTTTTACGTCTGTTCTTCCACGCTTGCATGGGTTAGATGGGTTGTCCTGTTGTGGGCAGTGTCTGGTCGGCTGACCATGCCTTGCTCATACAGGAACTGATTTGGCTTGGTTTCTACAGCTGGATGCCCTTCCTAACACCAACCTCATTTACAATGAGTGCTGGGTGCTTTTTCGTGGCGCCTACACGTCCACTTTACAGTGTGGGCTGGGTGCTTTTTTTTTGCCGTGGCACCTCCACGACCACCTTGCAGTGGGAGGGTGTGGGGGCATATTGTCTACATGCTTCAGCTTGTACCCATGGGAAGTCGGGTACCCTGTATTACTGCGTGACACCAGAAGTCACGGTCGTGTGTCATTGCCTATGAGGTGTAATTGGGTAAGGTCGGCTTTTATCACCTCATCCCAGGTCATCTTGGGTCTCCCCACTCCGCGGTTTCCATCGACTTCTAGTGCTCTGCACCTTTTTATGCAGCTGTCATCCTTCATACGCATCACATGTCCATACCAGCGCAACCACCTCTCCTGCACACAGCATTTGATTCCTCTTATGCTCAGTCTCTCTCTCAATTCATTTATGCTTTGTCATTCACGTATATTACTGTTACACATCCATCAGAGCATGCAGGCTTCGTTTCTCTCTAATCTACGTAAGTCTTCCACCTTCAGCGCCCAGGTCTCACTACCATGCAACATTGCTGTTCGGATACACGCATCATACAGTCTGCCTTTCATTCTGAGGGAGAAGCCTTTTGCAGCTAGCAGTGGTAGTAGTTCCCTAAACGTCTTCCATCCTGTTCTTAGCCTAGTTATTGTACTTTCTGAACACCCACCTCCGCTGCTAATTCGGTCACCTAGGTAGCAGAAGCTGTCTACTGTTTCTACAGAGCCCTCCCAGAGATTGGTGGTACTTGTTTCCTGTGGCTGTTTGCTGCTTGCTGTCTCAGCACAGCTGCTGCATGTGAATCCTACATTCTTAATTAAGCTTCCTGAGATCCCGCTACATCTCTTGTGTACCCATTGTTTGCATTTGGGGCAGAGAATAGAGTTCCTACCTACACCTTTCCTACATACTGAGCAAGGCCATTTCCCTGAGGGGATCTGGGTTCTGTTTTCTCATCTACTTACAAGGGCCTTAGTCTTTGTCATGTTGACTTTGAGACCCTTTCTTTCTAGTCCCTGCTTCCAAGTTTGGAATTTATTCTCTAGTTCTACCATAGATTCAGCTATGAGTGCGAGCTCATCAGCATACAGTTCCCATGGGCATCCGGTCTTAAACTCTTCCGTTATTGCCTGCAGGACTATGATGAACAGGAGGGGGCTAAGAACAGAGCCCTGGTGGACCCCCAACCTCTACGCTAAATTCCTCGCTATACTCATTGCTAATCCTAACTTTGCTGACTGCTCCCCTATACATGGCTTGTACCGCTTTCACAAGCCATTCATCTACTCCTAGTTTTCTAAGAGCCCACCAGATTACAGCACGTGGAACTCTGTCAAAGGCTTGCTCAAGGTCGACAAATGCCAAGTAGAGAGGCTTACTTTTAGCTAGGTACTTTTCCTGTAATTGCCTCACAAGGAAGAGGGCATCAGTGGTGCCTCTTCCTGGTACAAACCCAAATTGCATCTCGTCTATTTTCACCCGGTCCCTAATCAACTGTGCTATAACTCTTTCTGTTACTTTCATGACCTGGTCCATCAACTTTATACCTCTATAGTTTCCTCTATCTAGTGCATCGCCTTTACCTTTGTAGCAGTTGACAATGATGCTACTGCACCAATCTTTTGGTATGGCACCTAGTATTACCTGGTTAACAATACGTGTGGTTATAGTGTGACCTACAGACCCAGATGCCTTCAGCATCTTTGCAGCTATACCCGATGGACCGGTTGCCTTCCCCATCTTCATATCTTTGATTGCCTTACTTACTACGCTGCTGCTGACTTGTACTGCTGGCCCCTCTATAGGGTCTACTTGGGGTAGGGTCTCTTCTTCCCATGCATTCTCCTCATTTAGTAATCTATCATAATGGCTCTTCCATGCATCTTTCTTCTCAGCACTTGTGAGGGCAAGCTCACCTTTATCATTCCGGATTTGTGTATACTAATGTATAAAGCCAATTAAGGTGCTTTTACAAGGTGACTTGACCTGTTAAGAATAGCAGCCAAATATTTTTCAAATCATTATCTTTCACTATTATCTTTCACTCCTCCTCCTCATTGCTGAAGACCATCCTCCTCTATGACAACCATGTACTTATGGGGCTTATCTTTTTGTAAAACACAAATAATTCACTGCTCCCCAACTAACACCTTTGGAAATTAACCATCTATAAACATTATTTCTGTTACTGGTGCAATTAGTGTAAATATGTAGTAGCACCCATATGTGTCTCTGGGTAATTATTGACTACGTAATGAATATGGAAGGTAGCTCATCTCGGATGGCAGTATCTTCCAAATAATTAAGACTGCACAGAGAAGGCTACCCAGCTTTGAGGGCAGTAATTCCAAATAAATACAACTGCATAGAGTAGACTGAGGAACTCTTACAGACAACTTCAGTTATAGATGAGACCTCATCTTCTTAGCTGGTAACTTCAACATGTTGGGCAGCACCAAGATCGTTACACTGGTGTTCACAGAGGCTATGGTTACAGCTCAAGAAATAAAAAGAGCGCAAGGTTCCTAGAATTCTGTGATGCGAATGAACTATTTGCAACACTAGCTTCAGGAAACAGGCCAGCCACCTAATCACCTACCAATCAGGTAATTACAGAAGCCAGATAGACTTTTTACTTGTTAGAAAATGGGTTAGGCAGTTGTTTACAAATACTAAGGCCTTCCACACAACATAAATTATTTATTAGTGTCAAAAAATGCAGAAAATCCTGAAGGAGAGTATGAAAGTTAAAGGATTTCCTTGTAAAATATAGGTTCAGAAAAGTTCTGTGGTACATATGACAAGAGGGATGAGCTAGATACAATCTACCCCAGATTACTGAAAAAACCTGTATCTAATTATAGAGGTTGTTCTGGGAGCTTAGTAGCTAGAATGACGGGATGGAAGAAGTTTAGGGAGCTACTACCCCTGTTAACAATAAAAGGTTTCTCTCTATGAACAAAAAATCAACTGTAATGCCTGTGTGTGATATGCAATGTTAAATGGTAGTGAGATATAAGCAATAAATGTGAAGGCTGAAGAGAAATGAAGCAAGCATACTCCATTGGGTGTATAATGTTACTGTGTGTGAACAAGCATGGATGATCTGTGTGAAAATCCGGGTATAAAAGGAATCGGATGTAGTATGCAAGAGAAAACTTCTACTGCTTTGGATATGTGATGCATATGGAGGATGGTTGTTTGGTGAAGAAGTGGAAAGAAGCTGCGGGAGAGGGATTCCAAGGAAGACATGGGCAGAGGTGGTGATAGCTGATCTCAAAACTCTGAATCTTACAGTTGAGTTGACAAAGGAGCACAATGAGTGGAGGTGTGCTCGTCCAACATGTAAGAATGAAAAAATGAACATAAAGGAATGAAGACATTAGCATAGCCCTAGATACACTCTAAATAAGACAGGATAGCCATGACTGGAATGCCTTTTGTCATAAGTCTCTACATGGTCTAGCTGACCTGAGACTAAAAACACTGCCACCACCACACTTGTTGTTTGAAATATTAGTACCCCTCTTATATATAGTATATCTTTTTCATACCATAACAGAAAGTAAAATGAAAAGAATCCTTGGTTAGATATTAAATACAATTATAATTTTCTAAACTTTTAACTTCATCTCTAGTGATGAAGCAAAAAAAAAAGAAACTGACTTTTTCCTGATCAGACAAAGAAAACTGTTTCCATTAGTCTTTCCAGTGCTTATACTCTCTGCTAACTGCAACACTTAGCAAAAGTGTCACTGCTTTTCCAGTGATAGAAAGCAAGATATGAAGTCAGAATACACAGTCATACCAAGTGCTACAAAGTATCTCATCTAATGCTCTAACAATTCAACCAATCCACTGCACTTGGAATATTTGATATGGCTTGAGATTAATCATCATGAATGATATGATGGATGGACTATGGAATTCTGGAGAGTTTGAAAAGAAAAAGTCTGGACACTCAGTGACAATACCAAAGATAAAGACAAATTCACCTCATGCTGCTGGACGAGAATGCAAGGATTCCTCCTCTTTATTTCGGCCGCGGATGGCTAACATAACCCCCCCCCCCCCGCCCCACTGTTCCCACCCTCCAAACGCAATCCAAAACTTCAGAGTTGGTACCATGAATGTAGGCACCTTAAAAGGTCGCTCTAACGAGGTTGTAGAAACGCTTGAACGTAAGGAGGTCGATGTTTGCTGTATTCAAGAGACCAGGTGGAGGGGTGGGTCTGCTAGATTCATTGTGGGTAAAAGACGATGCTATAAGCTTTTCTGGGTGGAAAATGACAATGGGCTGGGTGGAGTAGGAATCATGGTAGCAGAAAAGTGGGCAGATAAGATAGACGTAAATAGTGAACGACAGAATAATTAAAATAAGACTTGTCCTCAATAGAACTACTGTGACAATAATATCTGCATATGCACCACAATCCGGACTGCCTGGCGTTATAAAAGACAGATTCTATGAGTCGTTAATGCTCACTACCTCCCAAATAATCGACAGTGACTACATGATTATCGCTGGCGATCTAAATGGTCACGTTGGACAACATTGTGATGGCTATGACAGAATCCATGGAGGCTATGGGTTTGGTACTAGAAATGAGGAAGGCTCCAGAATCCCGGAATTCTGTGATGCAAATAACCTAACTATCTGTAACACTAACTTCAAAAAGACGAGACAATCACTTGATCACCTATAGATCAGGGGAACATACCAGCCAGATAGATCATATCCTTACCAGAAGACGTGACAGTGTCTGTTGTAAACACTAAATCCCTCCCCCATGAAGAATGCACCTCCCAACATACTCATAATTAGCGACCTCATAGTCGACAACAGAGGAGGACTATCCTCAGGAGAAAAATATGGAAGCTAAAGGACCCCACAGCCAGTAATAAATTTAAAAGCATATTACTTGATGCTTTTGACAGTAAGGAAGAGCAATTAGTCGTACAATATAGAGGAACAGTGGGTATTCCTGAAAGCTAACCTGCTGAAGGCGACAGTTGAAGTCTGTGGCTGGAGCAGACCTATAGGCAGGAGGAGAGTAACATGGTGGTGGAACAGTAAGGTGGAGGAGTCAATTAAGGCCAAAAAGCAGGCTTGGAAAGTATGGGGGAAGAAGAGAAGACTATCAAGTGGCCAGGAGGGAAGCTAGGAGACAAGTGTACTTCACAAGAAAGGAAGCAGAGGAAAGAAAGTTCAAGCATGTTCTACAACGCGAGGACCAAAAACGTGAGGTGTTCAGGATTGCTAGACAATGTGTCAAGGAAAACCATGATATTGTCGGGGAGAAGTGTCCTTAATGATGATGGTGTACTTGCCATCACTGACGCTAATAAGAAGGTAGCTTGGAAGTGTCACTACGAAAGGCTACAAAATGAGAATAAATGGGAGAAAGACAGTCTCCCCCACATCGATCCAATAGAGGGACCAGCAGTGCAAGTTGAAGGTAGTATAATAAATAAGGCGATCAAAAATATGAGGACGGGCAAGGCGGCTGGGCCTTCGGAAATAGTTGCTGAAATGCTGAAAGCATCTGGAATGGTGGGACACACTATGGTCACCCGGATAGTAAACCAAGTCATACAGAATGGGGTTGTTCCGAAGGACTGGCGTAGCAGCAGCATCATTAACTGCTACAAGGGTAAAGGGGATGCTCTAGATAGGGGAAACTACAGAAGTATTAAATTAGTTGACCAGGTCATGAAGGTCACAGAAAAAGTAATAGCGCAACTAATCAGAGAGCGAATTGATCTAGATGAAATGCAGTTCGGGTTTGTGTCGGGTAAAAATACCACAGACGCTCTTTTCATTGTACAACTACAGGAGAAGTACCTAGCTAAAAGTAAACCCCTATACTTAGCTTTTGTTGACTTGGAGAAGGCCTATGACAGTCCCACGCCCCATTATCTGGTGGGCTCTCAGAAAACTAGGTGTTGATGAATGGCTTGTGAGAGTTATACAAGCCATGTATAAAGAAACAGTCAGCAAGGTTAGAATTAACAACGAATATAGTGAAGAGTTTAGTGTAAAAGTTGGTGTTGATCAGGGCTCTGTCCTAGGCCCCATCCTATTTATTATTGCCCTTCAGGCTATAAAAGAGGATGTCAAAACCGGCTGCCCATGGGAACTCCTATACGCAGATGATCTATCGCTCATAGCTGAATCAATGGCTGAACTAGAGAAGAAATTCGAAACATGGAAGCATGGCCTAGAATCAAAAGGCCTTAAAATTAACCTATCTAAGACTAAAGTTCTACTTTGTAGGAAGGAAAATAGGGCACTGGTCCCATCTGGAAAATGGGCATGCTCAGTGTGTAGGAAAGGAGTAGGCAGAAACTCCCTTTTATGTCCCAAATGCAAAGTATGGGTGCATAAAAGATGTAGTGGGATCACAGGTAAGCTAACTAAGAATATAGATTTTATGTGGCTGGTGCTCAGGTGCAATAAGTAGCAGCAAGTGCTCACAGAATACTAGCTCATTCCATTGCACAGATGGTTCTATAGAAATAGTGGACACCTTCCGTTACCTGGGTGACAAAATCAGCAGTGGGCGAGGGTGCTCTGAAAGTACAGTAGCTAGTCAGAACGGGATGGAAAAAGTTCAGAGAGCTTATACCACTATTGGCCGCTAAAGGTTTCTCTCTAAAAATGAAAGGCAGGCTGTATGATGCCTGCATATGAACAGCAATGTTACATGGCACTGAGACTTGGTCATTGTGTGCAGAGGATATACGCAGACTGGAGAGGAACGAAGCTTGCATGCTCTGTTGGATGTGTAATAGTAATATACGTGAACGGCAAAGCATAAATGAACTAAGGGAGAAATTAGGAATAAGAGGGATCAGATGTTGCTTAGTCGAGAGAAGACCACGTTGGTATGGTCACGTGATGCGTATGAAAGACGACAGCTGTATAAAAAAGTGCAGGGCGATAAAAATAGACGGTAGCCACGGAGTAGGCAGACCCAGAAAAACCTGGGCGACTTGATGAATTCCGACCTCACACACTTACACCTCTCCAATACAATGTCTCTGGACCGAGATCTTTGGCGCTATGCAGTAATACAGAAGACCCACCTTGCCTAAGTACAAAGCGAAACCTACAGTCAGTAAGCACCTCTTAACCAAAATACACCCCCGTCCCAACCCTACTCTCACCGCCATCTACACCACCCCTTTCATTGTAAAGTTATGTTTGTACCACAACATCCAGTCCAAAATAAATGAGGTCGTGTAGGTGTCACAACAAAAAAACACAGTCCACGCTGTAATGTGGCCGTATAGGTAACACGGTAAAAACCACCCAGTCCACACTGTAAATGTGGTTGGTGTTAGGAAGGGCATCCAGCCGTAGAAAACCCGCCAGACAGTCCTATACGAGCAAGACAACCAATCTTGCCTCAAGTGGGAAAATTCCCGTCCAAACCCATGCTAGCGTGGAAGATGGACATTAAACGATGATGATGATGAATGATTGCTGCTACTGAGATTATCCAAGTTATGTTTCTACATTTCTCTGTTATCCATGAAACCGCTACCACAGGGGTTCCCAACCTTTTGGGTCCGCGGGCCGGATAGCCATGCAGCGGTGGCTCCGCGGGCCAGATGCACAATTAATACTACTTATATACAAATAAGTAAACATTTATTTATCCCTTATGTTAGATTTGAAACAAAATTCAATATTGATACTTAGAGCTGCCCCAAGCAGAAAAATACATTTAAATATTGTTTTATTCGGCAATATCGATAGATCGGGTGCGAATTTATTGCAAACTGTACCCTTTTTAGAACCATCGCAGGCAGTATAAAGGCTTTTGCAGGCCGGGGGTTGGGGACCCCTGTGCTACCACCACAAAACAGTTGTAACTACTCTCTGTAAGACATTGCTAAAACTACTTCACAAAGACTAGGCTTTCACTTTTAATGTCTATCTCAGCTTAATGGCTCAGCAAACCAGAGCTTATCTTTGTTTCTTCATTGGCATGGACATCAGCCTGTGCAAGATGAACATACAGCTGCTGTTCAACTATTCATATCTATTCAGTTGAGTGAATTGGAGTAATGTGAAATGTATTGTCTTAACTAAAAACACAATGTACTCTCAATTTTTAGGATCAAACCCATGACCTTACAATTGGTAATTTAACACAGATGCAGAAAATACTAGTTTGGTGTAGCTTAGAGATGTAATTAGTCTTTTCATGCAAGTGAAACAGAAAAAAAAACTTGACAAAAAAAGTTTGTGTGTTGTTCTTATTCATTTCTGTATTTTGATTTTATTAATTTTATTTGCAGTCGCGTTCAGGGAAGCTGTCTGGTCATGGAAGTCAACATAGTTTGAATAGCTCCGATAGCTGTGAAGTGGTACGTGTCTTACTCTCTCTGTTTCTCTCCCTCACTCTCCCTATCTCTCTCCTTCTCTCTCTCTATCTCTCTCCTCCTCTTTCTCTCTTGGTCTCTCTCCTTCCCTCGCTCTTTCTCTCTCTCCCCCTCGCTCTCTCTCTCTCCCCCTCGCTCTCTCTCTCTCCCCCTCGCTCTCTTGCTCTCCCCCTCGCTCTCTCGCTCTCCCCCTTGCTCTCTCGCTCTACCCCTTGCTCTCTCGCTCTACCCCTTGCTCTCTCGCTCTACCCCTTGCTCTCTCGCTCTCCCCCTCGCTCTCTCTCCCTCCCACTCGCTCTCTCTCCCTCCACATCGCCCCCCACCCCATTCGCACTCCCCTTCTCTCTATCTCTCCCCCTCCCTCTCTCTCCTCCCTCTCTCTCCTCCCCCTCTCTCTCCTCCCCCTCTCTCTCCTCCCTCTCTCTCTCCCCCTCTCTCTCCCCCTCTCTCTCTCCCCCTCTCTTGCTCTTTCTCTCTCGCTCTCTTTCTCTCGCTCTCTTTTCCGTGCATGTATATATTAACAAAATAGATATTCTTGTGATCAATTAAATTTTATTATACATATTTCAGAGGTACTTGAATCGGGTTCAACAGAACGTCCTCATCATATAAAATAAAATGATACATGCCATACCCTGACATGTTAGATGGTTAACATTTAATCAAGGTAGTGATTAACTTATGAGAAAACTCAATATTTATACCCTAATAATTATCAATAGGGTCTTCCTATCATTCCACTGCAAAGTGGAGGTACCACGGCAAATGGAGGTACCACAGCAAAAAAGCACCCACCACTCACTGTAAATGAGGTTGGTGTTAGGTAGGGCATCCAGCTGTAGAAATCGAGCCAGAATCAGTTCCCGTCTCACCCTTGCAAGCAGGGAAAAAGCGAACGTAAAATGAAATGATGATGTGTCTATTTTACTCATTTGGGGATGGTTTTTGAAGACTCAGAAAGTTGGCTTTGTTTTTTATGTATTTTAAGTATTTTTAGCAAACAATATTAGCAGACAAATATTGGTTTATATCTCCAATAAACTGGAGGTAAGACTACTAACAGTGTTTTTAATCGATGTTTTATTGGATATATACTGTCTTATTAATATTTAGTATATCAAAGTATAGTTTGTGCAAATATCTTTATCTAATGTAATAACACAATCGTAGTTATGCATGTATGAAACTACTATCAAAGATTATAATCGTTATTCTTTATTAAATGTATACCATCTCATTAATACTTAGTATATCTCTCTATATATAGTTTGTGCAAATGTTTATATTGTATAATAATCATAATTAGAGTTCGGTCTTCCCTAGAAGGTAGAACTAATGTAGTGATTTAATATAATATATGAACAAATAATAAAAAATAATTTATAGTCCTCTTATTATGATCAATGCACACACATATATATAGCTGAAAACTCTGGTTTAATTATTATACTTTAGGCACTATAACTATTTAACAATAAATTCCTTGATAGTTATAACTGTAAATACTTCATAAACTATACTTATGGAAAATGTTGTCACTGTTAAAAGTAATTTTGTTAACGATTACCTTTGTGAGAATATTGAACAGTATATATTTTTCTTTCGCGGGTCTCGTAAATCCTTTAAATTTGTTTTCATAAAATTTTGAATTTTAGAAATTTATAAAATTTATAAAATTAATACAAATAACCATCAACTTTTAAAACCTAAAATTTTGATTCTTTACCCTATAATAACAAATTAAATATTTTGAAATTTAACCGCCAAGGCTATACATGTTTATGTGTCCGAAGAAATTTTGAGCATAAATTACTCCCCTTTATCTCTCCCTCCCTTTAATTATATGTCGGTTGCATTCTCAAGCTAAAAACTAAATAAATTATAACTCCAGATACGTCTTCCTCTATAGTCCTATAGTAGTTCAGACTTTAAAAACTCTATAACTGTTGCATTAAGGCAATGTTTTTCTTAATCACACTCTCTCTATTGATTCTATTATGTTTTCACATGTTCTCAATATTAGGGTATAAATATTGAGGGCAGTGGATTGGCAGTATCGGTAGAGGGTCGAACGCCATGCTTTGTAGTAAAGAGTTACGGCTCTTTAAGATCTGAGCTCAAATCCCGCCGAGGTTAACTTTGCCTTTCATCCTTACGGGGGTTGATAAAATAAAGTACCAGTCACGCACTGGGGTCGATTTAATCGACTTTCCCCTCCCCCAAATTACTGGCCTTATATAAGAAACCATTATTAGGGTATAAATATTGAGTTTTCTCATAAGTTAATCACTACCTTGATTAAATCTTAACCATCTAACATGTCAGGGTATGTCATGTATCATTTTATTTTATCTGATGAAGACGTACTGTTGAACCTGATTCAAGTACCTCTGAAATATGTATAATAAAATTTAATGGATCACAAGAATATCTATTTTGTTAATATTTGAATTAATATTAATAACTCTGGAAAATATTTTTTGTAGAGTGCTTCCAATCTGCTGTAAAACTCATTCTTTGATGTACTCATTGAATCTTTAACTCTTTAATATATATATATATAATATATATATATATATATCCCTTCAATGTAAAGTTATGTTGGTGCCACAACATCCAGGCCGAAACAAATGAGATCGTGTAGGTGTCGCGTAAAAAAAACAGAGTTCACGCTGTAATGTGGCCGTGTAGGCAACACGGTAAAAACCTCCCAGCCCCACACTGTAAATGTGGTTGGTGTTAGGAAGGGCATCCAGCTGTAGAAAACCCGCCAGATAGTCCTATGCGAGCAAGATAATCACTCTTGCCTCGAGTGGGAAAACCCCCGTCCAAACCCATGCAAGCGTGGAACACGGACGTTAAACGTTGATGATGATGATGATGATATATAATTTAAATCGATATATAATTTTCACCTGGCTGTACCATAACTGCTCAATGAAAGGTTGACGCGAATAAAAAAAAAAAACCCTATTAATCAGAGTACACTCATAAAAGATAATGTTATGGAGACAACATATTTTAATATCAGGCAAATATATAACATAGAACTAGGCTAAATAATAGAGATACTAAGCATATTACTTACATTACATTAGTAAATCACCATTCTTTGAAGCTTATACAGCATTGTTTAGTGAAGCTCCATGAATTAACTTTACTAATTATTGATTTAATAATGGTAAGATAACTCTCATCAGTACACCATCTTACTAGTTAGTCAAGATATCTACCATCCACAATAAAGTTAGTCATGACTAAAACTCCGCTTGCAATTATTGTGGCAGCCACAGTAACGATGCAAGAGTCGGTGGACTGTGATATGAAGGCATGAATGTTAAAATTAGTTCACTCATAAACCAGAATAGAAATATAACAATTTAGGTTGATATACAATAATTGACCTTGTTGCACCATACCTGCTCAATGAAATGTTGAATAAATATAAATGCATATATGTATGTCATCATTTTATGTCTGCTTTCACTTTTAGCAAGAGTTGAAAAGTTCATCACAGATTATGTCAATACTTAATTGGAGCCACTGAATTAAATATTGACACTTATGTATCCACATACACACACACACACGTCTATAGCAAAGTGGATATATCTATGGCAAAAAGCAGTGTTTGTGTGTAGGTATTCACATATATCTCTCAGAACACAGACATATATATATATATACACAGCCCACACTGTAAAGTAGTCATGTAGGTGTTGCGACAAAAAGCACCCAGCACACACTGTAAATGTGGTTGGTCTTAGGAAGGACATCCAGCTGTAGGAATCTAGCCAGACAGTTCTAATAGCAAGACAGGGTCACTTGACCCAACTTGCCACAAATGGGACAACCGGTCTAATCCATGCTAGCGTGGAAAGGGGATGTTAAATGATGATGATATATACCTCCATATAGGTATCCTACATACATATAAATGCCAGCATATGTACAGCCATAGTAGCTTATACATACCTACCTATATTGATATGTATATATGGATTGTAACTTCTGGCAGTCATAGTGCTATAGTGATACATGGCATTTCTTGGGTATTTTTAAAAACCTGATGGAACACATCTCTCCAGGTTTGAACACAGACAAGGAGAGAGTGATAGAGGAACTGAGAAAAAAAATATAGAGGAAGAATTGACCTCAATACTGAACTGGTATTTTTTTTCACAAATACAGCAGGGTTTTCTATCCGACATTCTAACAACTTTACAAATTCGCTGCTATGCATATTGATATAGAAGCACTTAAATACTACATCAAATTGTTATATTGAAGAATATTGCACTGATGGCTACTCTTTAGGGTCAACTTAAGTACTGTTATAAAAAAACTGTGTAGACAAAAATGCCTATCTCTAAGTACTTGTGTACACCCACATGATTCCCTTCTTATCACCAACCACTTTACAGAAGTATACTGGGTGGTTATTTATTATGTGGCTCACTAGCATAAGGGAGCTTCTCGTGTCTTTGACACTGCTGAAGTCTTCTCAACCCCTTTTTTTTTTTTTTTGGCTTGGTTTATATGGCTGCATGCTGCTCTTAATCCTCATTTTTACATCTGGTTTTTTTCATGCTTGCATGAATTGGATAGGTACTTCTTAGCATGACATCTCTCTACACGTTGTGATCCTTTGTCATCGACTTTGTGATTTGAGGTCAGCTCTCACTACTTCTCCTCAGGTCTTCCTTGGTCTACCTCTACTGTGGCTTCCTTCCACTGGCATTTCCTGGCACTTCACCCAACACTCATGGTCTATGCGCATCACATGTCCAAACCAACAGTCTTCTCTCCTGCACACCACCTCAAATTCGTAGGAAATACTTAGGCCTAGTTTTTTGAAGAATGTTCTAATGTTTTTTCTTAATCTTTCCATGCTTTGGTTGTTTAAGTTCTTAGCTATAAGGAGCGTATCGTCTCTATAAATCCCTCCTTAGAGGTTACTGAATTCCTTATGTAGGTTGTGTGCTATGAATAGCCCCACGATGTCAGTGATTTGCGCAGAGTCATTTGATCCCATTGTTATATCGAAGCTGTTTATCCTATCTCTTCTTACCCAGTAGCTATTTTCAAATTTTATGATGGTCCTTCTAGCTGCTGACCAACATTGTTTAAAGACACCAGCTTATCTTTACACTAGATATAATACACCCCACGACAGTTTTTACATGTCAATTTTATACATCTGCCTCGTGTCAGCTAGTTTTACATGCTAAAAATCGTAGATATACTATACTTCCCACCTAGGTTGATGTTGTGATTATTTCAAATAATTTATTGCTAACATTGTTGATATTGTTGTTATTGTTCTGACTGAATGCCATTACTACTACATATAGTAGCCATGCCTGTATATTCTTTTCATTCTCACAAGCTCCGATGAACTGACTGGTTATAACTTTGTATTGGCAATCGAGTAACGTGAAAATAAGCGGATAGCGATTGAGAGAAATAATTGTCAGCAATGAGATTAAAAACCTTTTTTGTATTGCAAACCGTGTCACTCTTCTTTCCTGATTTATAAATATATATATATATATATATATATATATATATATATATATATATATATATATATATATGGTGTGTGTGTGTGTGTATATATATATATATACACACACACAACCACCACCACATATATATATGCCATAGACATGACAACCTCCCAGAAGTGGTGGAAGTGGATCCCAAAATACTGAGACAATTAGAGTAGATGACAAAGAAATGCAGTAGGTGGAAGGAAGTTGTGCTGAAAAAGACCCATCCAACCCATGCACTCTTGCTTGGGAAAGCACCACATACACCTACATGTATAGCTCTTGAAATCTAACAATATGATGTTTTTGTTATGTAACCAATGCCATTGTAATAAGGAAATAATTAATTTCAGTAAATCTCTCCAAATTTTTCTTTAATTAATTGAAATAAAGTGTATTTCATTAGAAATATGATAATGAAAGGGTTAAAACATTATGACTATCCTTTTCAATCAAAGTCATTTGACAAATCTATTCTTAGGATAGAATTACTAATTATACAATTAAGTTTCTCAGTTCTGCCCCCAATTAATCAATTTGACACCAACACCAAATAAAGGAAACAGATTATAGTACTTTTCTTAGTTTGGGTTATCTGCTCTAAGTTTTGTTCTTGCTAACTGGCTGCTACAATTAACCAGTAGTTCAATTATCTAGAAGTGTCTCTGTCTGCATGTCTGTGTGCGTGTGTCTGCACGTCTGTATGTCTGTCTGTGGGAGCATGTATGTGTGCACGTGTATATGGTTATTGGTATTATGTATCCAGTCATAGTAGTTATGAAAGTGATGTACCAATGTCATTTCACCAGATTTGTTACCAGACATTATAAAGAACTAATACAGATATACAAGAACTAATGTAACTAACAACTTCAGCATAGATATATTTTTTGTAATGTGTTTAATAGAAATGCTATTCTCCATATACAAAGACGTCTGTGTGTATTATCATCATAATCATTTTTTATGTCTGTTTTTCTATACTTGATTGGTCCTTCTCCAAAACATGTTGCTTCTTGTTGCTCTCTTTTGTCATTTTCTCTGTGAGGTTAGTATGCTGAAATCAGCTTTCACCACGTCTGTCTAGCTCTTCCTTCATCATCTGTGATTCCTTTCACTTAGAACCACTGACACATCTTCACCTAAATGTGGTGGTGGTGGTTGTGTGTATGTACACACACGCACACACACACACACACACACTGTATGTATGTATGTATATATATATATATATATATATATATAAGGAAAGAAGAGTGACATGGTTTGCAATACAAAAAAGGTTTTTAATCTCATTGCTCTCAATCGCTATCCACTTATTTTCACGTTACTCGATCGCCAATACAAAGTTATAACCAGTCAGTTCATCGGAGCTTGTGAGAATGAAAAGAATATACAGGCATGGCTACTATATGTAGTAGTAATGGCATTCAGTCAGAACAATAACAACAATATCAACAATGTTAGCAATAAATTATTTGAAATAATCACAATATCAATCTAGGTGGGAAGTATAGTATATCTACGATTTTTTAGCGTGTAAAACTAGCTGACATGAGGCAGATGTATAAAATTGACATGTAAAAACTGTCGTGGGGTGTATTATATCTAGTGTAAAGATAAGCTGGTGTCTTTAACCAATGTAGGTCAGTGGCTAGGGCTATCATAAAATTTGAAAATAGCTACTGGGTAAGAAGATAGGATAAACAGCTTCGATATAACAATGATTTCTTTAACCACAAGGGTTTACATAAAGTAAACATTAAGGACAGTGCAGGACAATACAGGACGGTACAAATGGGCATTTCTGCGTGTAAAAAACAAAAACAGAGGATGTAACAAAAAACAATGAAATTCCCCAATAGGGGAGGGACATTTGTGGAGGAAAGCCCAGTAAAAGGCCACAGTGACCCTGACCACCAAGGCAAGTGCCCTCTCCCAGTTTTCCACCTTTAATTTACAGATATATACTCAGAGTAGGCCCATTCACTCGGGCCATTCTTGCTTCTCTCACCCATCTTTCAACAAAATGCTGGGAAGAGAGCACTTCCCTCTCTACTCTGATTTTCCTTTTCAGCTTCGATATAACAATGGGATCAAATGACTCTGCGCAAATCACTGACATCGTGGGGCTATTCATAGCACACAACCTACATAAGGAATTCAGTAACCTCTAAGGAGGGATTTATAGAGATGACATGCTCCTTATAGCTAAGAACTTAAACAACCAGAGCATGGAAAGATTAAGAAAAAACATTAGGCCTAGTTTTTTGAAGAATGTTCTAAGTATTTCCTACGAACTGAACCATAAGAAGGTAAACTTTCTAGATGTGAATCTAAATACGGGATTAATAGAACCTTCCACAAAAATAATAAATCTGGCCTACATTAGTTATAACTCAAACCACCCCAAGTCTATAATCAGATCCATAGCACGTAGTATATCCCTTAGAATATCCGGGTTATCCTCAAACCTAGAAATCTTTAATGAACATGCTAACTATTATAACGCAGCTGGACATAAAGATAAACTGCAGTATATAGCGAATAAAGACAACTTAAACAAACCTAATAGCAACTACACCAACCGCTCACACAAAAATAGAGGTAACTGGACTAGACATAGGGTTAGGCACGTAGCACCTAGAGTGAGCGATCCAAACACTAATAACGTAAACCCAAGAAACAATAGAAGAATCAGAAAGAAAATACCTATGGTTCAACCCAATCTTCAACTCCTCTGTAAAAACCAGACTGCCTTCTACATTCTTTAAATAAACACTTCCCTATTTCACATAGATATCATAAAATACTCAATAGAAACACTATAAAACTCTCGTACTCTACGGCAGCAAATATAGAATCGCACATACGCAAGATCAACCACAGAAATATCTCTAGGGAATCCGCCCCACCTATGTGCAACATAGCACCAACTTATAAGCATAAACTCATCACAACCGCAAGCGCGCAGCAGCAGAACCCCAACGGGCATGAATCACAACCCACTTATAGCAGTGTACTAAACAGCAGTGTAGAAGCTGCACAAAATAACACCTCAAACTGTAACTGTCACCTACCGGGTAGGTGCCCATTGGCGAATAGATGCCTCGATTCGAGCCTAGTGTACATGTGTACGGTCAACTCAGACAACTCCACTTGGCATTACATTGGATCCACCGCGGGTACTTTTAAAAAAATATGGTATGTGCACAGACACTCGATGAAAAATCGTGCACTTATGGGTTCTACAACCCTCGCCAAAAAAATATGGGAACTGAAGGACAACAACACTAACTACAGTATCAACTGGTCGAGGTTGTCGGCCGCAAAGACCTACAGTACCGGTATGTCCCACTGTAGGCTATGTGATCTAGAACTACTGTATATCCTTAGAAATGTAAAAAGGCTACTTAACAAGTTAGAAAGATCTATCTTCTGCAGACACAGGATCGCCACTAAATTCACAAGATTTAAGCCTCCGTGAATCGAACCGACGTAACTTAGCTTTCAACTTAGGATACCCACTACACTGCACGAACCACCACAGATAATCATTAAGTACATTCTAGCCTTCTTAGTTCTATACCACACTAATGTCTAAGTACCTCATCAACCCATAAACATATCTCTTCTCTGCTGCTGTCAGCACTTGATCCTAAATCCAAGAACATTTCAAAATACTACTGCAACAGAACTTTACCTTCCTCCTGTTATAATTATAGTCAGCATGTTTTCTCTTTATATGTGTGTGTGTGTGTGTGTGTGTGTGTGTGTGTGTGTGTGTGTGTGTATATATATGTATATATATATATATATATGTATGTGTTTGTGTGCATGTGTGTATATATATATGCCTCCTTAACCTCTGTATTAACTTGCCCATTATTTTGCTACTTTGTTAATGTTGTCTTATACATGTATGTTATTGATGATGAGAAAGCTAGACAACCCTTTCATCTAATATAGACCATACAAATCTCACTACAGTGATAAATCCTTCGTCTGTCAGATAATAACCGACTCTTACGGCCACCTGACCAACATTGTTTAAAGACACCAGCTTATCTTTACACTAGATATAATACACCCCCACGACAGTTTTTACATGTCAATTTTATACATCTGCCTCATGTCGGCTAGTTTTACACGCTTCCCACCTAGATTGTTGTGATTATTTCAAATAATTTATTGCTAGCATTGTTGATATTGTTGTTATTGTTCTGACTGAATGCCATTACTACTACATATAGTAGCCATGCCTGTATATTCTTTTCATTCTCACAAGCTCCGATGAACTGACTGGTTATAACTTTGTATTGGCGATCGAGTAACGTGGAAATAAGCGGGTAGCGATCTCTAGACCTACCAGTTCAGAGAAACAATTGACAACAATGAGATTAAAAACCTTTTTTGTATTGCAAACCGTGTCACTCTTCTTTCCTGATTTATCATTACTCCAAGTGTTTACAACATAGGAATTACAGCATAACAAGGCGTTTCCATAGTGATGCTTTGAGTGAGTCGAACTTAGCCAAGCGTTGATATAATCCACTACCCGGAGTACCATAACTGGACTACACTTAAGTGGACTAGCTATAACAATAATTTGTTACCCCGTATATATATATATATATATATATATATATATATGGTAATCAAAAAGAGTGAGACAAGTAATACAAAGTTTTTTTAAATATACATAATTGTTTCTACGTTAGGCCAGCAATAACCCAGTGTATTACTGGTACTTTATTTTATTGACCCCCCCCCCCCCCCCCAAGGATGAAAGGCAAAGTTAACCTCGGGTTATAAATATACATAATGTGTGTGTGTGTATGTATATATATATATATATATATATATACATACTCACAAATACATATATACATACATGTATGTATATATATTATATATATATATATATACATGTGTATGTATGTGTGAATATATATACACGTATATAGCTAGAGAAGAAATTCCAAACATGGAAGCACGGCCTAGAATCAAAAGGCCTTTAAATTAACATGGCTAAGACTAAAGTTCTAGTTTGTAGGAAAGAAAATAAGGCGCCGGTCCCTTCCGGGAAATGGCCATGTTCAGTGTGTAGGAAAGGCGTAGGTAGAAACTCCATTTTATGTCCCAAATGCAAAGTATGGGTGCATAAAAGATGTAGTGGGATCACAGGTAAGCTAACTAAGAACACAGATTTTACATGTGGCCGGTGCTCTGGTGCAATAAGTAGCAGCAAGTGCCCACAAAATACTAGCTCTTTCAACTGCGCAGAGGGTTCTATAGAAATAGTGGACAGCTTCCGTTACCTGGGTGACAAAATCAGCAGTGGGGGGAGGGTGCTCCGAAAGTACAGTAGCTAGAGTCAGAACTGGATGGAAAAAGTTCAGAGAGCTTATACCACTATTAGCCACTAAAGGGTTCTCCCTAAAAGTTAAAGGCAGGTTGTATGATGCCTGCATACGAACAGCAATGTTGCATGGCAGTGAGACCTGGGCATTGTGTGCAGAGGATATACGCAGACTAGAGAGGAACGAAGCTTGCATGCTCCGCTGGATGTGTAATAGTAATATACGCGAACGGCAAAGCATAAACGAACTAAGGAAAAAATTAGATATAAGAGGGATCAGATGTTGTTTACTCGAGAGAAGGCTACGTTGGTATGGTCACGTGATGCGCATGAAAGACGACAGCTGTATAACAAAGTGCAGGGCAATAAAGATAGATGGTAGCCACGGAGTAGGCAGACCCAGAAAAACCTGGGACGAGCTGATAAATTCCGACCTCACACACTTACACCTCTCCAAGACAATGTCACTGGACCGAGACCTTTGGCGGTACTCAGTAACAGAGAAGACCCGCGTTACCTAAATACAAAGTAAAACCTACTACAGTCAGTAGGCATCTCTAACAAAATACACCCCCGTCCCACCACCCCCACCCCATCCACTCCACCCCTTTCAATGTAAAGTTATGTTGGTGCCACAAAATCCAGGCCGAAACAAATGTGACCGTGTAGGCAACACGGTAAAAACGTCCCAGTCCCACACTGTAAATGTGGTTGGTGTTAGGAAGGGCATCCAGCTGTAGAAATAACCTGCCAGACAGTCCACGCTGTAATGTGGCCGTGTAGGCGACACGGTAAAAACCTCCCAGCCCCACACTGTAAATGTGGTTGGTGTTAGGAAGGGCATCCAACTGTAGAAAACCCGCCAGACAGTCCTATGCGAGCAAGACAACCACTCTTGCCTCAAGTGGGAAAACTCCCGTCCAAACCCATGCAAGCATGGAATACGGACGTTAAACGATGATGATGATGATGTATCATCGTTTAACGTCTATCTTCCACGCTAGCAAGGGTTTAGATGGGAATTGTCCCACTTGAGGCATGATTGGTCGGGTGACCGTGTCTTGCTCGTATAGGACTGTCTGGCAGATTTTCTACAGGTGGATGCCCTTCCTAACACCAACCACATTTACAGTGTCGACTGGGAGCTTTTTACTGTTGCCTACATGGCCACATTACAGCGTGGACTGTGTTTTTTTTTTTTTGACGTGACACCTACACAATCTCATTTGTTTAGGACTGGATGTTGTGGTACCAACATAACTTTATAGAGAAAGGGTGGTGTTGGTGGGAGGGTGGAGTAGTGGGATGGGGTGTATATTTGGTTAAGAGGTGCCTACTGACTAGGTTTCGCTTTGTACATAGGCAAGGTGGATCTTCTGTATTACTGTGTAACGCCAAAGATCTCGGTCCAGTGACATTGTCTTAGAGAGGTGTAAGGTCGGAATTTATCAAATCGTCCCAGGTTTTTCTGGGTCTGCCTACTCCGTAACTACCATCAACTTTGATCGCCCTGCACTTTTTCATACAGCTGTCATCTTTCATGTGCATCACGTGACCATACCAACGTAGTCTTCTCTCGAGTAAACAGCATCTAGTCCCTCTTATTCCTAATTTCTCACTTAGTCATATATGCTTTGCCGTTCGTGTATATTACTATTACACATCCAACGGAGCATGCATGCTTCGTTCCTCTCCAGTCTGCACAGGTCCTCTACACACAATGCCCATGTCTCACTGCCTTTCATTTTTAGAGAGAACCCTTTAGTGGCCAATAGTGGTATAAGTTCTCTGAACTTGCTGGATACTGTACTTTCAGAGCACCCTCCACCACTGCTGATCTTGTCACCCATGTAACAGAAGGTGTCCACTATTTCTATAGAACCATCTGGGCAATAGGAGCATCAGCCACATATAAAATCTACATTCTTAGATAGCTTACCTGTGATCCCACTACATCTTTTATGTACCCATAGTTTGCATTTGGGACATAAAATGGAATTTCTGCCTACTCCTTTCCTACACACTGAGCATGGTGATTTCTCAGAGAGGACCTGTACCCTATTTTCCTTTCTAGATACTAGAAGTTTAGTCTTAGACAAGTTAACTTAAAGGCCTTTTGATTCTAGGCTATGCTTCCATGTTTGGAATTTCTTTAGTTCAGCCATCGATTCAGCTATGAGAATTAGATCATCAGCGTATAGAAGTTCCTATGGGCAGCCGGTCTTGAACTCCTGTTATAGCGTGAAGGGCAATAATAAATAGGAGGGGGATAAGGACAGAGCCTTGATGAACACCAACTTTTACGCTAAATTCTTCACTATATTCGTTGTTAATTCTAACCTTGCTGACTGTTTCTTTATACATGGCTTGTATAGCTCTCACAAGCCATTCATCAACACCTAGTTTTCTAAGAGCTCACCAGATAATGGAGCGGGGGACTCTCTCAAGGGCTTTCTCCAAGTCAACAAAAGCTAAGTAGAGGGGTTTACTTTTAGCTAGGTACTTCTCCTGTAGTTGTCGTACAAGAAAAAGGGCGTCTGTGGTACTTTTACCTGAGACAAACCCAAACTGCATTTCATCTAGATCAATTCGCTCTCTGATTAATTGTGCTATAACTCTTTCTGTGACCTTCATGACCTGGTCAACTAATTTAATACTTCTGTAGTTTCCCCTATCTAGAGCATCCCATTTACCCTTGTAGCAGTTAATGATGATGCTGCTACGCCAGTCATTTGGTATAATCACATTCTGTATTACTTAGTCTACTATCCGGGTGCCCATAGTCTGTCCCACCATTCCAGATGTTTTCAGCATTTCAGCAACTATCTCCGAAGGCCCAGCTGCCTTGCCTGTCTTCATATCTTTGATTGCCTTACTTATTATACTAGTTTAACTTGCACCGATGGTCCCTCTATTGGATCGATTTGGGGTAGACTTTTTCCCATTTATTCTCCTCATTTAGTAGTCCCTCGTAATGACACTTCCAAGCTACCTTCTTATCACCATCAGTGATGGCAAGTACACCATCATCATTACGGACACACTTCTCCCCGACAATATCACTGTTTTCCTTGACACATTGTCTTGTAATCCTGAACACCTCATGTTTTTGGTCCTCACGTTGTAGAACATGCTTGAACTTTCTTTCCTCTGCTTCCCTTCTTGCGAAGTACACTTGTCTCCTAGCTACTTGATAGTATTCTCTACTTCCCCCATCCCGCCATACTTTCCAAGCCTGCTTTTTGGCCCTGATTTGACTCCTGCGCCTTACTGTTCCACTACCAAGTTACTCTCCTCCTGCCTATAGGTCTGCTCCAGCCACAGATTTCATCTGACGCCTTCAGCAGGTTAACTTTCAGGAATTCCCACTGTTCCTCTATATTGTACGTCTCTAATTGCTCTTCCTTACTGTCAAAAGCATCAAGTAATATGCTTTTAAATTTGTTACTGGCTGTGGGTTCCTTTAACTTCCATATTCTTCTCCTCAGGGTAGTCCTCCTCTGTTGTCAAGTATGTCTAGTCCTGACTATGAGGTCACTAACTAATTATGTTGGGAGGTGCATTCTTCACTGGAAGGGATTTAGTGTTTACAACAGACACTTTGTCACGTCTTCTGGTAAGGATATATCCTTACCAGAAGACTGGTGTGTTTCCCTGATCTATAGGTGATCAAGTGATTCTCGGTTTTTTTTTTTAAGTTTGTATTACAGATAGTTAGGTTATTAGCATCACAGAATTCCAGGATTCTGAAGCCTTCCTCATTTCTAGTACCAAACCCATAGCCTCCATGGATTCCATCATAGCCGTCACAATGTTGTCTAAACATGACGATTTAGGTCCCAGCAATAATTATGTAGTCACTGTCGGTTATTTGGGAGGTAGTGAGCCTTAGCAGCTCATAGAATCTGTCTTTTATAATGCTAGGTAGTCCAGATTGGGGTATGTAAGCGGATATTATTGTCACAGTAGTTCTGTTTAGGACTAGTCTTATTTTAATTATTCTGTCGTTCACTCTATTTATGGCAATTACCTTATCTACCCATTTTTCTGGTAACATAATTCCTACATCACCCAGTCCATTGTCATTTCCCACCCAGAAAATGTTTATAGCATGTGTGTATATATATATATATATATATATATACCAGCAACAGCGCCCAGCGTTGCCTGGGTAGGTAAAGTATCTGCTTTGATGAAAATGTGTTGATCTTAGCGACTGCTTGTCGATGACTCGTCTATGGCCACACAAGGCCATGCGGGGGAGGGTGGTGATGACCTCTATCACTGAGAAACGCGGGTGACTAACGAAGAGGCATGCTAAATTTCCTCACGCTTCTTGATTGGAAACCAATAAATTCTCAAATACACAACTAAAAGCTCAGACGACGTCAGTGACCATCGTTTTGCCTTTGACCATCTATAAGATGTGCAATGATAGGTTCTATAGTAGTATAAAAGTTGAACTAAATAAATTGATTTGTGTGAGGTGGAGCCAAAGTTTCGAATTTGAACGAAATCGGTTGAAAAATGTGGGAGCTAGAGCCGAAAAGGTGGTATTTTTGAATATTTAAGCGGCTGCCACGCTGTCCCTGAACAACAAATGTAAAATATAAAGCCATTACAGGATGTGCAATGATAAATTCTGTTTTGCTTTAAAATTTGAAGGAAATCGGTCGCAAAATGCCGGAGCTAGAGCCAAAAATCTTATTTTTCGATACCTAAAAACGGTGACCCCCCCGCCCCCCCCCCCCCCCCCTATCGATTTTTATCAGCAGAATGACCCCGGAATAAAAAAAAGATCCGCTGATATATATAAAACACTCCGTGATGACTAATCTATGAGCCTGTAAAGTTTCATGAAAATTGGTCGTAAGATGTAGGCCCCTATAGGTAATATACAGACACACACACATACATATGTATATCTGTATATATATAAAATTAAGTATGTGTTTATAAATATATACGTATGTGTATATACATATGTATATACTTATATATGTATGTGTGTATGCAAATGGGTTACATATGAATAAAGTTAGTCCTTCATCAGTGATCTTCCAACCGTCATTGGTATTTCATCGCTTTAAAAACCATATACCTCCGGTTGGTGCAAGCAACGGCTAAAAAAAGTCGTTGGGACACGTAAATAAAGGGGACACAAGAGTGTAAACAAACAAAGATGGTGAAGCAACGAAAAGTGAGGAAGAAAGAGTCAAGTCCCAAATTTCCATGAATATAAGTTCGGTGAAATCGTGAACGAGAGAGAATAAAGACCATCAAACCTGGTTGGAATGTGAGCAAGGAAGGAATTATGTACAGGTCTAACGGGAGGAAGAAGGAATCTAGTCTGTGAAATCGTAGACGAGAGAGAGAAAAAAAGCGAACCTGCCTGACCAAGGGTGCGAAAGAAAAGAATTACGCACAGGTCAAACGGGGAGGAGGAGGATAGATAGTAATAGAGTGAGTGAAGGGTGAGGAAGAGGCTAACAGAGAGAGTGACTGTTAGAGAGGGTAAAGATACAGAGAAAGAGGAAGCAGTAAGAACGAAATAGACGGGTCACAGCGGGGGGAAAAAATGTGTAAATATGAGAATAAACGTGCTGCGTGGTTGCTAATGGGTTACATATGAATAAAGTTAGTCCTTCATCAGTGATCTTCCAACCATCATTGGTATTTCATCGCTTTAAAGACCATATACCTCCGGTTGGTGTGAGCAACGGCTAAAAAAAGTCGTTGGGATACGTAAATAAAGGGGACACGAGAGTGTAAACAAACAAAGATGGTGAAACAACGAAAAGTGAGGAAGAAAGAGTCAAGTCCCAAATTTCCATGAATATAAGTTCGGTGAAATCGTGAACGAGAGAGAATAAAGACCATCAAACCTGGTTGGAATGTGAGCAAGGAAGGAATTATGTACAGGTCTAACGGGAGGAAGAAGGAATCTAGTCTGTGAAATCGTAGACGAGAGAGAGGAAAAAAAGCGAACCTGCCTGACCAAGGGTGCGAAAGAAAAGAATTACGCACAGGTCAAACGGGAAGAAGGAGGAGGAGGAGAGGTAGTAACAGAGAGTGAGTGAGTGAAATGTGAGGAAGAGGCTAACAGAGAGAGTGACTGTTAGAGAGGGTAAAGATACAAAGAAAGAGGAAGCAGTAGGAACGAAATAGACGGGTCACAGCGGGGGAAAAATTATGTGTAAATATGAGAATAAACGTGCTGCGTGGTTGCTAATGGGTTACATATGAATAAAGTTAGTCCTTCATCAGTGATATGTATATATGTACACATGTGTATATGTATACATGTACACATGTGTATATGTATACATGTACACATGTGTATATGTATACATGTACACATGTGTATATGTATACATGTACACGTGTATATGTATACATGTACACGTGTATATGTATACATGTACACGTGTATATGTATACATGTACACATGTGTATATGTATACATGTACACGTGTATATGCATACATATACACGTGTACATATATACATATACACGTGTACATGTATATATGTATATAAGTATACATGTACACATGTGTATATGTATACATGTACACGGGTATATGTATACATGTACACATGTGTATATGTATACATGTACACATGTGTATATGTATACATGTACACATGTATATATGTATACATGTACACATGTGTATGTGTATATATGTATATATGTACACATGTGTATGTATATATGTATATATGTACACATGTACATGTGTATATATGTACACATGTACATGTGTATATATGTACACATGTACATGTGTATATATACACACATGTATATGTGTATATATACACACATGTATATGTGTATATATACACACATGTATATGTGTATATACACACACATGTATATGTGTATATATACACACATATATATGTATATGTGTATATATACACACATCATCATCATCATCATCGTTTAACGTCCGTGTTCCATGCTTGCATGGGTTTGGACGGGAGTTTTCCCACTTGAGGCAAGAGTGGTTGTCTTGCTCGCATAGGACTGTCTGGCGGGTTTTCTACAGTTGGATGCCCTTCCTAACACCAACCATATTTACAGTGTGGGGCTGGGAGGTTTTTACCATGTTGCCTACACGGCCACATTACAGCGTGGACTGTCTGGCAGGTTTTCTACAGCTGGATGCCCTTCCTAACACCAACCACATTTACAGTGTGGGACTGGGACGTTTTTACCGTGTTGCCTACACGGTCACATTACAGCGTGGACTGTGTGTTTTTTTTTTTCGTGACACCATTTGTTTTGGCCTGGATTTTGTGGCACCAATATAACTTTACATTGAAAGGGGCAGTGTGGATGGGGTGAGGGTGGTGGGACGGGGGTGTATTTTGTTAGAGATGCCTACTGACTGTAGTAGGTTTTACTTTGTATTTAGGTAACGCGGGTCTTCTCTGTTACTGAGTACCGCCAAAGCTCTCGGTCCAGTGACATTGTCTTGGAGAGGTGCAAGTGTGTGAGGTCGGAATTTATCAGCTCGTCCCAGGTTTTTCTGGGTCTGCCTACTCCGTGGCTACCATCTATCTTTATTGCACACGTATGTATATGTGTATATATACACACACGTATATATGTATGTATATGTGTATACAGGTATGTATGTATGTATATGTATGTATGTACACGTATATATGTATATGTGTACACAGGTATGTATGTATGTATATGTATATACACGCACGTATGTATATATACACACATGTATGTATATCATCATCATTTTACGTCCACTTTTCCCTGCTTGCGAGGGTGGGACAGGTCCTATTCAGTACAACAACTCTCCACTTGTCACAGTCCTTCAGCAATCTGAGGTCTGCTCTCACCATCTCCGCCCATGTTTTTCGTGGTCTACCTCTACCACGTCTTCCTTCAACTGGCATTTCCTGGCACTTCTTCACCCATCGGTCATCCTCCATGCACATCACATGTCCATACCATCACAGTCTTCTCTCTCACACACTACAATTTATCCCTCTTAAACACAGCTTCTCTCTCAACACATCCATGCTCGGTCGTTCACGCACATTGACATTGCACATCCAACGGAGCATGCTTGCCTCATTTCTCTCCAGTCATCGCATATCTTCTGCAGTTGCTGCCCATGTCTCACTACCATGCAGCATCGCGCACCTCACACAGGCATCATATAACTGGCCTTTCGTACCCAGGGAGCAACCCTTCTTCGTCAGCAGAGAAAGCAGCTCCCTAAACTTCTTCCAACCCATCCTTATTCTAGATACTATGGTCTCGGAACACGCTCCTCCCATCCTAATCTGATTACCTAGGTACCGGAAGCTATTAACCATTTCTATAGAACCCACCTGCATTTGAAAAATGTGACTATCAATGCGACTTCTACTGTCTAATTTCCCTGTACATCTACTGCATACATATTTCTCCCTACCTGTTAGTTTGCATGCTATCCCACTACATCTCTTGTCTACCCAAGATCTGCATTGTGTGCATTTTATAGAATTTATGCCAGTTCCTTTTCTGCATATCGAACATGGCCATTTCCCTGATGGAATCAGAGTTTTGTCCTCTTTTCTACTCATCAACACTTTTGTCTTAGCTAGGTTCACTCTCAGTCCTCTTGCTTCCAACTGCTGTTTCCATAGCCAGAATTTATTCTCTAGCTCCTCTACTGATTCTGCTATAAGAACCAGATTGTCAGCATAGAGAAGTTCCCATGGACAGCCAGTCTTAAACTCCTCTGTTGTGGCTTGGAGGACTATAATGAACAAGAGCGGGCTGAGGACCGAACCCTGATGTACTCCTACTTGTATCTGGAATTCCTCACTAAACTCCATGTGTGTGTATATATATATACACATGTATGTTTATCATCATCATCATCATCGTTTAACGTCCATCTTCCACGCTTGCATGGGTTTGGACAGGAGTTTTTCCACTTGAGGCAAGATTGGTTGTCCTGATCGTATAGGCTGTCTGGCGGGTTTTCTACGGCTGGATGCCCTTCCTAACACCAAACACGTTTACAGTGTGGACTGGGAGGTTTTTACCGTGTTACCTACACGGCCACATTACAGCGTGGACTGTGTGTTTTTTGTCATGACACCTACACGACCTCATTTGTTTCGGACTGGATGTTGTGGTACCAACATAACTTCACATTGAAGGGGGTGGTGTGGATGGGGTGGGGGTAGTGGGACAGGGTGTATTTTTGTTAGAGGTGCCTACTGACTGTAGGTTTCGCTTTGTACTTAGGCAAGGCGGGTCTTTGTATTACTGTGTAGCGCCAAAGATCTCGGTCCAGTGACATTGTCTTGGAGAGGTGTAAGTGTGTGAGGTCGGAATTTATCAAGTCGTCCCAGGTTTTTCTGGGTCTGCCTACTCCGTGGCTACCGTCTATTTTTATCGCCCTGCACTTTTTTATACAGCTGTCGTCTTTCATGCGCATCACGTGACCGTAGCAACGTAGTCTTCTCTCGAGTAAACAACATCTGATCCCTCTTATTCCTAATTTCTCCCTTAGTTCGTTTATTCTTTGCCGTTCACGTATATTACTATTACACATCCAGCGGAGCATGCAAGCTTCGTTCCTCTCCAGTCTGCGTATATCCTCTGCACACAATGCCCAGGTCTCACTGCCATGTAACATTGCTGATCCTGTGCAGGCATCATACAGCCTGCCTTTCATTTTTAGAGAGAAACCTTTAGCGGCCAATAGTGGTATAAGCTCTCTGAACTTTTTCCATCCCGTTCTGACTAGCTACTGTACTTTCAGAACACCCTCCCCCACTGCTGATTTTGTCACCCAGGTAACGGAAGGTGTCCACTATTTCTATAGAACCATCTGTGCAATGGAATGAGCTAGTATTCTGTGAGCACTTGCTGCTACTTATTGCACCTGAGCACCAGCCACATAAAATCTATATTCTTAGTTAGCTTACCTGTGATCCCACTACATCTTTTATGCACCCATACTTTGCATTTGGGACATAAAATGGAGTTTCTGCCTACTCCTTTCCTACACACTGAGCATGCCCATTTCCCAGATGGGACCGGTGCCCTATTTTCCTTCCTACAAATTAGAACTTTAGTCTTAGCATGGTTAATTTTAAGGCCTTTAAATTCTAGGCCATGCTTCCATGTTTCGAATTTCTTCTCTAGCTCAGCCATTGATTCGGCTATGAGCGGTAGATCATCTGCATATAGGAGTTCCCATGGGCAGCCGGTCTTGAACTCCTCTGTTATAGCCTGAAGGGCAATAATAAATAGTAGGGGGCTAAGAACGGAGCCCTGATGAACACCAACTTTTACGCTAAACTCTTCACTATATTCGTTGTTAATTCTAACCTTGCTGACTGTTTCTTTATACATGGCTTGTATATAGCTCACAAACCATTCATCAACACCTAGTTTTCTAAGAGCCCACCAGATAATGGAGCGGGGGCCTCTGTCAAAGGCTTTCTCCAAGTCAACAAAAGCTAAGTATGGGGGTTTACTTTTAGCTAGGTA
>OZ024744.1:61244550-61249550 GCA_964016885.1 Eledone cirrhosa | reverse complement strand
TAACCACAGTAAGTAAGGTACTCAATACATAGCAGAGTATAACAGTTTTAATATAGATGAGATTCTACAGGACTAGAACTGTTTCATTCATTAGAAATCATCAGGAATCTGGGTATCAAAAAATAAATATGGTATTTATAGGTCTCTACAAGTGGTAGGAGAGGGTGGGGAGTTGGATGGGTGCAGGTCATTGGTTGATAGAAAAGGGAATTCATTAAAAGCTAATTCTACAAAGCTATAGTTAATTTTTATTTTTATTTATATTTATTTATGTTTTTAGAGTAACAAAGGCAGACAGAATTCTATAAACAGGTTCCGGATGGCATACCATTCCTTGTCAATAAGTTTCTCTTAAGCTAACAGATGTCTATAAAATCAGTGGGGGGTCAGTCAAGCTCGATAGAATTAAAGAAGAGGGAGATTCTTTAAAAGCTAAAGTCATTAAGGTTCTACTAAGTGACAAAGGTCTAGGGAATTCTGCAGACAGATTCAAAATACTGAGTGCATATCTTACTATTATCTTCGAACTTCTCTTAAACTAATCAACAATATGCCAAAATCAACAGACACATTCACAAAAAAACAAAAAAACACAAAAAAACAAAAAAACAGAAAAACAAAAAAACACACATACTCACTCACACACTTACGCGCAACCATAAACACACACACAAACACATATACACACATAAAAACACACACACATATATAAAAAATATATAAATATATATAAAAATATATATTCATGTACACACACATACATACACACATACATACATACATACATATATAAAATACATATACACATATACATACGCACATATATATATATATATATATACATATATATACACATATATATATATATATACACATATACATATATATACAAACACGTCCACACGATATTCATGTAAACGTAATGTACAGACTTCATCTCTCTCTCTCTCTCTCCTCTCCCTTTTCAAAACAATCCATATTTCGTATCAAGTCCAAATAGCCAATCTATCGCTAAAACAAACTACATTTTCTGTTTCTATTAATTGCTAAATACGTAGGTTTTTGGACGTATTTAACAGAACAAATTTTGTATTTTTGTTAATCGCTTGTTAAAATGCATGGACCCCACTCAATCATTACCTTCTTGCTAGCTATTTTCAAACCTTAATTCCTAACGTATTTTCAAACCCCAATCCCTAATTCTAGCGTATCTTCAAAACAAAAAAAACAAAATCCTTTCCTTCTTCCTTCTTCGAAGGCACGGGGCGGTCAAACGCCTAACACTCACAGCCATCATGTGGCCCCCTCCCCTCGCTCTCTCTCTCCCTATAAATATATGATAGGAATTCACTTCGCCAAATTTCATTTCATTGCTTGCTGTCCACACGATATTCATGTAAACGTAATGTACAGACTTCATCTCTCTCTCTCTCTCTCCTCTCCCTTTTCAAAACAATCCATATTTCGTATCAAGTCCAAATAGCCAATCTATCGCTAAAACAAACTACATTTTCTGTTTCTATTAATTGCTAAATACGTAGGTTTTTGGACGTATTTAACAGAACAAATTTTGTATTTTTGTTAATCGCTTGTTAAAATGCATGGACCCCACTCAATCATTACCTTCTTGCTAGCTATTTTCAAACCTTAATTCCTAACGTATTTTCAAACCCCAATCCCTAATTCTAGCGTATCTTCAAAACAAAAAAAACAAAATCCTTTCCTTCTTCCTTCTTCGAAGGCACGGGGCGGTCAAACGCCTAACACTCACAGCCATCATGTGGCCCCCTCCCCTCGCTCTCTCTCTCTCCCTATAAATATATGATAGGAATTCACTTCGCCAAATTTCATTTCATTGCTTGCTGTCCACACGATATTCATGTAAACGTAATGTACAGACTTCATCTCTCTCTCTCTCTCTCTCTCTCTCCTCTCCCTTTTCAAAACAATCCATATTTCGTATCAAGTCCAAATAGCCAATCTATCGCTAAAACAAACTACATTTTCTGTTTCTATTAATTGCTAAATACGTAGGTTTTTGGACGTATTTAACAGAACAAATTTTGTATTTTTGTTAATCGCTTGTTAAAATGCATGGACCCCACTCAATCATTACCTTCTTGCTAGCTATTTTCAAACCTTAATTCCTAACGTATTTTCAAACCCCAATCCCTAATTCTAGCGTATCTTCAAAACAAAAAAAACAAAATCCTTTCCTTCTTCCTTCTTCGAAGGCACGGGGCGGTCAAACGCCTAACACTCACAGCCATCATGTGGCCCCCTCCCCTCGCTCTCTCTCTCCCTATAAATATATGATAGGAATTCACTTCGCCAAATTTCATTTCATTGCTTGCTGTCCACACGATATTCATGTAAACGTAATGTACAGACTTCATCTCTCTCTCTCTCTCTCCTCTCCCTTTTCAAAACAATCCATATTTCGTATCAAGTCCAAATAGCCAATCTATCGCTAAAACAAACTACATTTTCTGTTTCTATTAATTGCTAAATACGTAGGTTTTTGGACGTATTTAACAGAACAAATTTTGTATTTTTGTTAATCGCTTGTTAAAATGCATGGACCCCACTCAATCATTACCTTCTTGCTAGCTATTTTCAAACCTTAATTCCTAACGTATTTTCAAACCCCAATCCCTAATTCTAGCGTATCTTCAAAACAAAAAAAACAAAATCCTTTCCTTCTTCCTTCTTCGAAGGCACGGGGCGGTCAAACGCCTAACACTCACAGCCATCATGTGGCCCCCTCCCCTCGCTCTCTCTCTCTCCCTATAAATATATGATAGGAATTCACTTCGCCAAATTTCATTTCATTGCTTGCTGTCCACACGATATTCATGTAAACGTAATGTACAGACTTCATCTCTCTCTCTCTCTCTCTCTCTCTCCTCTCCCTTTTCAAAACAATCCATATTTCGTATCAAGTCCAAATAGCCAATCTATCGCTAAAACAAACTACATTTTCTGTTTCTATTAATTGCTAAATACGTAGGTTTTTGGACGTATTTAACAGAACAAATTTTGTATTTTTGTTAATCGCTTGTTAAAATGCATGGACCCCACTCAATCATTACCTTCTTGCTAGCTATTTTCAAACCTTAATTCCTAACGTATTTTCAAACCCCAATCCCTAATTCTAGCGTATCTTCAAAACAAAAAAAACAAAATCCTTTCCTTCTTCCTTCTTCGAAGGCACGGGGCGGTCAAACGCCTAACACTCACAGCCATCATGTGGCCCCCTCCCCTCGCTCTCTCTCTCCCTATAAATATATGATAGGAATTCACTTCGCCAAATTTCATTTCATTGCTTGCTGTCCACACGATATTCATGTAAACGTAATGTACAGACTTCATCTCTCTCTCTCTCTCTCCTCTCCCTTTTCAAAACAATCCATATTTCGTATCAAGTCCAAATAGCCAATCTATCGCTAAAACAAACTACATTTTCTGTTTCTATTAATTGCTAAATACGTAGGTTTTTGGACGTATTTAACAGAACAAATTTTGTATTTTTGTTAATCGCTTGTTAAAATGCATGGACCCCACTCAATCATTACCTTCTTGCTAGCTACCCAACACCCCTCCCTCCCACCCCCACGCACCACCATTGCTATTACGTGGACCAATCATAAAACAGAGCCCCCACGCATCACCAGTATTATTACGCGGACCAATCAGAAACCAGAGGCCTATACTATCGCTTGCCTGGTTGCCTTTCGATATACGATATATGATGGATGGATGGACTGCGGAATCCTGGAGAGTGGAGGTGAGAGAGAAAAATCTGGACGCTCAGCGACAATGCCAAAGATAAAGACAAATTCACCTCTTGGACGAGAATGCGAGCACTCCTCATTGTTTCGACCGCGGACGGCTAACATAACCCCATCGCCCCCCGCCCCTCACCGCCCCCAACCCCCAAACGCAATCCAAAACTTCAGAGTTGGTACCATAAATGTAGGCACCCTAAAGGGTCGCGCTAACAAGGTTGTAGAAATGCTTGAACGTAAGGAGGTCGATGTTTGTTGTATTCAAGAGACCAGGTGGAGGGGTGGGTCTGCTAGGTTCATTGAGGGTAAAAAACGATGTTATAAGCTTTTCTGGGTGGGAAACGACGATGAGCTGGGTGGAGTAGGAATCATGGTAGCAGAAAAGTGGGCAGATAAGATAATAGACGTAAATAGAGTGAACGACAGAATAATTAAAATACGACTTGTCCTCAATAGAACTATGGTGACAGAAATATCTGCGTACGCACCCCAATCCGGACTGCCCGGCACTATAAAAGACAGATTCTATGAGACACTGATGCTAACTACCTCCCAAATATCCGACAGTGACTATATAATTATCGCAGGCGACCTAAATGGTCACGTTGGACAACATTGTGACGGCTACGACGAAATCCATGGAGGCTATGGGTTTGGTACTAGAAATGAGGAAGGCGCCAGAATCCTGGAATTCTGTGATGCAAATAACCTAACTATCTGTAACACTAACTTCAAAAAACGTGACAATCACCTGATCACCTATAGATCCGGGGAACACACAAGCCAGGTAGATTATATCCTTACCAGAAGACGTGACAGAGTGTCTGTTGTTAACACTAAATCCCTCCCCCATGAAGAATGCACCTCCCAACATAGACTGATAATTAGCGACCTCATAGTCAGGACGAGACGTACTCGACAACAGAAGAGGACTATCCTCAGGAGGAAAATATGGAAGCTAAAGGACCCCACAGCCAGGAATAAATTTCAAAGCATATTACTTGATGCTTTCGACAGTAAGGAAGAACATTTAGAGTCGGACAATATAGAGGGAGAGTGGGAATTTCTGAAAGCAAACCTGCTGTTGGCGACAGACGAGGTCTGTGGCTGGAGCAGGCCTGTAGGCAGGAGGAGAGTAACATGGTGGTGGAACAGTAAGGTGGAGGGGTCAATTAAGGCCAAAAAGCAGGCTTGGAAAGTATGGCGGGATGG
>OZ024744.1:61202050-61207050 GCA_964016885.1 Eledone cirrhosa | reverse complement strand
TCTGCCCACTTTTCTGCTACCATGATTCCTACTCCACCCAGCCCATCGTCGTTTCCCACCCAGAAAAGCTTATAGCATCGTTTTTTACCCTCAATGAATCTAGCAGACCCACCCCTCCACCTGGTCTCTTGAATACAACAAACATCGACCTCCTTACGTTCAAGCATTTCTACAACCTCGTTAGCGCGACCCTTTAGGGTGCCTACATTTATGGTACCAACTCTGAAGTTTTGGATTGCGTTTGGGGGTTGGGGGCGATGGGGTTATGTTAGCCATCCGCGGTCGAAACAATGAGGAGTGCTCGCATTCTCGTCCACGAGGTAAATTTGTCTTTATCTTTATCTTTGGCATTGTCGCTGAGCGTCCAGATTTTTCTCTCTCTCCTCCACTCTCCAGGATTCCGCAGTCCATCCATCCATCATATATCGAAAGGCAACCAGGCAAGCGATAGTATAGGCCTCTGGCTTATGATTGGTCCGCGTAATAATAATACTGGTGATGCGTGGGGGCTCTGGCTTATGATTGGTCCACGTAATAACAATGGTGGTGCGTGGGGGCGGGAGGGAGGGGTGTTGGGTAGCTAGATAGAAGGTAATGATTGAATGAGGTCCTTGCATTTAATAAGCGATTAACAAAAATACAAAATTTGTTCTGTTCAATACGACAAAAACTCTCGTATCTAACAATTAATGATAACAAAAAATGTAGATTGTTTTAGCAATAGATTGGCTATTTGGACTTGATACGAAATAGGAGTGTGGAGGTAGAGATGAAAGAAAAATATGTACATTACGTTACATGAATATCGTGGAGGGGACAGCAATGCAATGAAATTTGGCGAAGTGATTTCTATCTTATATATATATATAGAGAGAGCTAAGAGAGAGAGGGGGGGGGCTGCATGATGTATGTATTGGGCGGTTGACCGCCATGCCCTCGCGAAGTAGAGGGAGGGGGGGTCGAGGAAGCGGGAGTTTAGAGTTTCGAAAGAAGGAAGAAGGAAAAATATGTATATATATATGTATATATATGTGTATGTGTATATATTATGTCAGGTCACCAGTTGGTGCTACTGGTAACATGTATCCCAGTACAACCTGTCTCATGGTCGGGTCGTTGGCGACTAAACTGGCAACCCCACCAAGGTTTCTTGGTGAGGAGGGTGACTTTGGACATCCTGCAGGACTAAAAACAAAACCTGTCAAAGGGCAAAGGAGCTCTTAAGAGTCAATGGCCATCCAAAATCACCGGGAGAGATGACCCCTTAGCCTTTGTCAAGGCAGAATTCTAGGAGAAGGAAAACTCTGATATAACACCTGCAACCTTGATGGTATCCAATGATGTTGACTTGTTCTTCTTTTTGGTAAATATCATCTTGGTTAAGAGAGTGGGACTGGCTTTGTGCAGTGCCTTTGCTCACTATAAAAGCTTCACGGCACAGGCATTGCTTTATATCTGGAGATCTCTCTGCACTTGTCCTCACATGGTACCATGGGCCCAGCACTATGTGTCAATAATTGTCACAAGTGTAGTGTTTGTACCAGAGTTTTCAAGTCGCTGGCTGGACTAAAAAGTCACACTCATGCAGCGCTTCGGTAGGGGTTCTCCTACATGGATATAAAGTAGTGGCCGTACTCGAAAACGAGTTGGCAGCCACCATATATATATATATGTATATATATGTATATATATATATGTATATATATATATGTATATATATGTATATATATGTATATATATATATATATGTATGTATATATATATATATGTATATATATATATATATGTATATATATATATATATGTATATATATATATGTATATATATATATATATATATATATGTATATATATATGTATATATATATATATGTATATATATATATATATATATGTATATATATATATGTATATATATATATATGTATATATATATATATATATATATATGTATATATATATATATATGTATATATATATGTATATATATATATATATATATATATGTATATATATATATATATATATATATATATATATGTATATATATATATATATATATATATATATATGTATATATATATATATATATATATATGTATATATATATATATATATATATGTATATATATATATATATATATATATATATATATATATGTATATATATATATATATATATATATATATATATATATATGTATATATATATATATATATATATATATATATATATGTATATATATATATATATATATATATGTATATATATATATATATATATATATATGTATATATATATATGTATATATATATATGTATATATATATATGTATATATATATATGTATATATATATATGTATATATGTATATATATATATGTATATATATATATATATATATGTATATATATATATGTATATATATATATGTATATATGTATATATATATATGTATATATATATATATATATATATATATGTATATATATATATGTATATATATATATATGTATATAATATAAGATCAAAAGATGGTTAAAGGAGTTCCATATATTTTATTATGCGCATTTCAAAAACAAACATCATCAAGCAATAATATTTGTGTTTTCATCAGATAAAACAGGAGAACATGATATGAAGGCTAAAAAACACTTGTGGATAGTGCAGTTTTAAATCAACATATGAAAAGTGGTTTTAGATTGATGTGTGATATTGGGAAAAATATTTTATTTAAAGAGGGGGGGGGGATGAAAAGGGAAGGAGATGAGAGGGAGAGATGGGTGATAGAGAGAAAGAGATAGTTTTTATAACTGAGAGGAGATATATTTTTTACATAGAGAGGTTGAAAACCGTTGGAAGATACTGTATAAATTAAAAATTTTGAAAATTAACGAAGGGAGGATATGTGTGAGGAAAAAATATTTTATTTAGGGAGGGGGGGTGGAAAGGATGAAAAAAAGGGGGAGGAGATGAGAGTGAAGGTGGAGAGGGAGAGATGGGTGATAGAGAGAAAGAGATAGTTTTTATAACTGAGAAAAAGATATATTGTTTTAATATAGAGAGGTTGGGAACCGTTGGAAGATAATGTATAAATTAAAGGAATTTGAAAATTAACGAAGGGAAATTATGTATGATAGAGAGAAAAAAATAATAATTGTGGGTGAATATTCTAACGTCAAAAGAAGAAATGTATGTATTGTGGCAATTTCAAAATTAGCGAAGAGAAAAATTGTTAAGGTTTGTGTGTAGAAGGATTTGAGAAAAATAATGTGAAGTTAAAGTTTGTATATTGATTGAATTGATAATATGTGCGAATAAAAAGTTAATATGTATTAATAATGAGTTCGTTGATGGGGAGAAAAAAATAATAATAAATTAAGGATGAAATTGAGATTAAAAAGATTTATGATAGAGAGAAAAAATAATAATGATTGCGGATGAATATTCAAAAGTCAAAAACAAATGTTATGATTTTACGAGAAGATAGAATGAGGGTAATGAGTAAACGAGTATTATAGAGTGTATAATGCCCTTTAAAGTAAGGTAGATGGGTATATTTTAAAGAGGTGTATGTATATGTGCCTTTGAGAAAAGATTCTAAATTGATAAAGAATTGAATATTAACTGTATACTTTGTGAAAAGTTCTATGGAATTTATGCAGGCAGATAGAAAACAAATCTGAGCGTCTATTTATTATAGAATCTAGGTTAGAGATAATGGTAAATTTTTCATTTAGGCAGAGATTACAGATTTTAGATAGAGAGCTGTTCAAGTATGAGGATGCAGAAGAAATCTTCTTCCAAAAGATGGTATATTTAATGTTTTTGTTTTTTAAGGACCATATGAGTTCTGAGAGAGCAGTGTTAGTTCTTTTAAGTTTGTATTTGAAAGATGAATGATGATTATAGAGACGAGCTTTAAAAGAGGTGGAAGTGGAGCCAAAATAGGTGAAGGAATTGGTGCTAGTTATAATTTTACATTCATAAATTAAGTTTTTATCGAGGCAATGGTTGTTGAGAGGACATTTATTTTTAATGCGGCAGTTGCAATTAGAGAGATTATTAATGAGTGATCTAGTGTTATCTATAGAAGGAATTGGATTGGAGAAGTTGTTTGCGATAGGAATAATAGGAATAATAGTTTCTTGATTTAGAGTTGGATTATGAACATTTAGCGAAGTTGTGTTTGACGTTGTATTTGGGTTTACAGAAGTTAGCCTAGGGTTTACAATGACGTCGGGAGTACTATTACTGTTATTATGAAATTCAATATTGGAAGGAAGAGATTTAGTATTTAATATTTTGTTGTTGTGTTTAGAGATGATGTTGGAAATATTGGAGGATGTAGAATACGAAAATTTGATGGTGTGTTTGTTAAATATTTTACTATAGATATGTGAGGGAGGGAAGCATTTATTTAAGGCACTAAAAAATAATTTAGGAATATTGTTATTAATAGAGATGGAGAAAGGAGCATTATACCAGATTATGTTTTTGTATCTAGGTCTTTTATTAAAATTATTGGAATGGTCATGATTAATTATTCTACTGTAAGTTTTTCTAGAATTTGTTTCTTTATTATATTTGATTTTATCTGGATAACCGGCTTTAGAAAGTGCGTTATTATAGTAATTGGCGTTAGCATCAAAGATGTTTTTATTAGAAGATATGTTAGATATTCTATTTCCAATATTATTAACTATAGCATTCTTGATATTGGTAGGATGGTTAGATTTAAAGTTAACATAATTAAGGTTCTCATTGTTTTTATGGTAAGGGTAATATAGGCCAGTGTCAAGATTAAGAGATACATCCAAGAAATTAGCTAGTTTGATACTATTATCAAATTCAATTTTTAGGTTATGTTGGTTAAAGAGATTACGTATATTGTTCTTAATAATATTAAGTTTAACTATATTGCAATTTAGGATAGTAAAGAGTCCATCGTCACGATAAATTCCACCGCGAAGTTGAGGAATTTTCCGACTCAAAGAGTT
>OZ024744.1:61189550-61192050 GCA_964016885.1 Eledone cirrhosa | reverse complement strand
TATATAGTCATAGTCCTTTCGTCACACACTCTGTGACCTCTTCAGTGACTGGGGATTCCTTTCTTTGTTTCTGTGCCTCTCCTTTGTTTCTGTGCCTCTCCTTGGTTCCTATTACCCACTCTACTACCCCAAGTATTGAGTACTTTGGTGCGTTATAGTCCACCTGGTTCCTTACTACATTTCCTTTGTTATATATATATATATATATATATATATATATATATATATATATATATACATGGAGGCACATGGCTTAGTGGTTAGAGCTTTGGCCTTGCAATCGAAAGGTTGTGAGTTCAATTCTCATACCGGGTGATGTGTTGTTTCCTTGAGCAAGACACTTTATTTCACATTGCTCCAGTTTACTCAGCTGTAGAAATGAGATGATAGGGATTGGGGCCCTTTCATTCCGTTTGAGGTGCCACGGCAAAAAAGCACCCAGCACTCACTGTAAATGAGGTTGGTGTTAGGAAAGGCATCCAGCTGTAGAAACAAGCCAGAATCAGTTCCCGTCCCACCCTTGCAAGCAGGGAAAAGCGGACGTAAAATGAAATGATGATGATGAATGATATGATGAATGATACATGTATGTATGTATGTATATATATATATATATATATTTATATACATGTATGTATATATATATATATATATATATACATGTATGTATATATATATACATACATGTATATATATGTATATATATATATATATACATGTATGTATATATATACAAATTCACCTCATGCTGCCGGACGAAAGGGCAAAGCCCCACCCTCCTTGTTGCGGCCGCGGATGGCCAACATAACCCCAACCCCATCCACCTCAAACGCAATCCAAAACTTCAGAGTTGGTACCATGAATGTAGGGATGTAGAAATGCTTGAACGTAAGGAGGTTGATGTCTGCTGTATCCAAGAGACCAGGTGGAGGGGCGGGTCTGCTAGATTCATTGTGCTATAAGCTTTTCTGGGTGGGAAATGACAATGGGCTGGGTGGGGTAGGAATCATGTTAGCAGAAAAATGGGTGGATAAGATAATAGATGTAAATAGAGTAAACAACAGAATAATTAAAATAAGACTTGTTCTAAATAGAACTACTGTGACGATAATATCTGCGTACGCGAGTCCGGACTGCCCAGTACTATAAAAGACAGATTCTATGAGACACTATTCTATGATGCTCACTACCTCCCAAATAACTGACAGTGACTATATAATTATTGCTGGCGACCTAAATGGTCATGTTGGACAACATTGTGACGGCTATGATGGAATCCATGGAGGCTATGGGTTTGGTACTAGAAATGAGGAAGGCTCCAGAATCCTGGAATTCTGTGACGCAAATAACCTAACAATCTGTAACACTAACTTCAAAAAACGAGACAATCACTTGATCACCTACAAATCAGGGGAACATACCAGCCAGCTAGATTATATCCTTACCAGAAGACGTGACAGAGTGACTGTTGTAAACACTAAATCCCTCCCCCATGAAGAATGCACCTCCCAACATAGACTGATAATTAGCGACCTCATAGTCAGGACGAGACGTACTCGACAGCAGAAGAGGACTATCCTCAGGAGAAAAATATGGAAGCTAAAGGACCCCACGGCCAGAAATAAATTTCAAAGCATATTACTTGATGCTTTCGACAGTAAGGAACAGCATTTAGAGTCGTACAATATAGAGGAACAGTGGGAATTCCTGAAAGCAAACCTGCTGATGGCGGCAGACGAAGTCTGTGGCCGGAGCAGGCCTATAGGCAGGAGGAGAGTAACATGGTGGTGGAACAGTAAGGTGGAGGAGTCGATTAAGGCCAAAAAGCAGGCTTGGAAAGTATGGCGGGATGGGGGAAGTAGAGAAGACTATCAAGTGGCCAGGAGGGAAGCTAGGAGACAAGTGTACTTCACAAGAAGGGAAGCAGAGGAAAGAAAGTTCAAGCATGTTCTACAACGTGAGGACCAAAAACGTGAGGTGTTCAGGATTGCTAGGCAATGTGTCAAGGAAAACCGTGATATTGTTGGGGAGAAGTGTGTACTAAATGATGATGGCGTACTCGCCATCACTGACGTTGATAAGAAGGTAGCTTGGAAGTGTCACTACGAAAGGCTACTAAATGAGGAGAATAAATGGGAGAAGGATAGTCTCCCCCAGATCGATCCAATAGAGGGACCAGCAGTGTTAGTTGAAGGTAGTATAATAAGTAAAGCAATCAAAGATATGAAGACGGGTAAGGCGGCTGGGCCTTCGGAAATAGTTGCTGAGATGCTGAAGGCCTCTGGAACGGTGGGACACACCATGGTCACCCGGATAGTAAACCAAGTCATACAGAATGTGGTTGTTCCGAAGGACTGGCGTAGCAGCATCATCATTAACTGTTACAACGGGTAAAGGAGACGCCCTAGATAGGAGTAACTATAGAGGCATTAAATTAATCGACCAGGTCATGAAGGTCACGGAAAAAGTAATAGTGCAACTAATCAGAGAGAGAATCGAT
>OZ024744.1:61187001-61189350 GCA_964016885.1 Eledone cirrhosa | reverse complement strand
ATCTTTTATGCACCCATACTTTGCATTTCTGACACAAAATGGAGTTTCTACCTACGCCTTTCCTACACACTGAGCATGGCCACTTCCCGGAAGGGACCGGCGCCTTATTTTCTTTTCTACAAACTAGAACTTTAGTCTTAGCCAGGTTAATTTTAAGGCCTTTTGATTCTAGGCCGTGCTTCCATGTTTGGAATTTCTTCTCTAGCTCGGCCATTGATTCAGCTATGAGTGTTAGGTCGTCCGCGTATAGGAGTTCCCATGGGCAGCCGGTCTTGAAATCCTCTGTTATTGCCTGAAGGGCAATAATAAATAGTAGGGGGCTGAGAACAGAGCCCTGATGGACGCCAACTTTTACGCTAAACTCTTCACTATATTCGTTGTTAATTCTAACCTTGCTGACTGTTTCTTTATACATGGCTTGTATAGCTCTCACAAGCCATTCGTCGACACCTAGTTTTCTAAGAGCCCACCAGATAATGGAACGGGGGACTCTGTCAAAGGCTTTCTCCAAGTCGACAAAAGCTAAGTATAGGGGTTTACTTTTAGCTAGGTACTTCTCCTGTAGTTGTCGTACAATGAAAAGAGCGTCTGTGGTACTTTTGCCTGACACAAACCCGAACTGCATTTCATCTAGGTCAATTCCTCTCTCTGATTAGTTGCGCTATTACTTTTTCCGTGACCTTCATGTCGATTAATTTAATGCCTCTATAGTTACTTCTATCTAGGGCATCTCCTTTACCCTTATAACAGTTAACGAGGATGCTGCTACGCCAGTCCTTCGGAACAACCCCATTCTGTATGACTTGGTTAACTATCCGGGTGACCATGGTGTGTCCCACCGTGACAGATGCCTTCAGCATCTCAGCAACTATTTCCGAAGGCCCAGCTGCCTTACCCGTCTTCATATCCTTGATTGCCTTACTTATTATACTACCCTCGACTAACACTGCTGGTCCCTCTATTGGGTCGATGTGGGGGAGACTGTCTTTCTCCCACTTATTCTCCTCATTTAGTAGCCTTTCATAGTGACACTTCCAAGCTACCTTCTCATCAGCGTCGGTGATGGCAAGTACGCCGTCATCATTAAGTACACACTTCTCCCCGACAATATCACGGTTTTCCTTGACACATTACTAGCAATCCTGAACACCTCACGTTTTTGGTCCTCACGTTGTAGAACATGCTTGAACTTTCTTTCCTCTGCTTCCCTTCTTGCGAAGTACACTTGTCTCCTAGCTTCCCTCCTGGCCACTTGATAATCTTCTCTACTTCCCCCATCCCGCCATACTTTCCAAGCCTGCTTTTTGGCCTTAATTGACCCCTCCACCTTACTGTTCCACCACCATGTTACTCTCCTCCTGCCTACAGGCCTGCTCCAGCCACAGACTTCGTCTGCCGCCATCAGCAGGTTTGCTTTCAGGAATTCCCACTGCTCCTCTATATTGTACGACTCTAATTGCTCTTCCTTACTGTCGAAAGCATCAAGTAGTTTGCTTTTAAATTTATTTCTGGCTGTGGGGTCCTTCAGCTTCCATATTTTTCTCCTGAGGATAGTCCTCTTCTGTTGTCTAGTACGTCTCGTCCTGACTATTAGGTCGCTAATTATCAGTCTATGTTGGGAGGTGCATTCTTCATGGGGGAGGGATATAGTGTTTACAACAGACACTCTGTCACGTCTTCTGGTAAGGATATAATCTACCTGGCTTGTGTGTTACCCGGATCTATAGGTGATCATGTGATTGTCACGTTTTTGGAAGTTAGGGTTACAGATAGTTAGGTTATTTGCGTCACAGAATTCCAGGATTCTGGAGCTTTCCTCATTTCTAGTACCAAACCCATAGCCTCCATGGATTTCGTCGTAGCCGTCACAATGTTGTCCAACGTGACCATTTAGGTCGCCTGCAATAATTATATAGTCACTGTCGGTTATTTGGGAGGTAGTGAGCATCAGTGTCTCATAGAATCTGTCTTTTATAGTGCCGGGCAGTCCGGATTGGGGTGCGTACGCAGATATTACTGTCACCGTAGTTCTATTGAGGACAAGTCTTATTTTAATTATTCTGTCGTTCACTCTATTTACGTCTATTATCTTATCTGCCCACTTTTCTGCTACCATGATTCCTACTCCACCCAGCCCATCGTCATTTCCCACCCAGAAAAGCTTATAGCATCGTTTTTTACCCTCAATGAATCTAGCAGACCCACCCCTCCACCTGGTCTCTTGAATACAACAAACATGGACCTCCTTACGTTCGAGCATTTCTACAACCTCGTTAGAGCGACCCTTTAAGGTGCCTACATTTATGGTACCAACTCTGAAGTTTTGGATTGCGTTTGGAGGGGGGGAGG
>OZ024744.1:60959501-61177001 GCA_964016885.1 Eledone cirrhosa | reverse complement strand
TGACCATGCCTTGCTCATACAGGAACTGATCTGGCTTGATTTCTACAGCTGGATGCCCTTCCTAACACCAACCTCATTTACAGTGAGTGCTGGGTGCTTTTTCGTGGCGCCTACACGTCCACTTTACAGTGTGGGCTGGGTGCTTTTTTGCCGTGGCACCTCCACGGCCACCTTGCGGTGGAGGGGGGGGGGGGGCATATTGTTTATATGCTTCAGCATGTACCCATGGGAGGTCGGGTACCCTGTATATATATATATATATATGTATATATATATATATATATATATATGGGTGACAAAATCAGCAGTGGGGGAGGGTGCTCTGAAAGTACAGTAGCTAGAGTCAGAACTGGATAGAAAAAGTTCAGAGAGCTTATACCACTATTAGCCGCTAGAGGGTTCTCCCTAAAAATGAAAGGCAGGTTATACGATGCCTGCATACGAACAGTAATGCTGCATGGCAGTGAGACCTGGGCATTGTGTGCAGAGGATATACGCAGACTATTAAATTTCGTTTCGTTTGTAACTCACTTTTGTATGACTGACGCTTAAACAATTAAGTTAAAAATGTACATCCACATACGAAATTTAATTTCGTTTCGTTATTTGTTTTTATCGTCTCCGTTGAACCGGTACGTACTCACGCTCTATGCAAATTAGTCTGCCCACTACTAATTTTCATAGAAAAAGCATATAACGATATGTGCTTTTACGATTCTCTAGAAAGGCCGGAAGATAGGTAAATATTGCTGATGAGATGTAACAACATCGAAACTAGTCCAATATTCCTTGTCTGGCTTTCTGGAGAATAGAGGAAAGGTGTTTCCTCAAAAACCAGTATGACTCTAAAAACCGGTTTGTCTGTGTGTTTACATACAGAATAGCTGGACACTCACAGTAAAGTGACCAGTGAAAAACTCGGTACATCTACATATGTACACGTGTGTGTATTCATATGCATACTAGTATTTCAGTATACATATGTGGATGTACATTTTTAACTTAATTGTTTAAGCGTCAGTCATACAAAAGTGAGTTACAAACGAAACGAAATTTAATTTCGTTTCGTTATTTATTTTTATCGTCTCCGTTGAACCGGTACGTACTCACGCTCTATGCAAATTAGTCTGCCCACTACTAATTTTCATAGAAAAAGCATATAACGATATGTGCTTTTACGATTCTCTAGAAAGGCTGGAAGATAGGTAAATATTGCTGATGAGATGTAACAACATCGAAACTAGTCCAATATTCCTTGTCTGGCTTTCTGGAGAATAGAGGAAAGGTGTTTCCTCAAAAACCAGTATGACTCTAAAAACCGGTTTGTCTGTGTGTTTACATACAGAATAGCTGGACACTCACAGTAAAGTGACCAGTGAAAAACTCGGTACATCTACATATGTACACGTGTGTGTATTCATATGCATACTAGTATTTCAGTATACATATGTGGATGTACATTTTTAACTTAATTGTTTATATGTATATGTATATATATATATATATATATATATATATATATGTATATATCTATGTATATATATATATACCCATGCTAGCGTGGAAGAACGGACGTAAAACGGTGATGATGATGATGATGATGATGTATATGTATATATATGTATATATCTATGTATATATATATATATATATGTATATATCTATGTATATATATATATGTATATATATATATATATATATATATCATCATCATCATCATCATCATCATCGCTTAACGTCCATATTCCACGCTTGCATGGGTTTGGACGGGAGTTTTCCCACTTGAGGCAAGAGTGGTTGTCTTGCTCGCATAGGACTGTCTGGCGGGTTTTCTACGGCTGGATGCCCTTCCTAACACCAACCACATTTACAGTGTGGAACTGGGAGGTTTTTACCGTGTTACCTACACGGCCCCATTACAGCGTGGACTGTGTGTTTTTTTTGTCGTGACACCTACACGACCTCATTTGTTTCGGCCTGGATGTTGTGGTACCAACATAACTTTACATTGAAAGGGGTGGTGTGGATGGGGTGGGGGTAGTGGGACAGGGGTGTATTTTGTTAGAGATGCCTACTGGCTGTAGTAGGTTTTACTTTGTATTTAGGTAAGGCGGGTCTTCTCTATTACTGAGTACCGCCAAAGGTGTAAGTGTGTGAGGTCGGAATTTATCAGCTTGTCCCAGGTTTTTTGGGGTCTGCCTACTCCGTGGCTACCATCTATCTTTATTGCCCTGCACTTTGTTATACAGCTATCGACTTTCATGCGCATCACGTGTCCATACCAACGTCGCCTTCTCTCGAGTAAACAACATCTAATCCCTCTTATTTCTAATTTTTTCCTTAGTTCGTTTATGCTTTGCCGTTCACGTATATTACTATTACACATCCAGCGGAGCATGCAAGCTTCGTTCCTCTCTAGTCTGCGTATATCCTCTGCACTCAATGCCCAGGTCTCACTGCCATGCAACATTGCTGTTCGTATGCAGGCATCGTACAACCTGCCTTTCATTTTTAGGGAGAACCCTTTAGCGGCTAATAGTGGTATAAGCTCTCTGAACTTTTCCCATCCAGTTCTGACTCTAGCTACTGTACTTTCAGAGCACCCTCCCCCACTGCTGATTTTGTCACCCAGGTAACGGAAGCTGTCCACTATTTCTATAGAACCCTCTGCGCAGTTGAAAGAGCTAGTATTCTGTGGGCACTTGCTGCTACTTATTGCACCAGAGCACCGGACACATGCAAAATCTATGTTCTTAGTTAGCTTACCTGTGATCCCACTACATCTTTTATGCACCCATACTTTGCATTTGGGACACACAATGGAGTTTCTACCTACGCCTTTCCTACACACTGAGCATGGCCACTTCCCGGAAGGGACCGCCGCCTTATTTTCTTTCTTACAAACTAGAACTTTAGTCTTAGCCAGGTTAATTTTAAGGCCTTTTGATTTTAGGCCGTGCTTCCATGTTTGGAATTTCTTCTCTAGCTCGGCCATTGATTCAGCTATGAGCGTTAGATCATCTGCATATAGGAGTTCCCATGGGCAGCCGGTCTTGAACTCCTCTGTTATAGCCTGAAGGGCAATAATAAATAGTAGGGGGCTGAGAATAGAGCCCTGATGGACGCCAACTTTTACGCTAAACTCTTCACTATATTTGTTGTTAATTCTAACCTTGCTGACTGTTTCTTTATACATGGCTTGTATAGCTCTCACAAGCCATTCGTCGACACCTAGTTTTCTAAGAGCCCACCAGATAATAGAACGGAGGACTCTGTCGAAGGCTTTCTCCAAGTCGACAAAAGCTAAGTATAGGGGTTTATTTTTAGCTAGGTACTTCTCCTGTAGTTGTCGTACAATGAAAAGAGCGTCTGGTACTTTTGCCTGACACAAACCCAAACTGCATTTCATCTAGATCAATTCTCTCTCTGATTAGTTGCGCTATTACTTTTTCCGTGAATTCATGACCTGGTCGATTAATTTAATGCCTCTATAGTTACTCCTATCTAGGGCATCTCCTTTACTCTTATAACAGTTAACGATGATGCTGCTACGCCAGTCCTTCAGAACAACCCCATTCTGTACGACTTGGTTAACTATCCGGGTGACCATGGTGTGTCCCACCGTGACAGATGCCTTCAGCATCTTGGCAACTATTTCCGAAGGCCCAGCCGCCTTACCCGTCTTCATATCTTTGATTGCCTTACTTATTATACTACCCTCGACTAACACTGCTGGTCCCTCTATTGGGTCGATGTGGCGGAGACTGTCTTTCTCCCATTTATTCTCCTCATTTAGTAGCCTTTCATAGTGACACTTCCAAGCTACCTTCTTATCAGCGTCGGTGATGGCAAGTACGCCGTCATCATTAAGTACACACTTCTCCCCAACAATATCACGGTTTTCCTTGACACATTGCCTAGCAATCCTGAACACCTCACGTTTTTGGTCCTCGCGTTGTAGAACATGCTTGAACTTTCTTTCCTCTGCTTCCCTTCTTGTGAAGTACACTTGTCTCCTAGCTTCCCTCCTGGCCACTTGATAGTCTTCTCTACTTCCCTCATCCCGCCATACTTTCCAAGCCTGCTTTTTGGCCTTAATTGACCGTTCCACCTTACTGTTCCACCACCATGTTACTCTCCTCCTGCATACAGGCCTGCTCCAGCCACAGACTTCGTCTGCCGCCATCAGCAGGTTTGCTTTCAGGAACTCACACTGTTCCTCTATATTGTACGACTCTAATTGCTCTTCCTTACTGTCGAAAGCATCAAGTAGTTTGCTTTTAAATTTATTTCTGGCTGTGGGGTCCTTTAGCTTCCATATTTTTCTCCTGAGGATAGTCTTTTTCTGTTGTCTAGTACGTCTCGTCCTGACTATTAGGTCGCTAATTATCAGTCTATGTTGGGAGGTGCATTCTTCATGGGGGAGGGATTTAGTGTTTACAACAGACACTCTGTCACATCTTCTGGTAAGGATATAATCTATCTGGCTTGTGTGTTCCCCGGATCTATAGGTGATCAGGTGATTGTCACGTTTTTGGAAGTTAGTGTTACAGATAGTTAGGTTATTTGCGTCACAGAATTCCAGGATTCTGGAGCCTTCCTCATTTCTAGTACCAAACCCATAGCCTCCATGGATTTCGTCGTAGCCATCACAATGTTGTCCAACGTGACCATTTAGGTCGCCTGCAATAATTATATAGTCACTGTCGGTTATTTGGGAGGTAGTGAGCATCAGTGTCTCATAGAATGTGTCTTTTATAGTGCCGGGCATCACATGTCCATACCACCTCAGTCTCCTCTCCCGTACACTACATTCTATCCCTCTCAGACACAGTTTCTCTCTCAACACATTTATGCTGGGTCGTTCATGCACATTTACACTGCACATCCAACGGAGCATGCTTGCCTCATTTCACTCCAGTTGTCACATATCCTCTGCAGTTGCTGCCCATGTCTCACTACCATGCAGCATCGCGCTCCTCACACAGGCATCATACAACCGGCCTTTCGTACGCAGGGAGAACCCTTCTTCGTCAACAGAGGAAGCAGCTCCCTAAACTTCTTCCAGCCCGTCCTTATTCTAGATACTATGGCCTTGGAACACCCTCCTCCCATGCTAATCTGATCTCCTAGGTACCGGAAGCTATCCACCACTTCTATAGCGCCCTCTCGCATTTGAAAAATGTGTATCAGTGCGACTTCTACTGTCTAATTTCCCTGTACATCTACTGCATACATATTTCTCACTACCTGTTAGTTTGCCTGCTATCCCGCTACATCTCTTGTGTACCCAGGATCTGCATTGTGTGCATTTTATAGAATTTATGCCAGTTCCTTTTCTGCATATCAAACATGGCCATTTCCCTGACGGAATCAGAGTTTTGTCCTCTTTTCTACTCATCAACACTTTTGTCTTATCTAGGTTCACTCTCAGTCCTCTTGCTTCCAACTGCTGTTTCCATAGCCAGAATTTATTCTCTAGCTCCTCTACTGATTCTGCTATAAGAACCAGATCGTCAGCATAGAGAAGTTCCCATGGACAGCCAGTCTTAAGCTCCTCTGTTATGGCTTGGAGGACTATAATGAACAAGAGCGGGCTGAGGACCGAACCTTGATGTACTCCTTTCACCGCTCCTATTAATGACGTATTATTCGTTCTTTCCCATTCTTTGCCAGGGAACGTTACCACGAACCAAAGTATCGTCTTCCTGTCTTCCTCCGGTTGCAACGTTTTTTGAAATATCCAGTTCTGCGTTTACAGATTGACTTTGTTAGTTTCAGAAGATCCCGTTAAGGGTGAAAGCAGCGATTCTTTGCTTAAACTTTAATCTGTTATTTTAATAAATATATATGTGTGTATATATAAATATGTGTGTATATATATATATATATGTGTGTATATATATATATGTGTGTGTGTATATATATATATATGTGTGTGTGTGTGTGTGTATATATATATGTGTGTGTGTGTATATATATATATATGTGTGTATATATATATGTGTGTATATATATACATGTGTGTATATATATATATATATGTGTGTATCCGGGAGAGATGAGCCCTTAGCCTTTGTCAAGGCAGAATTCTAGGAGAAGGAAAACTCTGATATAACACCTGCAACCCTGATGGTATCCAATGATGTTGACTTGTTCTTCTTTTTGGTAAATATCATCTTGGTTAAGAGAGTGGGACTGGCTTTGTGCAGTTCCTTTGCTCACTATAAAAGCTTCACGGCACAGGCATTGCTTTATATCTAGAGATCTCTCTGCACTTGTCCTCACATGATACCATGGGCCCAGCACTATATGTCAATAATTGTCACAAGTGTAGTGTTTGTACCAGAGTTTTCAAGTCGCTGGCTGGACTGAAAAGTCACACTCGTTCAGCGCATCGGTAGGGGTTCTCCTACATGGATATAAAGTAGTGGCCGTACTCGAAAACGAGTTGGCAGCCACCATATGTGTGTATATATACATGTGTGTGTATATATATATATATGTGTGTGTGTATATATATATATATGTGTGTATATGTGTGTTTGTATAAATATGTGTGTATATATATATATGTGTGTATATATATGTGTGTATATATATATATTATATATATATATGTCATCATCATCATCATCACCGTTTTACGTCCGTTCTTCCACCCTAGCATGGGTTAGACGGGTTGTCCTGTTGTGGGCAGTGTCTGGTCGGCTGACCATGCCTTGCTCATACAGGAACTGATCTGGCTTGATTTCTACAGCTGGATGCCCTTCCTAACACCAACCTCATTTACAGTGAGTGCTGGGTGCTTTTTCGTGGCGCCTACACGTCCACTTTACAGTGTGGGCTGGGTGCTTTTTTGCGGTGGGGGGGGGGGGGGCATATTGTTTATATGCTCCAGCATGTACCCATGGGAGGTCGGGTACCCTGTATTACTGCGTGACGCCAGAAGTCACGGTCGTGTGTCATTGACTTTGAGAGGTGTAGTTGGGTAAGGTCGGCTTTTATCACCTCATCCCAAGTCATCTTGGGTCTCCCCACTCCGCGGTTTCCATCAACTTCTAGTGCTCTGCACCTTTTTATGCAGCTGTCATCCTTCATACGCATCACATGTCCATACCAGCGTAACCGCCTCTCCTGCACGCAGCATTTGATTCCTCTTATGCTCAGTCTCTCTCTCAATTCCTTTATGCTTTGTCGTTCACGTATATTACTGTTACTCATCCATCGGAGCATGCAGGCTTCGTTTCTCTCTAATCTACGTAAGTCTTCCACCTTCAGCGCCCAGGTCTCACTACCATGCAACATCGCTGTTCGGATACACGCATGATACAGTCTGCCTTTCATTCTGAGGGAGAAGCCTTTTGCAGCTAGCAGTGGTAGTAGTTCCCTAAACTTCTTCCATCCCGTTCTTACCCTAGTTATTGTACTTTCTGAGCACCCACCTCCGTTGCTAATTCGGTCACCTAGGTAGCAGAAGCTGTCTACTGTTTCTACAGGGCCCTCCCAGAGATTGGTGGTACTTGTTTCCTGTGGCTGTTTGCTTGCTGTTTCAGCACAGCTGCTGCATGTGAATCCTACATTCTTAATTAAGCTTCCTGAGATCCCGCTACATCTCTTGTGTACCCATTGTTTGCATTTGGGGCAGAGAATGGAGTTCCTACCTACACCTTTCCTACATACTGAGCAAGGCCATTTCCCTGAGGGGATCTGGGTTCTGTTTTCTCGTCTACTTACAAGGACCTTAGTCTTTGTCATGTTGACTTTGAGGCCCTTTCTCTCTAGTCCCTGCTTCCAGGTTTGGAATTTATTCTCTAGTTCTACCATAGATTCAGCTATGAGTGCGAGGTCATCAGCATACAGGAGTTCCCATGGGCATCCGGTCTTAAACTCCTCCGTTATTGCCTGCAGGACTATGATGAACAGGAGAGGGCTAAGAACAGAGCCCTGGTGGACCCCAACCTGTACGCTAAATTCCTCGCTATACTCATTGCCAATCCTAACTTTGCTGACTGCTCCCCTATACATGGCTTGTACCGCTTTCACAAGCCATTCATCTACTCCTAGTTTTCTAAGAGCCCACCAGATTACTGCACGTGGAACTCTGTCAAAGGCTTTCTCAAGGTCGACAAATGCCAAGTAGAGTGGCTTACTTTTAGCTAGGTACTTTTCCTGTAATTGCCTCACAAGGAAGAGGGCATCAGTGGTGCCTTTCCCTGGTACAAACCCAAATTGCATCTCGTCTATATTCACCCGGTCCCTAATCAGCTGTGCTATAACTCTTTCTGTTACTTTCATGACCTGGTCCATCAACTTTATACCTCTATAGTTTCCTCTATCTAGTGCATCGCCTTTACCTTTGTAGCAGTTGACAATGATGCTACTGCACCAATCTTTTGGTATGGCCCCCTCTAGTATTACCTGGTTAACGATACGTGTGGTTATAGTGTGGCCTACAGACCCAGATGCCTTCAGCATCTCGGCAGCTATACCCGATGGACCGGTTGCCTTCCCTATCTTCATATCTCTGATTGCCTTACTTACTACGCTGCCGCTGACTTGTACTGCTGGTCCCTCTATAGGGCCTACGTGGGGTAGGGTCTCTTCTTCCCATGCATTCTCCTCATTTAGTAATCTATCATAATGACTCTTCCATGCATCTTTCTTCTCAGCACTTGTGAGGGCAAGCTCACCTTTATCATTCCGGATACACTTCTCTCCAATGACATCACAACTATCTCTGACACACTGCCTCGCAATCTTGAATACCTCCTGTTTCTGGTCCTCACGTTGTAAAACATGCTTGAATTTTCTATCCTCTGCTTCCCTCCTAGCTAAGTATACTTGTCGCCTAGCTTCCCTCTTGGTCTCTATGTAATGTACCCTGCTCCCCCCGTTCTTCCATTCTTTCCATGCCTGTCTCTTGGCCTTGACTGCTTCATCTACCTTATTGTTCCATATATGTGTGTATATATATTTATATATATGTGTGTATATTTATATATGTGTGTATATTTATATATATGTGTATATATGTGTATATATATATATGTGTATATATATATGTGTATATATGTGTGTATATATGTGTGTGTATATTTGTGTGTATATATGTGTGTATATATATATGTGTGTGTGTGTGTGTATATATATATGCGTGTGTATATATATGTGTGTGTGTGTGTATATATATATATAGCATCATCATCATCATCATCATTTTATGTCCGCTCTTCCCTGCTTGGAAGGGTGGGACAGGTCATATTCAGCACAGCATCTCTCCACTCGTCACGGTCCTTCGTCATCTCCACCGTGAGCTTCAATGATCTGAGGTCTGTTCTCACCACCTCCGCCCATGTTTTTCGTGGTCTACCTCTACCACGTCTTCCTTCAACTGGCATTTCCTGGCACTTCTTTACCCATTGATCATCCTCCATGCACATCACATGTCCATACCACCTCAGTCTTCTCTTTCACACACTACATTCTATCCCTCTCAGACACAGTTTCTCTCTCAACAATTTGATGCTGGGTCGTTCACGCACATTGACACTGCACATCCAACGGAGCATGCTTGCCTCATTATATATATATAAAAGCAAATTTGATTTTGAATTGAAACAGCAAGTAAGTTTGAAAATAGCTTTTGCCATATTTGTTACTAAAGAAATGTTAGCCTGATAGTTGGGTTTAGAACCCTCTAAGAAATGGAAAAAGATGAGTATTGATGTACATGTACGTCAATACTCAGTTGTTTGAATTGAAATGCGACATCAGTGGGGATAAGAGGGATTCTTGGCATGAACATATCTTCTATCTTACCATATCCTGTTGAAATGATGGCTTGAATCATGTGTGGATATACATTTTTTCACAACCAGTCAAATGCCATTGCATAACTCTGCTAGGTCCAAATTCCTCAATAAAAGGTGGACATGTGGAGGCATTCCTGATGGTTTTAAAGAGTTGAGGAACTCTATCGGGTAATTGACAGCTTCCGACTGTTCCACTAGTGTTGACAGATCGATAGAGCTTCAAAACCTTTTGTGAAATTCATCACATTTTTTGGAGCCAATATAGGCCTTTCACTGAGCCACTGTAACTGATATGAAGATTAGGGAACACTTGAGATGGAATAATTATTCCACCATCGTGCCTATGGGACTTTTATCAATATCCCTTTCTATCTACAGGAAGTGTTCTGTCCCCGAGCATTAATAGATTCTGGGCGAACTGCTCTGATTGTTCGTCTCTACCAAGATATGCCCTCATGTTTATAGCGAGCTTCAAAACTTTGATAATAGTTCAGTATCCATTTTTTTTTTTTTTTTGCTTCTATGTTTGGAAATTCTTCTCTAGACCCACCATAGATTCCGCTATGTGTGTGAGATCATCCACCTACTGGAGTTCCCACGGGCAGCCGGTCTTAAACTTTTCTGTTATAGCCTGTAGTACGATAAATAGGTGAGGGCTGAGAACAGAGCCCTGGTAGACGCCAATCTGTACACTAAATTCCTCACTATAGTCATTGTTAATCCTAACTTTGCTGACTGCTCCCCTACATGTGGCTTTTACAGCCTTCATTAGCCACTCATCTACTCCTAGTTTTCTCAGAGCCCACCAGATTGTGGCACAGGGCACTCTGTTGAAAGCTTTTTCCAGATCGACAAATGCCAAGTACTTTTCCTGTAGCTGCTTCACCAGGAAGAGAGCATCAGTGGTGCTTTTGCCTGGTACAAATCTAAACTGCATCTCATCTACATTTACTCTACCCCTAATCAACTATGCTATAACTCTTTGTTACTTTCATGACCTGATCCATCAGCTTTATGCCTCTGTAGTTTCCTCTAACGCATCTCCTTTACCCTTGTAGTAGTTGACAATGATGCTGCTGCACCGATCATTTGGTATGGCACCATCTAGTATTACTTGGTTTATAATATGTGTGGTTAAGGTGTGATCCACTGACCCAGGTGCTTTTATCATCTCGGCAACTATTCCTGATGGACCGGCTTCTTTCCCAGTCTTCATGTCCTTAATAACCTGACTTACTATACTGCTGTTGACTTGTACACCTGGGCTCTCTATGGGGTCTACTTGGGATAATGTCTCTATCTCCCATGCATTCTCCCCATTTAGTAATCTTTCATAATATCTCTTTCACACAGCTTTCTTCTGTGCATATGTGAGGGCAAGTGCGCCTTTATCATCCTGGACACACTTCTCACTAATGCTAGCGTGGAAGATGGACGTTAAACGATGATGATGATGATGATGATGATGATCAGAAAGAGAGAGTGAGAGTGTATCTTATACAAAATCACTGACACACTCCCTCACGCCTTTGGTCTTCACATCACAAAACATGCTTACATTTTTTTTTTCTGCTTCCCTCCTTGCAAAGTGTACTTGTCACCTAGCTTCTCTCCTAGACTCCTGGTATTGGTCTTTGCTTCTCCCATTCTGCCATTCTTTCCATGCCTGTCTCTTGGCCTTACATCTTTCTCTCTACTCACACACACTGCAGAAAACTCCCAGTGACTGGGACTGGTGGAAGAGGTAGACTCAGGAGGACATGGGATGAGGTTGTGAAGACGGACCTTAAAAAACTAAACCTCAGAATAGTAATTACTAAGGACTGCAAAAGCTGGCGCTTTGCAGTGCTGAAGAAGACCGACCTGCAATATACAATGTGGCCTGATCTACCCCTCGTGTCCCCTCCCTTCCACTAACACATATTCTCAACATCACTACACCACCCTCACCACACACACACACACACACACCCACCCATGCTCCCTACCAACACTGAAGTGATTGGTGATAAGAGCATCCAGCCATGGATGGGTTGCCAAATAGTTGGAAAGACCCTTCAGTCATGTCAAGGACAAGTCAGCCCTCTTAGTGTTTGGTGACCTATACGATAAATGTACCCAGTACATACTGTAAAGTGGTTAGTGAAAGAAAGGGCATCCAATCATAGAAAGGGTGAATTCTTCAGTCGTCAAAGATATGACTTCTCCAGTGCACTTGGTAGAATGTAAGACAGTACGTAAGCGAGACGCAGATCCCTGGCCTGTCTGAGAGATCAGTAGCCCCCGCTTCATAACTGACTTGGCCTATGTAGACCTCTCCAACCCTTGATAGCAGGGAAAGTGGATGTTAAAATGATGAACAGGCTTCCATGCAGTTCTTATTTACTAAATCCACACACAAGGCATTGGTTATAAAATAGTAATCTTATTAACAAACACCTCTCAGACATTCACATATTTTTATTATTTTCTGGATGCATTTCTCTTCTTTCTCTTGCAGAAAATATCAGCAACACTTCCAAGTTTAAATGAAGAACAATATATAGGCGGGCAGGAATTTGGAGATCTACCTGAAAAGCCTGTTATCCCTGAGATTGTTAAAGCAGGTAAGAGAAATTAATATAAGAAATCGAAAAAAAATTGGTATTCATCATCATCATCATCACCATTATTATCATCATCCTCATCCATCTGTTGCTTGCTGGCAAGGGTTGGATTGGTTATCATTATTTGTGACTAGACAGGTCAGATGACCACATCTTGCTCATGTTCCATATTTTTCTAGAGCTGGATGTCTTTCCTAATGCCAATCATTTTACAGCATGTACTGTGTGCCTCTTATCAAACCACCTGCACTACCACTTTTATAAAGTGTATTGCATACATTTCATCATAGCACCAGTACTATACAGATATAGGGTGCCTTGAATGCATTTTATTGTGGCACCAGCACTACCACTTGACAGTATATTGGGTGCATTTTATGGCACAAGCACAGCCAATTCACAATGTACTGGAGTCATTTTATCATGGTACTAGCACTACCACTACCACTTTACAGAGTGAAGGGTTCATTTTATCGTAGCACCAGCACTACCACTATAGTATTTAGGGTACATTTTATCATGACATCAGCACTATCACTCTAGAGTGTCTAGGGTACATTTCATTATGGCAGCAGCATTACTACTATATTTTCATTTGAGTGATTAGTGTCACTCTTTCTCCTGATTTGTTTTATCACCTTCAGACCCTTCATTAACATCCTAAATTTATTGCCATCAGTATTTTTGATTGATCTACTAGCATTCGTGGTCCTGGTTATTTGCAGAATTTTATGGCAATATATATATATATATATATTTTTTTTTTTTACGCTAAATTATTAATAACTAGCCGAATTACTGCGCCTTGCTGCGTTTCACATTCTTTTTGTAAGAAAATGATGATTGATTTTAAATCAATGATATAATTTATGGAGAAAAACTCTGCATTTCAATATTATTCAATGTAAAATGTAATGCATGAAACATTGGAAAACATTATTCTTTGTAATATATCAAATCAAAATTACATTATTAAATCTTATTCTTATTTTGTTTCTTGGAAATAATTTTTTTCAAAATATCAATTCAAAACTTTTGTAAATAGGCATCATATCTTGCCATTTACCTATGGTTTACATTTCATATAAATCGAAGGGAAAACATATTCAGCGGGGGTTTTCTGCTCCCGGGTAACCCTTTGATTAAAATGAAATATACTTATCCAAGTACCCTGGGCAATGTAGTTTCAGAATATATATGGTTATGGGGGTCTATCTCCAAAACTATAGGAGGAGTTCGTGAAATCTTGTTCCATTTATTGGCCAAAATGTTCACTATAGGGGGTTTAACCCCTATTAGGGTGTCTTAATATTATTGAAGTTTGCTGAAATTTTGTGAATAGGCATCATATCTTGTCATTTACCAATGGTTTAAATTTCATATAAATCGAAGGGAAAAAATTTTCAGCAGGGGTTTGAGTCCCCGGGGAACCCTTTGATTAAAATAAATCTAAACTATAATAAAGGAAGGTCTGCGGGATTGCGTACGGTTTATTTTTTTTTATCCCATTTGTAAAATATGTTGGATTACTTTGAATAAATAATGAATGAATATTACATAATTTATCTACTAAATTTCGTGGCTGTTCATTAAATATATTTTGTTTATTTAAAGATTCACTTCTTTAAAATTTTCAAATGTCAACACTTCCGGTTAGCGATCGCTTAAATAAATACTCATATATTTCCGTCACTAATTTTCTCCTAATGCAGTTTATATATAATATCATCTTTTTTTAATGTATCATGGATTGCTTTACTGATTACAGAAGACAATGTAACACGGTCTTCGTTCAATTTGTTTATATTGTCAATTACGATTTTATTCGATGTGTTATATCTACATGCATATATATTTGCGTATAATATCAATATACACACTACACATGCTAGCAGAAAACCACCCAAAGGTGGTTTTTCTGCTAGTATACGTATACATAAGAAATGAGCCCCACACACATGTCAAGTTTCATCAAGATCGGTTTGGTAGATTTTGAGTTTTAGGTTCACAAACAAAAGCACAAACAGACAGAAATTGCCATTTATGTCTATAGATATACTGTATTTGCCCCTTCGCATAAGACACTCCCTCTTTTTTTATATTTTATGTTATGTTTTGCTGTTTATAGGCATTTTTATGGACCATGTCCAATATTCGTGGTTTTTCCCTCTTTGCGGGTGCTCTAGGAACATAACCCCTGCAAATACCGGGGGACAACTGTATATGATAAATGCATCCAATATACTCAGTAAAGGGCTTAAGAAAACTTGCCAAACAAAGAGTCGGGAAGACTCTTCAACCATGCCAAAGATATGACAACTTCCTTAGTGACAGTGCTATGATAAAATGCACTTGGTAGAGTTCTTGAACATAATGTAAGCAAGAAACAGGCCCACGGCCCATCTGAGAGGTGCTGGAAATATTTGGTCTGTGAAAACCCATCTAACACTTGCTAGTAGGGAAGATGGTTGTTAAATGATGATGATGATGTCTCAAAGGTAACTTATTAAAATCTATTGGCTCTAAGTTGAGGCGGAAAAATACATCAGGCACTCTGATGAGACTCAACCATATATTTATTAATTTCATTCATGAAGTCATTTCTTGTCACAAATATCTTTTATGTTTCAAATTGGTGATATGTTTAACCCTTTTTATAGTAAAACTCAAATGACTGCTTTTGGTTGTACAATACTAAACCTTATTTTTAAATGTTTATATTTTAATTAAAACCTTTTATCATAGTTTTTTATAAAAACCTTCTGTTAAATTATATTCCACAAACAACCTTAATGAAAATGTTAGTAATTTTTATAAATCCCACCAAATTCTTGATTATTTTCTATGTTAATTGAAATGCTTAGGAGGTGTCTTTCATTAGAAATATGATCATAAAAAGGTGTTATTTTAGATATCTTAATAGTTAGTTCCAATTTTTTTGTCTTGTTTTAAGTTTTCTTTCCATAATTTTCTAGGTGAAATGGTTACTTCCGATAACATTCCTTGCCCTTTGAAAAGTGATAATGGTTCATCAGCTTTTAGTCCACCATCAATGAAAAATGAATCTGATCAGAAAGATGAAAATACACATGATATAACAATGCTAGACATTTCTTCGGAAATCAGCTTACCAAACAAACATTCATTGCAGGAGGATTCTTTGATAAACTCACCAGTTCATATGAAAGATGCTGGTGACTGTAGTCATATGTTGTCTCCAGTACTTAAGTCGCCTGTAAAATTATTACCAACCACACAAGTCTTTGAGGAAGTTTCTTCTTCTGAGGGTGCATCCTTTGAAAATCCCCTAAGTCTCAACAGTGACACATACATTGTTAAAGAAGACAATTTACATTTCCCAAAGTTAAGCTCTGTTTCACCTGAACTAACTCTAGCTTTCAATCGTGTTAAGAAAGATGGTAATGTTGCTGCACATGAAGACAATGAAAGAGAAAATGTTACTAAAGATCAGATGGTTGAATTAGAGGCAACAAAGCCTGAAAAAAAACAAGAACTAAAACCAACCAAGGCACACAGAGGAAGACATTCTACCTCTATGAAACTAAATCTTAACTCTAATTGCAGTGGAGACTCTGTTGATGAAGAACTTCCAAGTTTTGGTGCAAACTCAATTTCACCTGTGATAACAGAAAGTCCAAAAACTGAAATATTGAAGAAACACTCTAAAGATCCTAAACATGTTGTGAATAAAGAAACGGGCTATTTCACACAGGAATCTTCTACATCTAAGCAAAATATTGATAACTCTGTGACAGTCACCGAATCATCTAAAGGGTTTTCAGATGTTCTCAAAGTATCTTATAGTCCTTCTTCTGCTCTTCCTCCTCGACCTTCTTCTCCTCTTCCTCCTCGACCTTCTTCTCCTCTTCCTCCTCTTCATTCTTCTCCTCTTCCTCTTCCTCCTTCTCTTCCACCTCTTCCTCCTCTTCCACCTCTTCCACCTCTTCCTTCTCTTCCACCTCTTCCTCCTCTTTCTTCTCTTCCTCCTCTTCCTTCTTCTCCTCCCCCTTCTCCCCCTCCTTCTCCTCCTCCCCTCCCCCCTCGTTCACCCCCTCCTCCTCCTTGCTCTTCCATTTTAAGCCATAGTAAATTGAGGAAACCAGTTACTTCAAGATTCGAAGCTCAAAGTCAAGTGTCTGAAGAGAACATTACAACTACCACCACTCCACCTACTACTACTACTACTACTACTACTACTACTACTACTGAGTATTTGTCCACATCCTTATCACCAACTTCTCAAATACCATGTGTTGAAAAATCAAGTAATCTACTTGCTGACAGCAATGCTTCTGTGGCTTCTTCAAAAGGCTTGAGTTCACCGAAACCTAAAAGGCTCATCGTAAACGAAACCCCTTCTGAAGACAGTTCTTCTAAGCCAGCCTGGGTATTAATGGCCAAGAAAAAGCAAGCTTTTCGAGAAGAAGTTGATGCTAATAAGGAATCAGTGAAAACCACATCTGCAAATGAAATATGTACCATAAAAGATAAAGGTACCAAAGAAGTACTTGTTGAAAAAAAAAGGAGCATTCCAAAAAGGCGGAAAGAAATTTTCAATGTAAATATGAAAAGTCCAAATACTGCCTCCGAGGCAGTAACCAGTAGTATATCGACAACTTTTGGAACTTCCGTTCTTCCTACTCAACAATTTGTTCCAAATCCTTCAGACAAACACAGCCCTGCAGTTAACACAACAAAATCAATCCACATCTCTTCCATAAACATTATAAATACAACAGACACTAGCTCTGTAGCTGTTACTGATACTACTTCAGCTGTTACTGATACTACTTCAGCTGTTACTACTGCCACTACTATTTCTGCTCCTACTAAAATTACCAATTCTGGTATATCAACAAATATTTCAAATAAATTAAGCTCCTCTCACTCATACTCACAAATATCTACCAAAGAGAAAACATCTGCAACAAATCTTTCAAAATCTTTATCACAAAAGACATTGGTGCAACGACCTTTGTCTGCCGAAATCACAGGACTGCAGCTGCCTGCTTCTGTCAAGACATTTTCACAATCCAAACCAGTCCAATCTTCCAATACTAATATGACAAGAGCAATGTCTGTGAAGGAGAAGTCAATATCTTCAAGAGATGCTGACAATAACACTGTACAGAAAAGCATTCCCAGAAGAAGTAAATCGATTATTGATAACCAGTTGGATGCATCTTTGAAATTGGTTCCTGCTGCAAGCATTGATGCTAACAATTTGTCTGTTTCCCAGAACAATACAAATAGACTTTCGGCACTTTTTGAAGCTAAAACTTCAGCACAAACTTCTGGAGTATTTAAAGAAAAACCATCTCCTTCGGTAAATAAACCAAGTTTTACAAAAACTCCTGTTCCAATACCTCTTCCTAAAAAATCAGTTGCTACTACTACCATTACTAGTAATATTACTACCGCTGTTTCTACCACCAATAATACTTCTGGTACCATCTTAGGCAAAGAGCCACTATCACTTGCAACCATTCAAAAGGATTCTTCATCTTACAAGACAGGCAATCAAGAAGGAACAGTTAAAGAAGCATCCAAGAAAACTGGTATTGTTAGTTACTCAAAACCTTTGGAAAGTAAGACAGTCTCTCTAAAACAGAAACCTACTGAAGACAAACCAGAACAAAGCCTATCAACAAAAGAAGGTTTGCCATCCTGGAAGTCAGACACGAATCAAAAGAAAAAGGACATTATTGAAACACCAGTGAAGATAGAAATTGTCCCAAAGAGTGAGGTCAGTAAGGCATCTTCAGTCAGAGAACAAAGTTCATCAACTGATACTAATAATGAGGTTTGTATTTAATCATTTTCCTGTAGTTACACATGCAATGCATGCAAATGCACATTCCTTCCTATCCTAAATTCCAACCCTCAGGAATCCTCACCACCACCCATATTTTACCAGCAGACATTCACCTATTGATTTCACTAGTGAAAGTGAGCCTGCAGAAATCATGGGCACTGTCCCTCGTCATTTGATTATCCTATTGAATGTGCAGACATGGCCAAATGGTTAAGTAGCTCACTTTACAATAATGTAGTCTCTAGTTTGATGCCACTGCACAGATCAAGGGTTTCTACAAGTTTTCAATCACTCCAAACCTTGTGCATAATATTGGGTAGATGAAACTGTAGACCCTTTGAGCCTTCTACTGTTTGAAGCATGTCAGGAAAACTTCTTCCAGAATATCTCTTAATTAAGTCAAGAGCCATGACTGGAAAGTAAGGAGCCTAAAGAATGAGTGAAATACTTTTCTTTGCTGAGACACCTTGGATCAGTTGCAATGAATAAAGTGGGCATTGTCATGATGCAGTTGCCAGTTTTTCAAGGCCCACAGATCCAGTCTCTTGTGCTGAAATGCATCACAACAATAAAGTGGGCATTGTCATGATGCAGTTGCCAGTTTTTCAAGGCCCACAGATCCAGTCCCTTGTGCTGAAATGCATCACAACAATAAAGTGGGCATTGTCATGATGCAGTCGCCAGTTTTTCAAGGCCAACAGATCCAGTCTCTTGTGCTGAAATGCATCATAACAATAAAGTAGGCATTGTCATGATGCAGTTGCCAGTTTTTCAAGGCCAACAGATCCAGTCTCTTGTGCTGAAATGCATCATAACAATAAAGTAGGCATTGTCATGATGCAGTTGCCAGTTTTTCAAGGCCAACAGATCCAGTCTCTTGTGCTGAAATGCATCATAACAATAAAGTAGGCATTGTCATGATGCAGTTGCCAGTTTTTCAAGGCCAACAGATCCAGTCTCTTGTGCTGAAATGCATCACAACAATAAAGTGGGCATTGTCATGATGCAGTTGCCAGTTTTTCAAGGCCAACAGATCCAGTCTCTTGTGCTGAAATGCATCACAACAATAAAGTGGGCATTGTCATGATGCAGTTGCCAGTTTTTCAAGGCCAACAGATCCAGTCTCTTGTGCTGAAATGCATCATAACAATGTTGGAGGATTTCTTGATAACCCCATTGTAATTGTTCATGCTTCTGGTTAGTCAGGGTGCACAACACCCAAGTAGTTAAAGAAAACAATTGGCATCATGTTGATTTGGCTCTGCACGTAACATGGTTTTTGTTCCATCAGTGATGTTGGATGTTTTCCCCCCTGTTGACTGAGCTTTGGTTTCTGGATTGTATCAGTACACCCGAGTTTCAGATCCACTTATCATGGCATTCAGGAACTCAGGACCCTTGTTGGCAGTATCTGGTAAAATGAAAATGCAACACGTAAATAGTATAGAACCTCACATGCTGGTTGCCTAACTCATGCATTCAACAAGCTTTTTTTCTTTTTTTCTTCTTTTTTTTTCTTTTTTTTCTTTTTTTCTTTTTTCTCTTTTTTCTCTTTTTTCTCATTTTTCTCATTTTTCTCTTTTTTCTCTTTTTTTCTCTTTTTCTCTTTTTTTCTCTTTTTCTCTTCTCTTTTCTCTTTTTTCTTTTCTTTTCCTTTTTTTCTCTTTTCTCTCTTTTCTCTTTTTCTCTCTTTTCTCTTTTTCTTTTTCTCTCTCTCATTAAGTGCATTTTAGTTATTTTACTGTGAAAGGTAATGTGATGTATAAATTACTCAACAAGGGTGTGGTGGGGTTGAGGAAGAGCTGGTAATGTTTTAGTTGCATATCATCATTTGTCTAATTTCCATGAATGCATGGGTTAGACAGGTTAGGTGACCACATCTTGCTCATACAGATCAGTTTTTGACTAGGTTGTCTATGGCTGAATGCTATTGTTAACACCAGCCACCATACATTTTGGAATGGGTGGTTTTCATTGACACTTGTACAACCATTTTACAGGGCAGAGTGCTTTTTTGTCGTGGCACTAGCACTGCCCTATTATTATGACACCAGTGCAATGTCATTAATATTTCAATGCTTGTAGTGTCCTTTGCCCAGCTGAGGAAGAAATGATGATAGTAAGATGAGAGCAAGCATCAGGTTACATGTTGTTTGCTGAGGTCAGTAGGGGGACATGTTACAGAGGGAGAGCAATCAACATGTTATGGGGGTGGCCATGTAGAGTAAGTTGCACTTGGCAATATATTGTGGCATATGTCCAGCTTTTCATGCATGCATGGGTTAGCTCAGAAAGGTACATTAGAGATGTAGCAGGGGAGGATTTACATTTCATTAAGCACCTTTTTTTTTCCTGCCTGCCTGGACCAGATGGCCAGTCATGCTGCGACTAATTCGGTGGGGTGGGAGTGAGGAGTCCATGTTGAACAGGAAAAGTGAGAAAGGGATGTGTATGTGAAAGGATAGGAAAGACTTGGTTTGGACATTGGGAAAAGGGGAATTAGAATAAACCTACACTAGCTTTCTTTCCACACTGAACGAGGAAGGGGAGGAAGAAGTGTAAAGACTGAGGGAATTAACTGGGGTGAGGAATTAGGGGTATGGATATGAGGTTAGACAAGGGAAGTGAATCAAAAAAGGATGAGAAAGTGGAGGAGAGGAGTATGAATTTATAATTTATAATACACTTCAGCTGTTTAATGTACTATTTCATACATAACTACAACTATTATACAGGAAACTTTTTCTTTATTTTCAGAAAAATCTGACACTTCGAGAAAAAAAATCAGAAAAGTGCAGTGATCTTAGTGCAAGACAGTCAAAGGTCTTGGATATGGTAAAGAATTTTCAGAAACTGCAAGCTACTTAAAAAGGCTATACATTTACTAGAGTCGATATTCTTTTGTTTAACCCCAGGTCAAACCTCTATGTTCAAGTACATTCCAGCCAGGACCATCTGATCTATTATTGAGGTATCTAGGACTACCTCTCTCTCTCTCTTTCTCTATTTCTCTCTCTTGCTCTCTCTCTCTCTCTCTCTCTCTCTCTCTCTCTCTCTCTCTCCACACACACACAGATTTAATCATTCATATCGACCCCAGTTTTTATTTTTGTGTTTATAAATAAATATAAATTATCTCTATTTGTTAAATTACAGGACTTAAATAAAACATACACTACATACTATTATAGGGAACAGAAAATGAAAAAGAAAAAATGATCAAGCAACGAAAGAAAGGGGGAGAGGGACAATCGCTACAGAATAGGTTAGTTGGAATTTACAGATGACATGTTACTAATTAACTTATCGGAAAGTAATTTCCAACATTCACTGGATAGATTTGCTGCTGAATGCTGCATAGCAGGAATGAAGATCAGTGATGCAAAGACTATGACACTTGTCCTCTCAAGAAAGCATGTACAGTACACTTTGCATGTCAGTTACACTGAAGTAGGTGGGTAAATTTAAGTATCAAATATGTAGCAGACTTATAAGCTCTAGTCTCTATATGAATTACTAATAATTACCTCACCTCAAGGCAGAGCTCCAGTATGTTTCACATACCAAATTTTACTCACAAAGTATTTATCAACCCAAGGCTATACTTGGGTTGATAAATACATTCTACTTGCCCAAGGTGCCATACAGTGAGACAGAATGCAAAACCAAGTGTTTGCAGAACAAATTCCCTAACCACACAACAATAAATTATATATATCATCATCACCATTTTACGTTGATTCTTCCTCTCTAGCATGGGTTAAATGGGTTGTCTTTTTGTGGGCAGTGTTAGGTCAGCTGACCTTGTCTTGCTCAAACAGTAACTGATTTGGGCTTGATTTCTACAGTTGGATGCCCTTCCCTAACACCAACCTCATTTACAGTGAGTGCTGGGTGCTTTTTTTCCATGGCGCCTACACGTCCACTTTACAGTGTGGCTGTGACACTTCCATGACCACTTTGTAGTGGGAGGGTGTGGGAGCATACTGTCTATATGCTTCGGCTTCAGCTTGTTCTCATGGGAAGTCAGGTCTTCTGTATTACTGCGTGATGCCAGAGGTCATGGTCCTGTGTCATCACTTTTGAGAGGTGCAATTGGGCACGGTCCACTTTTATCACCTCATCCCAGGTCTTGGGTCTCCCCACTCCATTACTTCCATCAACTTTTAGTACTCTGCACCTTTTTATGCAGCTGTCATCCTTCATGTGCATCACATGTCCATATCAATGCAACCTCCTCTCCTGCACACAGCATTTGATTCCTCTTATGCTCAGTCTCTCTCTCTCAATTTATTTATGTTTTACATTCACGTATATTACTATTACACATCCATCGGAGCATGCAAGCTGCGTTTCTTTCTAATCTACGCAAGTCTTCTATGCACAACCCCCAGGTCTCACTACCATGTAACATTGTTGTTCGTATACACGCATCATACAGTCTGCCTTTCATTTTGAGGGAAAAGCCTTTTGCAGCTAGCAGTGGCAGTAGCTCCCTGAACTTCTTCCATCCCGTTCTTACCCTGGCTATTGTACATTCCGAACACCCACCTCTGCTGTTAATTTGGTCACCTAGGTAGCAGAAGCTGTCTTCTGTTTCTACAGGGCCCTCCCAGAGTTTGGTGGTGCTTGTTTCCTGTGGCTGTTTGTTGCTTACTGTTCCTGTGCAGCTGTTACATGTAAAGCCTACAGTCCTAACTAAGCCTCCTGAGATTCCACTACATCTCTTGTGTACCCATAGTTTGCATTTGGGGCAGAGGATAGAATTCCTACCTACACCTTTCCTACATACTGAGCAAGGCCATTTGCCTGAGGGGATCTGAGTTCTGTTTTCTCATCTACTTATGAGGACCTTAGTCTTTGACAGGTTGACTTTGAGACCCCTTCTTTCTAATCCTTGCTTCCATGTTTGGAATTTCTTTAGTTCCACCATAGATTCAGCTATAAGTGTAAGATCATCCACATACAGAAGTTCCCAGATGGGCATCCGGTCTTAAACTCCTCCGTTATTGCCTGCAGGACTATAATAAACAGGAGAGGACTAAGAACAGAGCCCAGGTGGATACCAACCCGTATGCTAAATTCCTTGCTATAGTCATTGTTAACCCTAACTTTGCTGACTGCTCCCATATACATAGCTTGTACAGCTTTCACAAGCCATTCATCTACTCCTAGTTTTCTAAGAGCCCACCAGATTATAGCACAGGGCACTCTGTCAAAGGCTTTTTCCAGATCGACAAATGCCAGGTAGAGCAGCTTACTTTTAGCTAGGTTCTTTTCCTGTAACTGCCTCACAAGGAAGAGGGCATCAGTGGTACTTTTTCCTGACACAAACCCAAACTGCATCTCATCTAGTTTCACCCCGTCCCTAATCAACTGTGTATAACTCTTTCTGTTACTTTCATGACCTGGTCCATCAGCTTTATACCTCTGTAGTTTCCTCTATCTAGTGCATCACCTTTACCTTTGTAGCAGTTGACAATGATGCTGCTGCACCAATCCTTTGGTATAACACCCTCTAGTATTACCTGGTTAACAATATGTGTGGTTATGGTGTGACCTACTGACCCGGATGCCTTCAGCATCTCGGCAGCTATACCTGATGGACCGGTTGCCTTCCCCATCTTCATATCTTTGATTGCCTTACGCACACAGATAGGCGATCGACTTTCGTCAAATCGGACCGGGGAATCAATGTTTCCATTGGTCTTTCCAATTGCTAATACTCTCTATCAGTCACAACTCCAGGTAGAAGGAGCAACGTGGAATATATATATATATATATATATATATATATACACATACGCACACACTTTTTTTTTCCCTGCTTGCATGATGTGCTATCATATTCTGAAGCTAGACATGTCAGGTGACCGTGTTTTGCTCATATGTTCTGCTTTTGGCCTGGTTTTCTATAATTGGGTGCCCTTCCTAAAGCCAACCTTTTCAGTGTGTACTGGGAGCTTTTTATTCGAGGCATCAGCACTTCAGACATACAGGGCAGGCTGGGTGCTTTTTTCTTTTTTTTTTGTGGCACCAGAACTACCACTTTGCAGTTTAGAGCAGATAGCATTCTACCATTGTTGATGACACATACAGACACGCACCCACGAACGCACGTGCGGTCAAGATCTTTTGTGCTATGCAGTAATACAGACTTAAACTTGCACTCAGTAGGCACATCTTAATCCAATATACACCCTATACCCCACACCCCCTGCACCTCCCTTCCATTTCCACCCACACCACCCTTACTCTATAAAGTTATGTTGGTACCACAAAACATCCAACCCACACTGTAAAGTGGTCGTATAGGAGACACGGCAAAAAGCATCCAGCATGCACTGTAAATGTGGTTGGTGTTAGGAAGGGCATCCAGTCATAGAAAATCAACCAGAAATAGTCCTATATGAGCGAGACACGGGCGCCCGACCCAACTTAACTTAAATGGGACAAACCCGTTTAACCCATGCTAGAAGATAGACATTAAATGATGATAATGATGATAAGTGCACATTTCAAAATTAAAATTATTGTAGTGGTGGCATATTTTTCATACTTTTAATTGAGTACAAATTATGGGAATACCAGTAACATTTTCAACACCTGATATACAATTATTCAACAATTAAAACCTGTTAGTTTTCATAGTTAATTTCATGAATGCTGTGTTGATATTTAAATATATATATCATCATCATTGTTTTATGTCCATTTTTCTATACTTGCATGGATTGGACAGGACCTTCTCAGTACAGCAACTCTTTACTCACCACATTCCTTTGTCATCTCTTCTGTAAATCTCAACAATTTGAGTTAGGCTCTTACAACCTTTGCCCAGATCTTTCTTGGTCTACCTCTACTGAGGCTTACTTCCACTAGGATTTTCTGGTACTTCTTCGCCCAGCAATCATCATCTATTTACATCACATGTCCAAACCAATGCAGTCTTTTCTCCTGCACACTACCTTGAATTCCTCTTTAACCCAGCTTCTTCTTCAACTCGTCTAAGCTCTGCCTCTCTCTCACATATTCATTGCACATCCAACAGAGTACAGTTACTTCATTTCTCTCCAGTCTATGTATGTACTCTGCAGTTACATCCCATGTTTCACTACCATGCAGTATCACACTTTTCACACAGGTGCCATACAGTCATCCTTTGTATGTAGGGAGAAACCTTTTGTAGTCAACAGTGGGAGTAGCTCTATAAACTTCTTCCATGTTATCCTTATTCTAGCTATTATGCTCTCAGGGCACCTTCTTCTGTTACTAATTAAGTCACCTAGATAGCAGAGGCTATCAACCACTTCTATGGACCCTTCCTGGGACTGGAAAAGGTTTATATCACTGACACACTTTCCCTTCTATTGCCCCTGTGCATCTTCTACATACAAAGTCTTCCCTTCCTGTGAATCTACCTATTATCCCACAATATCTCTTGTGTATCCTGGATTTATATTATGTATGTTGTATAGGGTTTATGCCTGCTCCTTTTCTACATATTGAACAAGGCTACATCTCTGAAGGAGTCAGGGTCCTGTCTTCTTTCCTATTCACAGCATTTTAGTTTTGGCTACGTTAACTCTCAGACCTTTTGATTCCAAATTCTGTTTCTATAGTCGGAACTTATTTTCTAGTTCTTTTATGGATTCAGCTATAAGGACCAGATCATCTGCATAGAGAACTTCCCATGGATAGCTGGTCTTAAACTGTTATAGACTGGAAAACTATAATGAATAGCACTGGGTTAAGAACCAAACCCTGATGAACTCCTACTTGAACCTTGAATTCTTCTCTAAACTTACTCTCACTTTTCTGACAACTCCCCTGTACATAGCTTGCACTACTCTCACAAACCATTCTTCTAGACCTAATTTCCTTATGCATCACCAGATAATGGATCGAGGTACTCTGTCAAAAGTCTTTTCTAGATCAACAAAAGCTAACTATAGTGGCTTATTCTTGGCTAGTAATTTCTCTTGTAGTTGCCTCACTAATAAGAGGACATCTCTAGTACTTTTCCCAGGCATGAAACAAAACTGCATCTCATCTAATTTGACTCTTTCCCTAATGAGTTTCACTATAACTCTTTCCATCACTTTCATAACTTGATCCATTAGTTTTATTCCTCTATAGTTGCTCCTTTCTAGAGCATCACCTTTACCCTTGTAGCAATTTATGATAGTACTGCTGCACCAGTCATTGGGTATGACTCCGTCCTGTATTACCTAATTGACTATGTGGGTTACTAGTTTGACTCCTACTTCTTTCGAAGTAGAAGGATATTTACAGACAACTGCTTCTAAGCCTTCAGCTTCCCTGTCCAGATTATAAATTCACATTTAACTATTGGTGCACTTGGCTATATTAGCAAATGCCTAATGACAACCTGGAAAAGTTAGTTTTCAGTCAATGAAATTGGCCAGCTAACACACACCTTACAAATACAATCTGTAAGCAGAACAGGGCTTTGTTTTGTTTTGTTTTTTGTTTTGTTAGAGAACAGCTTATTCCTTACAAGATGAATTCAAATAAAATTGTATGTATATATGTATACATACTTAAAATTATGTATACTCACACCCATGATATATATATAGTAAATTGGTTGCTGTTGGTTTTTATTCTAGTTTGATCAACTGACCTACCTTCTGATTGAATTAGTTTGTGAATGGTTGAGTATTCCAGATATGTGTTCTCTTAAATAATCCTTAGGAAGACTCTCCATAACACAATGTGCGACAGACGGGGCTCTGAATTCATATACAGAAGGCTTATGGAATGAGGAGAATAATTATGGAGGCTTTATCAATAAAATATAAGCCAAAAATAACACATATATAGCAAACGGGAAATTAATCAGAAAACTATCAGCACCTAACTGTTGAATAATTTTTATATCTAGTATTGAAGATTTTACTAATATTTCCATATTCTGTGACTACTGTAAAGCATATGAACAATACACTGCTACTATAATCCTTTTAATTCTGAAGGTTTTGAAACATTAATAGACATGGCTTGATGAATAATGTTGTTCCAAACCAATCATGAACTAAGGAAATACTTGATATAATATGTTTCAAAGAATGTTTCCTATTTACACAGATATGTGTGTGTGTATATGTGTATAAATATATATGTATATATATATATTCATACATAGCTGAAAATATGTGTATCTCTGTCCATATATATATATACATGAACATTACTTTGTGTGTGGAATTCAATAGTCACACCAGCAATTATATATACATAATTTATACATAAATACCCATATAAATGTACACTCAAATTATAAGAAAAAGAAAAATCCTGTCTCAAAAAGAGGTTGCTCAAAACCTGTTTTCTTGTCTCCCTTACACTATGCAAACACTTAAATTTGCAAACTCCTCTATAAACTGTCTTAGTTTCTGGTATGTTACCAATGTTTTCAGTGAATTATTCTTCTTTCGACATTTATTTATTCAATCCCCCTTTTTTATGACAATTATATGCTTCTCATGATGTCTACTTGAACCATACACAAAACAGATATCCATCCATCTATCCATCCCTTTGATGTTGTTAACTCCTTGTATGTGTGAGTGTATTTCAGCATGAGCAAGTTGGTGAATGGCATAGCAGTAATATCAATATGCCTGACTCTTGTCATGTGTGTGTGTGCGTGTATGTGTATGTATGTATGTATGTATCTATGTATGTGTGTATATATATATATATATATATATATATATATATATATATATATATATATATGGGATTGGAAAGAAACCACAGTTAAATGAAGTACACAGTAGGTTAGTAGAGAAGCATATTTATTTTGTATAGAAATTACTTCTACAAGTCTAGAACCGTTTCGTGAGTGAAGCTATTCTAGTCATATATATATATATTTGTTTTGTTTTTTTTACTTCACATGATCACGCACGCACGCACGCACGCACACACACACACACACACACACACACACACACACACACACACACACACACACACACACACACACACACACACACACACACACACACACACACACACCCACACACACACATTTTCCCAACATGAAACGGGGGCAATTGACTATATTGAGCAGGTTTATAACTATGTAGAATATCTCTCTCACTATTTCATGTGATCCTTATTTAAATGACTGTTGGGAGTTTGTTGTGGGTAGATTTGGCTGCTTAACTGTTAGATTCGAACATCTACTCTAATTCCCCCATCTCCCTGGGTGGAGATTTGCCAGGATTGGATCTTCCACCAAAAGTTGAAGTTCCAGGCTTGCTCTCTTTTCACCTAAACTCTCTGCACATTAATCCCCCTGCTTTAGATGCTTATACAATAACAGGTAGTCTAAATCGGGAAGCTTTATCCCAAGATACAGCAATTTCTGAAGCAGCATAAACCCGGTGTCACCTTCAGTATATAAAGAATTCCAGAGACCGCCATATAATTGGGTAGTTATTGTATCTCTGCATCCTGTTATAAACATTGACATGAGACAAAATTTGCAGGGGAGATTATTGAGTGTCCTTTCGAAATATGTCAAGGATTCATTTTCATTTAACATAGATTTGGAGAGGTTTAGTGCTGAGGGTGTTTAGCACATGATCATAAGGGCATAAGTTTGAGTCTTGTTGGTTCACACTTTATTTCACATTGCTCCAGTCCACTCAGCTGTGTCTGCTATAGTTCAAAGGGCCAGCCTTGTCACTCACTATGTTACTGAATCTTCATGAGAACTACATAAAGAATAAATGTCTGTGGAATGCTTAGTCTCTAGCATTTTAATTTCAAGCAGGCTGCTCCTTTGATCAAACAACTGGAACACTTGTCATTGAAATCAATGGAAGGCCAAAAACATTTGGAAATTATCAACCATCATGATGGCAGTGATATTAGTTCAAATTTTATTACAGTTGACATAACTTTTCTTTCATCTGCCAAGAACTCTCCTGTTCATTATTTACATGAACAGGATTGACTCCGTTGGGTGTAAAATCAGCCAGCTGAAATGTGCAGATATGGTGACAGAGTGGGGTGGGGATCTCCAACATGCACTCAATAGGTTTGATGTTGAGTGTTGCATGGCTTGAATGAAAATCAGTGCTGCGAAAACAGACATTTGTCCTCTCAAGGAAGCCCATGCAGTACACTCTACATGTAAATGGAGTTCCACAGGAGCAAGTTCAAGTACCTTGGGGCCGTTTTCACGAGGGATGGAAGGCAGGAGGCTGAATTAAGTGCAAGAATTGCAGGAGCTGATGCAGTAATGTACCAGCTTCAGCAGGGTGGTAGGTTTAAAAGCCAAACTTGTTATCTTCAATTCGGTATTCAAGCCAACTCTTACCTATGACCGTGAATCTTAGGTAATGACCGAAAGAATATGATCATGAATACAAGCGGCCAAAATGGGGTTCTTCCAAAGACTTTTGGACTAACGTTACTCAATAGAGTGCATAGCTCGGAGATTAGAGAGTCACTCCAGCTAGAGCCGCTACTTCTCCGAATAGAGAGATCATAGCTCCAATACTAAGGGCATGTAGTTAGAATGTCTCAGGAAAGAATCGCTGGACAGATTTTACAGGCAATACCAACCGGCAGGAGACCCAGGGGTAGACCCCGAGCAAGGTGGTTGGATAACATCTATGAGCTTCGTTGGTCTCACTTGGGGATTCAGCCAGATCAGTTGGAGACGTTTGCTTCTGACAGGACTTGTTGGAAGGAGTGTTTGAGGACTCTGTCCCCACGACCCTCTCAGGAATAAGTGGGCAAAGAAGAATTTGCAGGCTTCTATATGAAGTATTATATACGTTTCCTTTTCCCCTAGAAATTCACATGTCATTACTAACAACAATGAAGTGTTGATTAGTTAAATTTTGAAGAATTTAAAAAAATTGTTTTTCAAAAAAGTGTATTTTTAACATTTAACATAGGTAAAAAAAACCTATTTGCTATGCTGAAGAGAAATAGATTCTGAAACACTGCATCTGTAAATAGTGAGATGTTTTACATGTGCTATTAAATATTTAATTGTCTATCTAGAAAAAAAAAGAAGTTGGGCCAATGAGGGAGAATTTATATGGCCTCTTAACCTGTAAGAAATAGCAGCTAATTCTACATCAAACGACACCCTTGCTGTCTTAAAACTGGGAGGACACATATATTGTAGTTCTAGTCAGATGTTTTGAAAAGATGGGATGGTCATGGCTGGAATGACCTTGATTTTACTCTAGTATTGAGGTAACGAGAGAACATCTACACACTCACTCAACTTGCTAAAGAAAACAGCCAAAATTTCCCTTAAATCACACCCTACAATCTTGAAAGTAAAACAAAAAAACAATAGGGCACATTGGATAATGTAATGTTAGATACATTTTATCTGAATAAAAAAAAGAAATAATTGTAGTGGAGAAGCTTTGATCATAAGCATTTGCTAGATCAGGGCTGACCTGAAAATAAATGAGACATTTTCTATACAGTCACATGGTTTGCTAAAAATGCCAGCCAAATTATTCCCAAACTGCACTCTACCTACTATCTGAAGAAAAAAAAAAGGAATGTATTCTATAATGTAGACGCAAAATAGACCAGAATACAAGTCTACCCACCCCCTGCCCCCCACACATACAACCACCCACGCCTAACATTCCAATTGATTTATGAAAGTTTTGAACTCAGCTAATGACAACAATTCTGACATTGTCACTGAAGCCCGAGATTCCTGTGAAGAGAATTTTTTTTTAAGTATGTTTTTTTTTTCTTGTTTTTCTTCTATGAAATATGAAATAAAAAATGTTTAAATGTAATCACACACATATATATACATACATGTATTGAAATGTATTCATGTATATATCTATATATATATCGATATGTATATATCCATATATATATATATATATATATATGCATCTATGTATGTGTACATATATATGAATAAATATATATTTGTGTGTGTATATATGTGTGTTTGTATTTATATATGTGTATATATATATATATATATATGTGTGTGTGTGTGCGTATAAGTTGTATATATGTGTATGTCTAAGTATATGCGTATGTATGTGTAAATATATGTACATGTGTAGATATATGTTGGTGTGTGTGTGTGTGTATATATATATATATAATTATATATGTGGTTATATCTGTGCATGCGAGTGTGAATGTGTATAAATCTACATAGATATGTGTTCGTGCATACATATTTAAGTATACATATATATATGTTTGTGTGTGTGTTAAGGTCTGGGTATGTATGTATATGTGTGTGATTTTCTTTATACATATTTACACATTCACATAAACATACATATTCTACATATATAGAATAGACATGTTTATTTATTTATATATTCATTTACATCTATATGTATCATATATATATACACACACACACACAGATAGACATGAATACATGTGTAAATGTGTATATACATGTATATATGTATATAGACATGTATGTATGCATGTATATATATATACATGTATATGTGTGTGTATATATATACACACACACACACATGCATGTTTATGTATATATATATATCCATATATATATACACATACACGTGTATATATGTATATAGACATGTATGTGTAAATATATATATATACATGTATATATTTATATGTGTGTGTGTGTGTATATATAATATGTGTGTTTGTGTGTGTGTGTGTATATATAATATGTGTGTTTGTGTGTGTGTATATATATATATATAATATGCATATATTTATGTGGGTTTGTTTGGGTTAACTTTTTACTCATTTTCTTTATATTGACTGTTTTTAGTCATTGAAATAAACAAAATTTTCAAATGTGAATATATTTTCCTTTGTAATTTTTTCTGCTTTATTTATTTGTTCTTTTACTTGTTTCACTTATTAGACATGTTTAACCCTTTAGTATTCAAACTTGTGGTATCCAGCCAGAATCCTCTCACCTCTTTCTGTTCAAACCAGCCGTAACCGGCCACTCATACTGACATGGAAGTATTGTTCTCAAAATAAATCACATCAAAATCTTGTAGATTCGATATTACGCGAGTCAATTATGTTAGATAAAGCCTATACTATGAAAATACAATAGAATATATGGAGTAATGTCAATGCTAAAAGGTTAAGTGATGTCATCTCTTTCATTGCTTCTATGACAAGACGCTTCTCCCAACACCAACCAACTCACATGGTGTACCAGGTGCAATTTTTTTGTGGCATCAACACTAGAGAAGTCCACACTGTGGTGGTCATGTATGACCGAAAGCCACACTGTGATTCAGGCAAAACTGAATTGAACAGAACATTAAGCCTGTTCAAGATGACCCCTGCCAAGAATTTTTCCAGCAATACACAGAAGGGAAATACCTCTATGGTTGTTGCATTCAAACCTATTGTCTTTGTGCTTGTAAAGATGAACAATAGATGCATCCTTAAACGTCTAGAACTGATCCTGATTCCCAGATTAAAGAGAAGAGATCACAAAGTTTGCAAATCAAGAGATTGCTACCACGTTTATATATCTCTGCTGATATTCCATTTCCGAATGACTTGTTATTGGTACGTTGTTTTATGGCCTTTTTTATCTCAGCACTAGTTGGCATGGTTGATAGTCCTGCAAGGGCAGAGCTCTGTGGTAGGTAGATGGGTTCATATCAACATTTGGTTCTGTATTGAGAACATTAGAGAAATGTTCTGCCCAACACTTAGTGACCTCTTTTTGTCTGTCAAAAGGTTACCCCCAGATGAAAAGATGGGAGTTGAGCCAATTACATGAATCCAAAGACTCCTTTTAAGTTCTGATAGAAAGATTTAAAGTCACATCTATCTGCAGCACTCTGCAATTCCTGCGCCGTCATTCGCCTCTGTCTGTTCCATTTGCCGTAGCTAAGATTGACATTTATTTCTAGCTTTCTTTAACTCATTGCACTTGGCAGCATTATTCCTGTCTGACATCCACTGGCAGTGGGCACTTGTGCATGTTATCATAAAGGAGAGAAATATTTGGATCATTTGAATCAAACCAGTCTTGATGTTTTCTATTCACATAGCCAAATGTTTCCTGGGGTGATTCATAGACAGCACTTTTGAAATCAGACTATTCTGAATTAATATCCGTGTTGTCAGGGATAACAGCAAGCCTACAATCACAGAGAGCTTGAAATGCCTTGACATTGTCACTGTTGAGAATTTTCACATCTTCTGCTGGAGCTCGTTTTACAAGCTGGACTACATATTAGTCTATGGTCAGACTAGCACTATCCAATTGAGTAAGAACATGTCACTTTTATAGCATTCCTGAAGGACTTCACAATCACATAATCAAAAAAATGGTAGTGGTTGAATCGGATGTTTCCAGCTAATTTTGTGGTGGTTAGGAAGCTGGAAGATGATAGCAGGGATAGCAGCAAGTGGCCATTTGAGTTGACCTTGCCAACTCCATGCTTCCTGATCACACCATGCCAATGTATTGCAGCTCACACATGCATTGAAATCTCCCAACAGAAAAAGTTTATCATGGATGGAAATACTTCTCAACTGACTGCGTAACTGAAAGTAGAACTGCTCCTTAGTTTCATTTGTAGACATCATGGTAGGAGCATAACAACTTAAGATGGTTGCATACTTGTTTCTACCAATGTAAATATGCAAAGTCATAAGTCTTTCATTGATGCCACCAGATATTCAAGAACTTTCATCAAGTTGTTCTGTATAGCAAATCTCACACCTGCTTCTTTGCTATCTCAAGCTTACAAATTCAGCTATCTATTTAAAGCTGTATATAGCTATGGTGCGTCCATACTTAAAATTTGCAACACCAGTTTGGAACCCCTATTTTGCTTCAGAATATTGATCTGGAAACTTTTCAGAGATGTTCAACCAAATGAATACCCTCCATCAAGCATCTACCATACTCTGAACACCTTGCTTCCCTGGACATGGATACATTAACCCTTTAGCATTTACATTACTCTATATTTACTATTGTATTATCACAGTAAAGGCTTTACCTCACATAATATCGAATCTATGGGATTTTCATATTATTTATTTTGAGAACAATACCTTAACATCAGTTTGAGTAGCAAGTTATGGCTGGTTTGAACAGAAAGAGGTGAGAGAATTCTGGCTGGATATGGCCAGTTTAAATGCTAAAGGGTTAAAGCTCCAACATCTGGCAACTGACTTAGTAGACACGCACAAGATTATTAACCATCTTTCCAACAACAACCCTGGGCACCTTTTTGAATTCCATATGTCTATAACACCCATGAACATGCTTACAAAATCAGAAAACAGTAGAGCTCCCATGACTTTCAGAAAGATGTTTTCACACTTAGAGTTGCGGAACAAACTACCTGCATCAGTTGTTAGCTGTTAGGACACTGCATCATTAAAAACTTGTATGGTTCCCAACATTTTCCAACACTACACCTGATATTCCCCCTCCATACACATACATGTGTGTGTATGTGTGTGTGTGTGTGTGTATCATGACATACACTGTTCACTTTCCTGACATTTGTACATTATTCTATGTACTGTACATGCACCTTTGAGGAATTGTAGTGCACCTGAGCACTGTACACAAACATTTTTCATTACACATCTAACAAAGTAAGCTTATTTCATTTCATTTTAACTGCCACAAATCTTCTGCCTTCAATGAATACAAACATCATATAATTTGCCTTTCATTTTGAGAGTGAAGCCTTTTGTTACCAGATGAGGTAACAGCTCCCTAAACTTCTCCGACCTGTCCTCACTATGGCTACAACACTTTCACTACATCTATACATTCATTTCACTGTCACACACTATACATCACTATTTTTACATTCACCTTTCTATGCTTGCATGAGTTGGGCAAGTCCTTTCTAAAACAGAGTCTCATGATTTGTTGCATTCATTTGTCATTCATTTTGTGAGATTTTACAGTCTGAAATCAGCTTTCACCACTTCTGTCCATGTCTTCCTTCCTTTTTCTCAACTCACTCTCATTCTAAAAATTTATCACCTTACTCGCTCTCACACTCAATGTTTATCAACTCACTCTCACACTATCAACTTGCTCTCACACTCAATCTTTATCAACTTGGTCTCACTTTTGACAACTCACTCATATGCTAGCAATACTATATTTCTCCCTTCCTTAATCTTTCTCACATAGACAACATCTATACAAAACCTAACTGCCTTGTACTAATAAATACACCTTATCCAAAAACTTTGAGACCTTGAAAGCCTCCTTTTCAATGTGAATGCAACACTCTAGTCTCCTTCAACAGCAAGTGAAGACACATTACGAAATGGCTAGAGAGTTGAGTTTGCAATAACAATTACTCTCAGACTGCCCAGAATATTGTGTCATGCAATGTACTTCATTTTATATGAAGTGGAAATGGCTACCAGTGGCCGCAAGTAAGTAAAGTCTGCCTCAAGCCAGCAGGCTTGTCAGACCAGTGCTTATCCCGGTTTCATGGTGTGAAGTGACTGAGAATACAAGACTTCACCTGGACAGTCCATTGCAGAGGTTAAACCCCCAGCTATTGCTGGTACTCATTTTCAGCTAAGTATACTGGAACAACATGAAATGAAGTGCTTTTTTTTCAAGAACACCACACACAACCCAGTCCAGGAATTGAACCCATGATATTATGATCATAAGTCCAACACCTTTACCACTAGGCCACGTACCTCCACAACCAGTGGTAGCAGCTGAGGGTTAATCCTACAATGGACTAGCATCCTGTCCAGAGTGGGAGGAGGCTTGTTCTCTCAGTAGCTTAATACCACATAAAAGTGGGAAAAGGTCTGGCCTCCATCCAACTCATGTCAATTCAGAAGAACATATGGTGATGGTGATGAAATAACATTACCAAAATTACATCATAAAGGATAGGATTCCTCTTCAGATCCAGGAAATACTTCGGCTTTGATTAGTTGCTGACTCTGCAAGAACCTGGAGTGGAATGCTGCTTATGAGTTTGCCATTCCTCCTGACTAAGCAGTAAAAAAAAAAAACATCCTAGTCTATATTAACTCATAACCTCCTGTATGACATAAAATTATATTAGCAAGACGTCCTTAAAATGTACAAAACAACACATTAAAAATTGAAGTCTTTATTTTATTTAATACTACAAATTTTCACAATGCTCTGTTCACTAATAAAAATACAATAATCATTTGAATTAACAAAACAATTTTAAAATATTTTCTATTGAATCATTACAGGATGTTAAGAGCTAAAAAGGAAAGCCCTTCAACTGGTTGGCGAAGGCTCATTCACTAACACACTACAACCTCTGACCTTCATACACACTCTTTCTTCTCTCTCTACTTTAGTCTACTGCTACTACAACATCCTCTACTCCTCTGAATTAGTTAGTTGTATCTCACCTCCACACAGGCACTGATGTTTATCCTGTTCTCATTAACTTTTCTGTGTCTCACCTTGCAGGCTCCATTTTAACCACTCTCTCAATCCTCCTTACCCACATCAACTCACTGAAATTTCCTCCCTTTATCACCAGGGTAGCCCTGATCCATCAGATATATCAACTCTGTTCAAGTTGATCCAAACCAATTTTTTACTCAAACATAACATCATTAGGACTAAATTGATTTTTCATTTAGATACAAAGCCAGCAAATTTGGAGGAAGAGCAAAGTTGATTAAATCAACATTAGTACTTGACTGCTATTTTATTTTATCAATCCCAGAAAGATGAAAGGCAAAGTTGACCTCAGTAAAATTTGAACTAGAGAATGCAAAGAGCCAGAACAAATACTGTAATGGCCTTTTAAATAATTGTTTCTACTTTAGGCACAAGGCCAGCAATTACCCAGTGCATTACTGGTACTTTATTTTATCGATCCCGTAAGGATGAAAGGCAAAGTCAACCTCGGCGGGATTTGAACTCAAATCGTAAAAGGACGTAACTATGCTGGAAGCATGGCGTCCGACCCTCTACCGATACTGCCAATCCACCGTCTTACCGCCTTATGGCCTTTTAAATAATGCTCTATCTTTCAGACTATATTAACAAATGTATTCTTCATTTGGTAAGGTGCAATATGATGATAAGGCAACAAATTAACTGAATCGCTAGAGCATTATATAGAATATCTTATGATATCTGTTCTGGCTCTGTGCATTCTGAGTTTAAGTCCTGCCTAGGAATTAAGATCCCATCAATGACCAGCAACGGGTGGAGGAGGAGGAGGACTGTTTCTGTCTGCTACTGCAATGGAACAATGATGATGTTTAGAGGGAGGGGTGGTGGTAGTGAGTGGTTTTTGTGCTGGTGGTGGCGGCAGCAGTGATGGTGGTGATAGTAGCAGCAGTAGTGGTGGGGGCAGCAGCAGTGACGGTGGTGATAGTGGGAGCAGCAGTTACAGTGGTAGTGGTGGTGGCGGTGATGATGGTGGTGGAGGCTGTTGTGGTGATGGTAGTGGTGGTGGTGGCGGTGACAATGGTGGGGGTGGCAGGTGACAGTGATGGTGGTGGCAGTGGTGGTGGTAATAGTGGCAGTGGTGGTGGTGGTGGTGGCAGTGACAGTGGTGGCGGTGGTGGCAGTAATGGTGGTGGTGGTGGCAGTGGCAGTGATGATGGTGGTGGTGGTGGTGGTGGTGGCAGTAGTGGGGGTGGCAGTGGTGGTGATGACGGTGGCCATGGTGGTGGTGGTAGTGGTGGTGGTGGCAATGGTGGTGGTGGTGGCAGTGGTGGTGGTGGCAATGGTGGTGGTGGTGGTGGTGGTGGTGGTGGCATTGGTGGTGGTGGTGATGATGGTGGCCATGGTAGTGGTGGTGGCAATGGTGGTGGTGGTGGCAGTGGTGGTGGTGGTGGTGGCAGCGCCCTCATTGATTTACAGGGTTAAGACTGAAACATCTTCCATAATGGTTTCACAAATGTTGGAGTGTGGCCTCCAAATGTCACAGGCATTGTTCCTTTCTCTTGGATGAAGTGCAATAATGAAAAAAAAACAAAAAAAAAAAACAGTTGAAACAAAATACCCACAAAGACTCCCAGAAGAAGATATTTGTGAGTGGTTAGTGTCAACCATCTGTGCAGTACCAGATTAACCTAATAGCAAAAGTAACATTTGCTACAAACCCTACATTTTACAGGGGACCCATGCTAAGTGCATGTAGTACTATACTATTTTTAATCTTTATGTCACGTTTTTACATTTAAATATAAGTTACAGGCTCTGCACTAACCTAACCTGGCACTGTATCTGCACCACCTAGTGACACTAAAAAATTGCATAAATATACAAGGGAAACAAATCCACTACATTGTATAATTGTATTTTTTTTTTAATTCTTTTTTTTTATTTTTATTCTTTTTTTTTTTTTTTTTTATTGAACATACGTTGTGCAAAACATTTTGTGCAAAAATTATAAGTTTTCAGTATTATATTAACACCATCTTTGGATGTGAACGATTTTTTTTCATTTTATTTATCTATTTTATTTTTATTTGTTATTTTTTTTTTTTTTTTTTTTTTTTAAATATAAATACATCTATACTTCATTGGTTTGATGTTTGAAGATGAAGTTGGAGACCAAAAAAAAAGGAAAGAAAAAAATGATAATCTTACTGATAATTCATCTCAGGACATTTTTTAGGCATTAAACAGTTACCTTTAAATCTGGAAATGAAAGATACCCAGTTCAAATCCAGTCCAGTATCAGGTGAAAAACCAATCAAGACATAATGTAAAAATGCAAATATTGAAAAAAACATTTTTTTTTTTTGTCTCCAAAGATAAAGTTAATAGTCCAGAAAATTATGACCTTATTGGCACAACCTCAGTCATTTCTATATTGTGCAAATATAAGAACCATCTTTTTACATGTAACCTCCGTTACACTTAATCTTTAACCCTTTAGCATTTACATTACTCTATATTTACTATTGCATTTTCATGATAAAGGCTTTATTTTACATAATTATCTCACATAATATCAAATCTATGATTTTTTGATATTATTTATTTTGGGAACAATACCTTAATATATAAATATGAGAGGTCAACTATAGTCAGTTTGAACAGAAAGAGGTGAGAGAATTCTGGCCAGATACGGCTGGTTTAAATGCTGGGTAAAAAGCAAAATTTGGGGATGGCTCTTTTTCTATTTTAGTTATTATTATTATTATTATTATTATTATTATTATTATTATTATTATTATTATTATTAATATTATTATTACTAGACGAATCAGATGCCACAAGATCAGGTTACATAGAGGGAATGGGGTTTATGAGTATTAAAAAATGTATATTGCATACTTTTTTAATACTTGCAAACCTAACACTTTTTATAATCTGTCTTTGTAATATCCCATTCATCTGACACCCTTTTGTCAGATGAATGAAATCATCATCATCCTCATCATCATCATCACCAATATCATCATTATTATTATGATTATTATTATTGTTTCTTCAGTTATTTCATGCAAGTTTCTACTGCATCACCTGGTGCACTTCTACATTCCTGAGGTGTATGTAACATTGTGAATGTATAAACTCCTGTTAATGTACTGCACCAGCCTTGTTTAATGAGGTTTAGCTTGTAGTTTCTTGTGTTATTTTAGTGTTCTGTTGTGTTATTTTATTGGGTATATGTTGCGTGAGATGTTGCTTTATTTTATTAACTAGAACAAATCAGTAGTCTTGTAACTCAGTATGTGGAGATGCAGAACCATGCTGGCCTTAGAATCCCATCACTATTGATGTGCAGGCATGCACTATGGCTAACGCACCTGTGGAACTACCTCAAGTACCACTACAATGGTAAGAACAAAAGCAAAGCAATGTAAGTACCGTTCATACATGTCTTTCTGCAGTTTGGCTCCTAGACTGAGCGATAGTCCTGGGTCAAATGCAGACCATGATTGAGTGACTGGCATCTAGAGTGTTTCCAGACACTCACGGCACTTTACCAACTTGTGTTCTATAAATGATTAGTGGAAAGTATGAGTGATGATGGCCTGGGGTCGATCTGGACATTGGCTAAGAGAGTCTAAAACAGGCTCTTCTAGAGGGCTTTCAGATCAGAGATTATGGACAATTTCCAATAATTAAACTTCCACCTTCTTTTAGAAGAGAGGCACTGCACATCTTCCTCTGCCTGGTAGCTATGGTGAAGGAAACTGTATGGTGAACTTATCTAAAAGGATTGAAGACAGGAATCTTGCTCTCCAGTCAACAGAGTAATCTTGGGTTTAGTGTGGGGTTTCTCCATGGAATTACACTAAAGTGCAGTCCTCCTTACTATTGTTATTGTTATTGTTGTCTATTGTTATATAGTGAAGGTGCATGGCTGAGTGGTTAGAGAATAGGATTTGCAATCATGAGGTTGTAAGTTCGATTCCCAGACTGGGTGATGCGTTATGTCCTTGAACAAGACACTTTATTTCATGTTGCTTCTTCTACCTGAATTTGTGACCAATAGATAGTATTAGCAATTGGAAAGACCAATGGAAACATTGTTTCCTCAGTCCAATTTGACAAGCTCCACCCCACTCGTTAAACAAACGTCAATCGACAGTCGATTGTTATATATATTTATTACAAATTCCATTATTGTTATCCCTATTGTTTTCTCTTCAGTGATGTCTCCTTTCTTTTGTCCTTGTGTTATCCCCAATCTCTAGGGCCCTTATGGTCAATAAAAGAAATTATTATTATTGTCATCACCATCATCATCATCATTGCCATCATCGTTATCCTTATTGGCATATTCTAGAAGTGAAAATGTAAACAACACATTGAGAAGTGGGGGTGGGGGTTATAAATTGATTAGATTGTACTTGACTAGAGTACTTTATATCATCAACCTCCTGCAAGGATGAAAGGCAAAGACATTCTCAGCAGGATTTCCACTCAGAACTTACAGAGGTGTAACTAAATACTGCTCTTCTGATTCTGCCATCACTTCCCTTAAAATAACAATAATAATAATAATGGTTTCTGATTTAGGCACAAGGCCAGCAATTTTGGGGGAGTTGGAAAGTCAATTAAATCAACCCCAATTCGTTACTGGTACTTTATTATGCCGACCCCCGTAAGGATGAAAAGTAAAGCTTAACCTCGGTGGGATTTTGAACTCAGAACGAAAAGAGCCATAAACTCTATGCTGCAAAGCATGGTGTCCTATAATAATCTATAATATAATTGTTTCTACTTTTTGGCACAAGGCCAGCATTTACCCAGTGCATTACTGGTACTTTATTTTATCGACATCGTAAGGATGAAAGGCAAAGTTAACCTTGGCGGGATTTGAACTCAGAATGGAAAGGGCCGTAACTCTATACGTCAAAACATGGCGTCCGACCCTCTACCAATACTGCCATAATATAATTGTTTCTACTTTTGGCACAAGGCCAGCAATTACCCAGTACATTACTGTAATAATCTATAATAAGTAATCTATACTATAATAAAAGGAGGAGTGCGTTTTATATTTTTTATCTCGTTAGTAAAATAAGTTAGATTACTTTGAATAAATAAGGAATGAATATTATGTAATTTATCTACTAAATTTTGTAGCTCTTGATTAAACATAAATATTCTTATATGTAAAATATTGCTTATTTTAAGATTCACTTCTTTAACATTTTCAAATGTCAACACTTCCAGTTAGTGTCCATTATATCATAACACTTTTCACATCGCTTATATAAATGTTCAAATATTTACATTGTTATATAAGGTTTATATTTCCATCGCTAATTTTCTACTTTTTCGTTATAACATTTTCGTTTTCACATTTTAGTTTATTTTATATGCAGTTTATATATAATATCATCTTTTTTTAATGTATGATGGATTACTTTACTGATTACAGAAGAAAGTGTAACACAGACTTCATTCAATTTCTGTGCATATTGTCAATTATGATTTCCTTTGATGTATCATGTCTACATGCCTATATATTTGTGTATAATATCAATATACACACTACACATGCTAGCAGAAAACCACCCGAATGGTAGTTTTTCTGCTAGCAATAATAATTGTTTCTACTTTTGGCCAGCAATTATCTCAGTGTATTACTGGTGCTTTATTTTATCGACCCCGTAAGGATGAAATGCAAAGTTAACCTCGGCAGGATTTGAACTCATACCATAAAGGGCCGTAACTCTACCAATACTGCCAATCCACTGCTAGAAATCTAAACTATAATAAAGTAAGGAGTGCAGGACTGCGTCCAGAATATATATTTTTACCCCATTTGTAAAATAAGTTGGATTACTTTGAATAAATAATGAATGAATATTACATAATTTATCTACTAAATTTCGTTATTCTTGATTGAATATAAATAATTTTGTGACTTATTTTAAGATTCACTTCTTTAAAATTTTCAAATGTCAACACTTCCGGTTAGCCATCGCTTAAATAAACATTCATATATTTCCGTCACTAATTTTCTCCCAATGCAGTTTATATATAATATCGTCTTTTTTAAATGTATCATGGATTATGTTACTGATTACATAAGAGAGTGTAACACAGTCTTCGTTCAATTTCTGTGCATATTGTCAATTACGATTTTATTTGATGTATCATATCTACACGTAATATATACTTGCGTATAATATCTATATGCACACTACACATGCTAGCAGAAAACCACTAGAAGGGTGGTTTTTCTGCTAGTTTAAATAATTGTTTCTACTTTAGACACAAGGCCAGCAATTAACCAGTACATTACTGGTACTTTATTTTATCGACCCCGTAAAGATGAAAGGCAAAGTCAACCTCGGCGGGATTTGAACTCAGACTGTAAAGGGACGTAACTATGCTAGAAAACATGGCGTCCAACCCTCTACCGATACTGCCAATAGTAATAATAATAATAATAACTGTTTTCCTTCAACCATAGTTTTTTCTATTCTTCTATACCTGCCTCATATTATCGAAAATTGTCAAAACCAAAGATGTCTGGCCTAAGTATCTGGTTGATACTTGGTAGTCATTGTATATAAAGTGAAATCAAAGGAAAATTTAATAATAATAGTAATAATGATAAAAAAATAATGATAATAATAATAATAATAATAATAATTTCTACTATAGGCACAAGGCCAGCAATTTGGGGAGAAGGAAAAGTCAATTAAATTATCCCTAGTGCAGTACTGGTGCTTTATTTTATTGACCCCCTAAGGATAAAAGATAAAGTTAACCTCAGCGGGATTTGAACTCAGAACATAAAGAGCCATTACTCTATGCCTTGTCTGACACTCCACCAATACTGCCAATCCACTGCCCTTTAATAATAATAATAATAATAATAATAATAATAAATTATCAAGCCAACATCATAAAATAAAAAATGGATGCAACCCATTATGCCGTGTATGTAAAAAACAACCAGAGACCAATGATCATATCATTTCAATGTGCAGTCCTAAAGCTCCACCCGAATACCTAAACAGGCACGAGAAAGCTGGACAATACATACATTGGGTAATGTGTAAGCATTTTGACCTGCCCCATCAAAAGAATTGGTGGGAGCATCAACCACCTCCCGTACTTGAAAAAGATCACATCTCAATCTTGTGGAACTTTAGCATCCAAACAGACCGAAAAATAGATGCAAATAGACCTGATATAATACTGAAGGACTTTAAAAAGAGGGTATGCCTGCTAATTGATATGTCCATTCCAATAGACAAGAATGTATCTATAAAAACATTTGAAAAATTGAGCAAGTATAAGGACCTGGAGATAGAAATTGGAAAAATGTGGAAGTTGAGAACTAAAACAATACCAGTGGTTGTGGGCGCTCTAGGAATGATACCTAAGGGGTCTAATAATTACTTATTGCAAATCCCAGGAAACCTTTTATAGAAGAAATACAAAAGTTAGTACTAATGGGAACTGCCCATATACTAAGGAAGATTCTGTCAATATAAGTACATCACAAGTCTAAACACCTAAAGATGTATGTGTGTGTATGTATGTTCTTTCTTGAACATGGCGGACATTGTTGTCTCCTGAGGTCACTGGTTGTGACTTGGTGATAACTCATATGAACATAAAGCAAGATAAATAAAATAATAATAATAATAATAATAATAATAATAATTGTTTCTACTTTTGGCACAAGGCCAGCAATTACCCAGTACATTACTGGTACTTTATTTTATCGACCTCTGTATGGATGAAAGGCAAAGTTAACCTTGGCGGGATTTGATAATGATAATAATAATAATGGTTTCTTTATTTTAATAATAATAATAATAATCTTTTATTTATATATACTTATATGTATGTGTATGTATGTGTATGGGTTTGTATTTGTATCTGTGTATGTGTATGGGTTTGTATTGTATCTGTGTGTGTGTATGTATATATGTATATATATAAATATGTGTGTTTGTGTGTGTATGTGCATATGTGTGTGGATGTGTATATGTGTGTATGTATATATATATATATATATGTGTGTGTGTATATATATGTATGTGTGTGTATATGTATATATATATATATAAGTAGAAGTGGTATTTAATTTGTTGGAAGTCCGACAAATATAAATGTTTATAACTGATTTAGAGCCCTCAACAAGTTACTGAAGTAAATATTCAATGATATTAAATAAATGGAAACTATATTTATAAAACCATATTTATTTTATTATACATATTTCAAGGGCAACCAAGACAACATTGGTACGCTTTCATCAGATAAAATACAAAGTTTGTTTTATAAATAGAGACATACCCATGAAAATCAGACCTTATCGGTTGGAAATTCACTGGATAGTGGAAATATATTAGGGATTATTCAAACTTATGTGTGAATATGCAAATGAATATGTAAATAAACTTGTTGAGGGCTCTAAATCAGTTATAAACATTTTTATTTGTCGGACTTCCAACAAATTAAATACCACTTCTACTTATAAACAGCTCCTTTAATGTTGAGCACTTTAAATTATAACTGATTGCTAAATAATGAAATTCTTTAGGATTTCTTCTTCTCTAAAAGATGTACCTTTACTATCTTAAACAACTTATTGAGAAATCTGACTCCTTTATGCGAAGACTTAGATGGCGTGCCTTCCATTTCGATAGAAAATCAGATGAAAAAACAAATAAATCCAGTTACAACTTCGATATGATCTTCAAATCCAAGAAAAATCCACCTAACAACAAACTATTAATGGAATTTGAAAATGAAATAATATCAATTATACAAAAAATCAAATTCAAGAAAAACCAATTTGCAGGCCAGGAATACCTTAAAGGTCTTAAGATATAGACAATCTTGAAAAAACTGAGAAAATCTTCGTAAAATCTGACAAAACTAACAATCTATACGAAATGAAAAAGGACGAATACAATAACCTTATATTGAAAGAACTAAGGAAAAACTACAAAATAACAACTAATGAAGATCTTGAAATGATAAATAGAGAAGCTTCTGAAATAATTCATAAATTAGGCATCGAAAATAGGGCCGATCCCTTTATACCTAGAAGACCAAAAATTAACCTGAAAGACCACAAAAGAAACTTTGAAATAGAACTACCAGTCAGACTTAGGCATAGTTAGTAAACATATCTACCAATCAGACTTAGGCATAGTTAGTAAACATATATTAGATAGAATCATATCGCAACTTAAAGAAATATCTTACCTAAAACTATGGAACGGTACTAACGAGGTTATAGATTGGTTCAATAACATAAAATTTAAACATAACAAAAATTTCATTCAATTGGATATTGCAAACTACTACTCCTCCATTACTCCTAATTTACTTAATAAAGCTCTGATCTATGCATCTAAACATACAGATTTATCTAGCGAAGAAATGCATATCATCTTAACCGCACGGAAAACTTTAATTGAATTCAACAATCATCTCTGGACTAGAGCCGATAGAAAAAATAATTTTGATATCACCATGGGATCATCAGACTCGGTGCAAATAACGGATCTTGTGGGGCTATTTATTAATAATACACTGCATAGAAAAATACCAGAGATGACCGGTGGTTTATATCGTGATGATATGTTGCTTTTAATTGAAAATCATAGTAATTGTGAAATTAATAGAAAAAGAAAATCCATAATACAATTTTTCAATAACTACAACCTTAAGTTAGAAATAGAGAATAACTATAACATTTTTAACTTTTTAGACGTAATATTAAACCTTAACACAGGGCTCTACTATCCATTCCATAAAATTAATGAGAATCTAAACTATGTAAGTTTTAATTCTAATCATCCTAGATCTATCAAGAACACTATTGTTAATTCTATCCAACAACGTATTTCACGCATCTCCGCTAATAAAACATTTTTGACGATAAGGCAGAATATTATAATGAAGCTTTAAATAGAGCAGGCTATATAAATAAGATTAAATACATCGACAACAGTGATAAGGCAAATAACCCTACTATTAATTATAATTACAATAACAAATCTAACTTAAACTCTAAAACTAACAGAAGAAATAGAACTAGAAATATTATTTGGTACTCACCCCCATTCTCATTAAGCGTTAAAACACCTTTAGCAAAGCTATTCTTTAAAGCACTAGATAAATGTTTTCCTAAAGCCCACAGATACCACTCAATCTTTAACAGACATACAATAAAACTATCTTACTCTACTACTATGAACATAGCACAGAATATAAATAGAATCAATAATAGAAATTTAAACCATAACCAAAATAGCAGTAATATCTCTAGCAATATCCAACATAATAGTACCGTTCCGAATAACATCAACTCCGCTAAATGTAACTGTAGAATTAAATCAAACTGTCCTTTACAAAATAAGTGTTTAGATAAGGACGTGGTCTATAAATGTACAGTCAAAACCAGTGATAATATATTTAACTATGTAGGTTCAACTTCTACAGAATTTAAAAGTCGCTGGAATAATCACAAATGCTTTTTCCAAAGATTTGATAAAAAATCTTTAACTTCTCTTTCAAACCCGATATGGAACTTAAAATGCAAGAATATGGACTATTCTTTAACTTGGGAAATAGTTTCGAAAGCACCCACGTACTGAAACACAGCTTTATCTAGATTTTGCAAATTGTGTGTTGAGGAAATTTTGTTCATACTTAAACTCTATTAATATAAGGACGAATTTATTTAGTTCTTGTAGACATCGCCTGAATTCAACGTTTAGAACTATATATAAATTATAATTACACTTAAAATATTTCTACTTATTTCCATAACAATCTTGGTTTTAATATAACACTTGGTTTTAATATATTGATATCTCTAAATCATACCTATAACATTTGCTATAATTTCACTTCTTAAAGTTTCTTAAAATATATATATATAATTTTTTTAATTTAAATTTTAATTTAAATTTAAATTTTAATTTTAATTTTAATTTTAATTTTAATTTTAATTTTAATTGTAATTTTAATCTTAATAATTTTTAATTCTTTATTTTTTATTTCTTTTATTTTTTATCTATTTTTAAAAATTACTTATTTAAAAAAAAAATTACTTATCTCTTATAAATTTTTTTTTTTTTAAATTTTCCCGAATTTTTAATATTTTTTCAATATCTTTTATTAGATGTATAAACAATAACTAACTCTGGCTAAATATATCTTTAACATTTATACTTATTTTGACAAAATAGTCTCATACTAATGAATAAATAAACAAAACTGGAGTTTTTTCCGTATCTTTCCATTTTAAAATATATAAATATAAATATTCTTATTAACTCAGTTAACTTAATTTAATTTAACTTAATATTTACTTACATTAAATACAAAACTAATATCCCTCATAACTCATTAAAACAATTATCTATAACACGATTTACCCATCTATTCATTTATTTATCTATTTATCCATTTATCCATTTATTTATTTATTTATTTATTTTTCAAATCTATTCTTCTATCTATTTATTTTTCTATCTACTTATAACAGTAAATATTATATTAGAAAAGAATTTTAACAAATAATTAATCGTAAATACACGTACCATTGAATATATTCCTCCAAATTAACGTTATATGAGTTTTATTCATCCTCTTGTTAATTTGTTCTCTCTATCTCTCTCGTAATATTTTTTTTCTCTCTTTCTTTAAATAAACGTGTCATTTAAATAAACGGTTGTTTTTCAATTATTTACATATTCATTTGCATATTCACACATAAGTTTGAATAATCCCTAATATATTTCCACTATCCAGTGAATTTCCAACCGATAAGGTCTGATTTTCATGGGTATGTCTCTATTTATAAAACAAACTTTGTATTTTATCTGATGAAAGCGTACCAATGTTGTCTTGGTACCCTTGAAATATATATAATAAAATAAATATGGTTTTATAAATATAGTTTCCATTTATTTAATATCATTGTATATATATAAAAGAAATAGGATTTCATATATATATATGTGTGTGTATATATATATATATTATTATTATTGTTATTATAAGAGTGGTGGCTTGGCAGTATCGGTAGAGGGTCGGACGCCATGCTTTCCAGCATAGTTACGTCCCTTTGCGGTCTGAGTTCAAATCCCACCGAGGTTAACTTTGCCTTTCATCCTTACGGGGTCGATAAAATAAAGTACCAGTAATGCACTGGGTAATTGATGGCCTTGTGCCTAAAGTAGAAACAATTATTATTATTGTTATTATTTTTTTTAAGCTGTAAATTATAATCAATTTGGTGTGTTAACTGGCTTACCAACGTATACAGTGAATTTATTTGCCCTAGGTGTCAGGAAAACACTCGGCATATATCAGAAAAAATACTGAAGGAAAATGAAAAACAACAAAACATAATAATAATAATAATAATAAACCACATTATTAGTGAATGTAAGATGCTTGATCAGAAAGAGTACAAGAGAAGGCACGTCCACATTGCCAGATTGGTTCATTGGAAGCTCTGTTATAAGTATGATATAATGATAGGGACACCAACCAGAAAGGGAGGCTGAAAATGAAAAGTATAAGATCTTGTGGGATATGACCATCCAGTGCGACCATTTTATTGTGGCTAGAAAGCCTGACATTGTTGTCATAGAGAGGAAGAATAACAAGACATGTATTGTAGATATTGCTTCACCGTGAGACCATAGGGTGAATGAGAAGGAAAGTGAGAAAGCTGATAAATACCAGGAGTTGAAGAGAGAAATCAGGAAACTGGAGAATGAGACACGTAGAAGTGGTACCGATTGTGGTTGGCACACTGGGAGCAGTTAGTAGAAGGTTGGATGCACGGTGTGAGAAGCTAGGAATTACCACCAGGACAGGATTCTTGCAGAAAACAGCCTTGCTAGGAACAGCAGGGATTCTAAGAATGGTGTTGGAAAGTTGAAGGAGAAGGAATGACTCAAAGGACCTTTGACCATTGGCTATGGCTCACTCTTTTGGTATAGTGTTGGTATAACATCTGCCAGAACAAAAGTGTTATGAGTAATAATAATAATAATAATAATAATTAATGAAACAAACCTCGTAGTACTAGTTGGGACAAATGTTGTATCTGACTTGTTGGAAATTAAAAAAACAAAAGGGGACTAACAGGCAGCTATGTTGGAAAAGAAGGATTCAAGACAGTGTTACAAAATCGAGGAAGGAGCTAAAAAAATGGAGTACTGGAAATACAATATCATGTGAAGAATAAGGGAATTAATGCAGAAGTGGATGAGATGAAGCAACAAATAAAAACAAAGACTGCAAAACTAAAGAAATACAAAGAAAGAAGTATCCAATACATGCAGGAATAGACTTTTCCAAATCAAACCAAAAAGATTGTTTGAAAAACAGGAAGGAATAGAAAAGAACACTGATGTAAGACTAAATGCAGAAGAAACCATTGCTTTTTTTAATAACATTTGGAGTAAATCTGTTCAATGATGAAACAGATTGTTTAAAGAACGTTGGGAAACAGGTAACAGGTGTACAGAAGCTAGAAAACATCAAAATAACAAAAGAGCCAATGAAAACCCAGTTGTGAAAGATACCAAAATGGAAAGCAAGTAGGCCAGATCATCTAAATGAAAACTTCAGCAACCTACATAAAGTAATAACTACACAGTTTGATGAAATCTTAAGTTTTGGAGAAAAACCAGAATAGATGACAAAAGGATGCACATGTTTGATACTGAAAAATGAAAGTAATGGTAACACAGTTTCAAATTTCAGACCAATTACATGTCTTTGATGTGGAAGCTTCTAACAGGAATATTAGCTGAAGAAATGTATACACACTTGAAGAGAGAGAACATCTGCTTTCTGGTGAGCAGAATGGGTGTTGGCATAATAGCTGAGGAATAAAAGACCAGCTAATGGTTGATAAAATGGTGCCGAAGGATTGCAAAAAGAGGCTCACCTTGATTGGATTGACTACAAGAAAGTATATGACATGGTGCCGCATTCTTGGATTCTTCACTGGATATATTAAGGTATCAACTAACATCAAGATCCTTACAGAGAAATCAATGGTTAAATGGAAAGTAGAATTGACATCAGCTGGAGAAAGATTAGGTGAAGTGACGATAAAGCAGGGAATTTTCCAAGAAGATAGTTTATCACCAACTTTGTTGTTGCAATGACACCACTGTCAGTTGTTCTTAAAAGTGTGCCAATTAGATATAGTCTAGGGAAAGATAGGAACAAACTCAACCATTTTATAAAACCATACAGTCGTCATGTATAAGAGCTAGACAGCTTAGTGCAGATAGTCAGAGTAATTTACAAAGACACTGGAATGGAGTTTGGCATTTTAAAATGTGCAATGATAGAGATGAAGCGTGGAAAGCTGGTAAGGTGTGATGGAATTGAACTACCAAATGGTGAAAGAATCAAGTCACTGGAAACAGAGGGAGCATATAAATATCTGTGGTGGTGGTGGTGGTGGTGGTGGTAATGATGTCTATCATAAGCACACAGTCTTACATTTAGAGAATAGTCGATTATATCTTTCTTTCCACCAATCTAGTCATTCACTAGATATTTTGCTATCTTTCTTGTTGAACCTATCTGTATCTCTGTATCTCTCTTTCTTAATCATCATCTAAGTCTCTATCTATCAAAATGTAATTAATTACTGTAAAATATATACTGGTATATGTTATATATGTTACAAGCATTATCTGATATTGATCTCTGTATGTGAAGTAAAGTGAAATAATTTATTTTTTATTAATAAGTGGCAGTTACTTGCAATACAAGTTTCACCTAGTGGCTAATCACTTTTCTAGCTGCAATCAGTGAATTAGTCAAACTTATATTGCAAGTAACTGTTTGTATTAATATAAATCTTTCTGTTTATAAATCATTCTATTTATCTGTTTCTAGCTACCTTTCTATATATACATATTATATATTATGTTATGTCCATCTCACTCTCTCTTTCTTGATATCATATATATATATATATATATATATATATATATATATATCATACATATATATAGTTAGTTAGTAAATTATCCAACTAATTAGCTCTATATCTATCTCACCGTATTTCTATTAATCTAACCAATTTTTTAATGTATTCATCTCTCCCTATTTCTACTTATTATCTACTTTTTCTCTTATGATTTGCTCTTTATTAAAATTTGTCTGAATATATGTCAATTTCACCTTCTGTCCATCTATTTGACTCCTTCTATTTCTTTCTGTCTATTCTAGACATATTCATCCATCTATCAATCCATCAATCCATCCACACTGACATTTCCACATTTCCACACATCACTTTCAATATATAGACTTCTTTTTAATTCTGAAAATACTAAGACAGGAGAGCTAACCATTCAACTTATTGCTAAACCTGGTTGAATACCTCTAGGAAAAAGTGAACTGATGCAACAGAGTATAGCAGTAAGAAACAGCAAGAATTCTTGTGCTACTCTCTGCTTCACTGCTGAACAGGTTGCCATCTTCATTGTGACATTCACATAAACTGGTTCCTTCATGTGTTTTACAAATGGTATCACATTGCTACCTACAGGAAACAGTATTGACTCAATCTTTCCTGCACTATTTTCTGAAAATCTTACAGTGAGTGTAGAATTATTATCATCAGATTCAGTTAAGAACCAAAGAGGTCCAAAAGTTTTTGCCAGGAATTCATTCTTGCCAACTGGCCTCAGGCTTAATTTACCATATCTGCCAAATTTTATATTGAGTTTCTGACTGGTCTTATTGAGAAAAACAGTGATGTTTCCAAAACCTCTATGACAAAACAAACCCAAAAAGTCTTTAGCTGGTCGATTAAGAGGTACTGTCTTTTTAGGCAATATTGGAGTTGCTTTACGAATTATGTACCAAGGTTTAGGGTATGAACAAGCTGTGCTGGTGTTTAACCAAGGCTTTTCACCAAGAAGAATATCAGAACCTTTCCAAATCAATGATTTTAATCCATAGTGATGATTACTTCCAAGTGGTCCATTTATTGCAACAAAAATTCCTGCATTCATATCAGGAAAGAGACAGAGTGTTGAAGAATATGGTGGAATTAGACCAGAATGCCATATCCTGTTGTAACCTGAAAATAAAATAAATTAAAAATGATAACAAATAACAACACACAAAAACTGTTATATTTACTTTACATCTATCATATATTTCATGATGTTAAAGTTTTTGTCACATATTTTGCAACCTGGTTGCTGACATTCCACTGTAGCTGAATCATTTCTGATCCCATGCTTGGTCTATCAAGGATGTATTCTCCCCTTCATTCTGTATACACCGACACTCAAACCCCTACTTCAGAAGATGGAGTTGGTGAAGGGAATCTCACTTGAACTGAGATGCAGAAGAGCTGCAGAAGACGATATCACTATGATGGTGTTGAATATCTTGGAAACTGAGTTGATTGGTACCTTCCTAAAGGAGGACAAAACATTGATAGGAACAAAGATTAACCTAGACCAATCAGTGGGTTTGCAGCCCAACACTTTGAGAAGCAACTCCATGGTATCTGACTGATTCATGGGGTACTGGACAGATGGATCAGTTTAGTCCCCCAGGCTGCAGTTTAATCAGGACCGTAGGGTAGCCAGTCTCCTAGAAATGGTCTAAGAGGAAACTATCCCTAAAAGATTGGGCAGAGATGGCAAACATGTACATCACCTCTATCGTATATTACTATCTCTCTTCTCTCAGTTCTGATCTCACCAGACTGGTGTGTTTATGATTTCATTTCTTGTGAAAGAGATGCATTGCACTGATGAGGCAGTCCATATGCTACCAACAATCTTTGCTGTTTATCAACAGACATGTGCTGGCTGAGGCTGCAGCATTTGCAAATCTTTCTCGATAGTAAATAGGTATGGACACTCTTTGTCAGGTGTGTTTTTCCAGTTTGTCTCTTTGACCGAACTGCAGTCTTGAGTCAAACAAAGTCCTTTGGCATCTGGTATCTAGAATTTTATGAGGCGCTCACAGCCCTCTACCAGTTGGGCAATGTGGTCAGTGAAAATTTCACATTAGCATTCTATAAAGGATTGATGGTGGGCAAGAGTAATGATGTTGTTGGGGAAATGTTAGGTGTTGAACAGAATGAGCTGACATATAACCTGGAGGACATTTGGCTTGGAGACTATAAATAATTTTCAGAAATTCCTGGCCTGACAGTTCTACTAGAGAGTACTACAGGTTCAAGACAAACTCTACAGGTATGGAAGTGCTGACAGATATGCCTGTCCAAGTTGTGTGCAGAACAATGAAACTGTTCTGCATGCACTTGTCCAGTGTCCGTGCATTGCTAACTTTGGAGTTTTGTCAAACAGCTGTTGTCACATGTAGGATGTATCTGGCTATTGGCCAATTCCATCCGGAAGACTGCTCTGCTGCCTTCTTTTGGCTGGGAAGGGTAAACAGTTTTCCTCTGTCTTGTGATTATGGAGAAAGAGGTTGTGTGGTGGACAAGATTGAAAGGATTGAAGACAGACACATTTCTTTTCATCCAAACCCTCATCACCTTATTCAAGTTCCACTTGGAAAGGAAGGTGAGAGTGGAATGGGGAAGTGCTGTTTCCCAGTTATTTGTTAAAAGGTAGGTGAATGTAGTGAGAATGGCCTAAGTCAATGGACTAACTCTAAGCATGTACCTTAAGCTAGAGAGAATAGAGGGAAGAGGACCATGTGCCTATGGTGCCCTTGGTGATTGGGCTGGTCTCAGATTTTTAGGACTCTTTAATTACCCCTGGATTGTCTCTATTTTATTATGAAGTTCAGCTGTTATTAATTTATTGTTACTTCATTACTCTTTTATTTTTCTGTTTACTTGTTTAATGTCAATCCTCACAACAATTATAATAATAGAGTAAAATATAATAATGACAAACCTCTGTATATGGAACTTATCCAGCCCATGTTATATGACACAATTACATCATCTATGGGGTAATTAGGTTTTGTTAGGTCATCTTCTAAATTTGGTTTAGGGCTAACAGGTCTGTATGTGTCTTTTAGATGCTCTGGGTGGATGTTGAGCAAATTCCCAGAAGAATTTTGTTCCAAGTGAAACTTTATCCATTTAATCATATCTGTAGATGTAGTGTAGATAGAACCTGCTGGCCCAGCAGGGTATACAGACCTAGAAAAACAAAGAATAAACTATATGATAAAGAATGGTGGTGAGCTATTCAATCAACGAAATTGTAGCTGAGCAGTGTGTGGAAGTTAGTCAGGAAACTAGAAGTGGGAGAGGGGAGAGGTCAGCCAAAACTTAGGTGTGTCCTGGGCCCAGAAAATCATGGTGAAGACCTGGGAATACTTGACTCCAAACTTTTAAAAAAAATTTTAATAAAAAGTAAAACCTCAGCACTCTTGAATTTTAAGAAGAGCTCACTCTACCCATTTCCCACCTCCAAAAGGACATGAAAGCAGTCTTGTTATGCCTTGCAAAATTTTCTCTCAGGAGCCCTGGTTACAAATGGTAGAATATATTATGAAATAAGAGAGAGAGCATGAAGAATACAATGAGCAAGAATATGAAGAGGAGTGCTCAAAGTATTTGCAACCCTATCCCAGACTAGAGACATCAATGAACAACTATATATAATATATATAAATAGAGCATTGGTCTATGGAGGCACATGGCTTAGTGGTTAGAGCATTGGCCTTGCAATCGAAAGGTTGTGAGTTCAATTCTCAGACCGGGTGATGTGTTGTTTCCTTGAGCAAGACACTTTATTTCACATTGCTCCAGTTTCCTCAGCTGTAGAAATGAGATGATAGGGACTGGGGTCCCTATCATTCCACTGCAAAGTGGTCGTGGAGGTGCCACGGCAAAAAAGCACCCAGCACTCACTGTAAATGAGGTTGGTGTTAGGAAGGGCATCCAGCTGTAGAAATCAAGCCAGTATCAGTTCCCGTCCCACCCTTGCAAGCAGGGAAAAGCGGACGTAAAAAAAAAAATGATGATGATGATGATGATGATATGTATGTGTGTGTTTGTGTGCATATATATATATGTACATATGTAAATATTTATAAATAGGTATATATAAAGTATAAAAAAATGGTTTCAGGGTCCAGTTATGGCCACCACTACATATAACTGGACCCCGAAACATATTAAATGTATGAAACTTTGTTTATACTATCTAAGCTCTCTTGCAACAGATTGAGCACTGTTTTCCTTGGTCTTTCATCTATGGAGTTCTATACACACACACACACATATATATATATATACACATATACATAAATATATACATATATATATATATATTATGATGATGATTGCTACTTCTTTTCAGACTATTGCAATCTCTTCAAAAGTCATTGATAAGTATCCAACTATGGGTACATAAGTGGCTCTTAAGCCCAGCCCCTGAGTTGCATGTTTTCTATAATTATGACATTGAAAATGAATATTGCGGCTCTGATCATTTCGATTACAGCGTCTGGTCAGATCACTTTGAGAAGGATAAATTTTTCAACAAACATAACAAATATAGTTATCTGACCTCTGCAGCAAAAGAACATTGTAGTCAACCTGTGTCTCCCTTACTATATTTGATTTTTTCGTGATTAACAAGACCAACTCTAGGAAGCAATACTCAGTTGCACATATTCTATCTAAATTCTGGATTAAAATCTTCTGGAATTTCACAAGGATCTTTTGAGATTTGCATGTTCAACACACTTTGCCTCAAGCTCCTTATAACCATCTATAATTATGATACACCAACCTATTTTGTTCTTTGCTAAGGATTCCCAATTTCTAATATACATATCCAGAATCTTCTATATTCTCTAACCACATCTTTGAATCAATTCTTTGGTTTATGATTTGGTCTCATTTTATCTGAAAGCTCTCTATAAAACAATCTCTTGGGTAACCTGGTTTCATCCATCCTGACAACATAATCTTTTCAATATATTTGTCTGTAGACAATCAACTTCTCAAAACTTTCACAACCAGCTCTCATCAGTACTTCCACATCAGGTGTCACAGATGTCCACTTAATTCCTAAAATCTAGGACAGTTTTGATGAAACCTTTCAAGCTATTTTATATGCTCCTGTAGGTGGTCTACACCCCAAATCCATACAATAATACAGTTAGTATGCATGATCAGTACACACTTATTTTAGTTAGCAGATGAAAACCCCAATCTTCCTATACTCTTTCCTTTAGTTTTCCAAATATTGAAGTGTCATTTTGAATTCTCTGATTGATTTCTGCATCAAGTGATCCATCCTTACTGATAATACCTCCAAGATATGGAAACATCTCTACTACACTTAGTTGTGTACCGTTAACTGTTATGTTTGGCTCAATATGAGCAACCGGAGGAGTGAACATTACTACGGTTTTTGTGAGGCTAATGGTCAGTCCAAAAGTATGACGTGCAGTAGATATTATGTTTATGGTGCCATGACCCAATCTGAACCCACATTGACTTTCTGGAAGAACCAAAAGTCAGATCCAGGTAAATAAGCTTTTATGCAATAACTTAACAAGAACATTACCATCATGGTCGTTGCAAATTGCTTTAGATCCTTTGCCCTTGTGTAAGGATATTATGATTACATCTATCCAGTCTTGAGGTATATCACTTACCTCCCAAATGTTAAGTATCAGAGAGTGAACCAAAGAAGTAATAACATCTCCTCTATATCTCAAAAGCTCAAATGGTATCCCATCTAGACAGGAGCCTTCCTGGTATTTATTCCCATAATTGTTGATTCGACATCAGTCAGGGTAGGCAAATCCATCATCTCTACAATTATTTCTGTCTGGTTTAGACTATTGATCACCTCTAAATTGATTTCTGATCATTATGAAACAAATCATGGGCGGTGAATTGGCAGTATCGGTAGAGGGTCAGATATGCTTTCCCTTTACGATCTGAGTTCAAATCCCACCGAGGTTAACTTTGCCTTTCATCCTTACGGGGTCGATAAAATAAAGTACCAGTAATATACTGGGATAATTGCTGGCCTTGTGCCAAAAAGTAGAAACAATTATGAAACAAATCAGTGAAATGTTCCTGTCATTGCTTCATAATACTATCAGCATCCTTGTACAAAGCACCACCATTAGGCCCCAAAACCTGATTGATGAGGCTATATGTAGAGTGCCCTTGAGTCTTTCTTATCATATGCACTTATGTTTCTTTTTTCTCAATTCTTATTGCAATGTTGCTTTCAATTGCTTGAAAGAGGCTTTAGCTGCTAGTAACTCTACTAGGCTTGCTTTAAGTATTTTGAGGTGCAGTTCTTACATTTTTTCTAGAAGGATGCTAATTCCGTGGATGTTTTCATCAAACTTATGTTTCTTTTCCTTGAATCCTAATGTGTGAGCCCCAATTGTATATACTACACTCTTAAACCATATATCCTTTACTCTCATATTCTATCAAACTCCATTTCAACACTTTCATAAGCCTGTATTATGTTTTCACAAACCTCAGTAGTGTCTAATTTTGAAATGCCAATACATTTAGGAACCTTAGACTCACCCAATCTTAATTTTCCCCTTACTCGTAGTTTTAATTTATCTCTTAAACAGGAATAATCGATCCCTCAATCAGCTCTTCTAATCTTCTTGTTTATGCTTGTCACTAGTACTCAGTTGTATTGATTCAGCACATTTCATTGGGATCTTATGTGCAGATATCTCTTTAGTGGTCCAGTGTTGATGGGGGATTGGTGGTGTCTCAGACTTAACATGCTAGAGCCACATAGCCATGAACCTGCATGTTCAGTGGTACTTAACTTATCTTAACATTGCTGTATTATTTTTGAGCAGAAATAAACTTTGGTGGAACATTGTATGTCTGAGCAGTCCTATTTAGGAGAGTGCTGCTCACACAGTTTTTGGGAAGAGTCTAGAAAAGGTGACCAAAACATCACCTGCTCAATTTTGGGGCTGGCCAGTATCCAGCAGTTGGTGGCTGCTATTCAGCAGAAATAACAGAAATGGACAGCTGTTGACTCTCCTGAGTTCCTCTTGACATAGTAGGGTTGTCGGCTACTAAATCGACATATGCGAGATGGGGCCCTTAGTCCTCTGATTGAGGGTTGATTTGTTCTGACAACCTGTCCAACCCATGACAGCAGAGAAAAACAGATTTTAATTAATGATGTATAGATCATTAAAATATTTTTATTTTTTATCGAACATGATACGTTTTGCAAATAATAGACTCCAAGTTTTAATCAATATGATAAACTTGTATATTTGAATAAAAATATTACTAAATAACCTACTATATATGTATGCATGCATGCGTGTGTTTGTGTGTGTGTTGTGTGTGATAAAATATTCGTGGATGTAAAAAAAGGTAAGAGGAAAACAATGCTCAATCTGGTATGAGAGCCGATATATTATATTATCTACTTATGTTCATACAAGGACAAAAGCACCATCTAGGGTTTCAAGGACCAATTTTGTACATCTCCCCAGATTGTAAGAGCGATCAAATTTGAATTGAATGGATCTTCAGCCACCTTGATATTTCTATAGTTTCTTTATAATTTTTTTTTCCACACTTACTTAATATGGTACATCTTTGATACTACCAAACTCCATACCTTAATAAATATAAACATCTCTATATTACATACCACCACATAATACCAAACAGCTGCTATAATGCAGACACCTTAACACACAAACACTAACATAGACATTTCAATTTTACATCTTTGAGTTATTTCCCTCTGTTATACTATGTTTTCATTAAAAAAGTGTTTAACACACTATATTTTTAATGGGATCTCCAAACTCATCCAAGTGCCTGATGACTAGATTACAAATTTGATTGTTCTTACAATCTGGGCACATGGTCAAAATTGGACCTTGAAACCTTGGATAGTGTATGAACATAATATAATATATATAAACAATGAGTTAAAGACTTAGTTAATATGTAATCAACTGACTTATTTTTATAAGAAGGTATGCTCTGATTTATGTTAAACGTAAATTTTTGCATCCCCGAAATATATATAATTGTTTCTACTTTTGGCACAAGGCCAGCAATTATGCCAGTGTCTTACTGGTACTTTATTTTATCGACCCCGTAAGGATGAAAGGCAAAGTTAACCTTGGAGGGATTTGAACTCAGACCATAAAGGGATGTAACTCTTTGTTGCAAAGCATGGCGTCCGACCCTCTACCAATACTGCCAATCCACCAAAATATATATAATGAAATAAAGAGTGATGATATAAAGTTATATCTTTCGTTTATATATATATACATATACATGTGTGTGGGTGAGTGCATGTGTGTATGTGTGCGTGTGTGTGTGCATATATATATGTATATGTATATATATTATGTTGTCATTACATTATTATACATACAATCATATATATATACATATACATACATATATACATATATATATGCGTGTGTATGCATGTATATAAATGTATGTATAATAATGTAATGACAACAAAATACACTGATGCTCTTGTCATTTTAAAAGCTAGCAGCTGTTTATTTTTCAGATATCGTGGAATTGTTTTGGATCTCTATGGCAATATACCACCTATCAGCAGGTCAATATGTGGACAGAGACTCAGATTTGCTGGCCACTGTTGGCGCAGCAAGGAAGAAATAGCAGGTGATGTGTTGTTATGGAGTCGATCTCATGGAGCAAGAAATGCTGGTCGTCCCAAGAAGACATACGTCAAGCAACTTGAGGACGATACTGGATGTACTGCGGAAGAACTGGCAAACGCTATGAGAGGCAGAGATGGATGGAGGAAACGTGTCGTAGAAAGCCGAGCAAGTTCAATCTGATGATGATGACAGGGATGTGTTTTTACTGGCATTACATATTTTGTATATTTTATGAATTCCCTGATGACAGGATTGAATGGAATTCATGTTTAACTCTTTAGCATTTAAACCAGCCATATCAGGCCAGAATTCTCTCACCTCTTCCTCGCCTCTTTCTGTTCAAACCAACTGTAACCAGCTGCTCATACTGATGTTAAGGTATTATTCTCAAAGTAAATAATATTAAATCTCATAGATTTGATATTATGAGATAATTATGTGGGGTAAAGTGTGTTTACCATGAAATATAATAGTTAATATAGAGTAATGTAAATGGTAAAGGGTTAACACTAAATTCCTCGAGAACCATCTATATATTAATACTGGAGCCCAAGCAAGATTTTTCTCTTTATATTTTTCCTTTCATTCTTCTAGAAACATACATGTAAGGTAAATATAATGTCTTGTCTTGTCTTGTCACACACACACATACAACACACATACACACACTTACACATACACACTGAAACAAACATACACACATGCACACACAGTGGTTGCAGCCATGGTAATGGACTCAAAGAAATTTAGCGATGCTATTCTACAACTATTACATATTACACGCACACACATGCACACATGCATGTTCGCATAAACACACACACATGCATGTATATTATCTTTCTGCTTTAATGTTTTATCTGTGAACATTATCAAAAAACTCTGGTAACATTCTCTTTCATCATCATCCTCTTTATGATGATGACATTGGTTGGTTGGTTGGTTGGGTTGTCACAAACCAACAGTGCCACTGTCCTCCCAGACAAACCAGGAGTTAGTATGTTCTTGCTGAATACATTCCAGCTTTGGCATGGTTTCTATAGTTGGATGCCTGTCCTAACACTGATCCCTTTACAGAGTGTACTGGGTGCATTTTATAGTGGTACCAGCACTAGAGAGGTTGTCATACCTTTGACTTGACTGAAGAATCCTCTCAACCAGTTTTTGGTATCATATGTCCACACACTCATATACACCCCCTGGCCGATCTATGAGATTTGTAGCTACAATTAAGTACTGACTTGTTCTGTGATGACACATTCAAACCATGTGTGCATGAAAAAGCGGACATTTTTTTTTTCAATAATTTTGTTAAAGATTCAAAATCTTAATGTTCCACTTACTCTGAAAATTGTGTCAGAAAAAAATTATCAGTGGAGTAACCACGTACAATTACAACATACAATCCTTTTTTAAAGGTTTGTGATTTTGGGGACTTTTTGTTTTGTTTTTAATTGAATCAAAATAAATATGGCAGCTGTGTGATCCCAGTTGCAGATGAGTTAGAAATGTCAAATTCCTAACTGATAGATTAATTTAGTCTCTTTTCCAGACAGAAATGACATTTGAATACATTCTTTAAACAGAGTCTATTCCCTGGAATTATGTTAGAGATTGAAAAGATTAAGTCAACAAGAGCAGTTGATGCCAAACCTAAAACACACTGAATGCTATATTAAGTATTAAGAAATATATTGTTATTTATTATATATCTGTGTGTGTGTGTGCATGTGTCTGTGTGTGTCTGTGTGCGTGTGTCTGTGTGTGTCTGTGTGCGTGTGTGTATGCATATGTATGTATATACACACATACACACATACATATATATTTGCTTCATACTTTGGTCTATGGAACAGCATTGTAAGGAAAAAATGACTTTTTACCATCTTAAAGTATGTATATTTTCCTGAATATTATTTGTACAAAATACTATGCGTTTCTCAAATGATATATGCTTTTTTCTCTCTACATATATCTTTTAAATTTAAATAATATATAAATATATATACATCCATTGATATGGGATGGAAGAAGTTCATGGAGCTACTACTATAAAAGATTTTTCCTCAAAATGTAAGGCAGACTGTGTAATGCATGCATATAAACAGCAATGTTGCATGGTAGTGAAACCTGGGTGCTGTGTGCAGAATATTTCCGTAGATTGGAAATAAATGAAGCTTGCATTCTCCATTGGATGTGTAATAGTAATTTATATGAACAGCAAAGCATAAACACACTTAGAGAAAAACTGGGCATAAGAGGAATTGCACCACTCAAAGACGATGACACAGGGCAGTAATACAGAAGACCCACCTTCCCACAGGCATAGGCTGAAGCTGAAGCATATATATATAGAGTATATCTGAACAGTTAATTAACAATTATTTACACCAAGCGCATTACATATAACACCTGCATATCATAAGGAATTGTCAAAATGGATTGAATTTAACCAAATATACATTTCAAGAATATAAGCAGCATCAAATGTTGAACATAAGCAAGCACATGAAGAACACAAGCAAAGCAGGGTAGAAGTACAAAGTTGTAAAAGAGTGTGTTTTTAGGTTGAAGTAGAAAGCAGTACACCTTATTATTAAGGATATTATTTCTTATAATTGTTAGTGGAATGTTCAATCCCTTTTAATAATCCCTGATATGTGAGAGTTATATGTATTGTGTTTTGTATAAATAATTGCTAATGATTCACTTGTTATTAAGATATGCATGTACAATTATTACTAGTATAGAAACAATTGAAGATATAAAAAAAATGGATTTAATTTGATAAACTTTGTTCTCTTCATTTTAAATATATATATAAATATATAATATAAGATCAAAAGATGGGTAAAGGAGTTCCATATATTTTATTATGCGCATTTCAAAAACAAACATCATCAAGCAATAATATTTGTGTTTTCATCAGATAAAACAGGAGAACATGATATGAAGGCTAAAAAAACACTTGTTGATAGTGCAGTTTTAAATCAACATATGGGAAGTAATTTTAGATTGATGTGTGATATTGGGAAAAATATTTTATTTAGAGAGGGGGGGGGAGGATGAAAAGGGAAGGAGATGAGAGGGAGAGATGGGTGATAGAGAGTAAGAGATAGTTTTTATAACTGAGAGGAGATATATTTTTTACATAGAGGGGTTGAAAACCGTTGGAAGATACTGTATAAATTAAAAATTTTGAAAATTAACGAAGGGAGGATATGTGCGAGGAAAAAATATTTTATTTAGGGAGGGGGGGAAAGGATGAAAAAAAGGGGGGAGGAGATGAGAGTGAAGGTGGAGAGGGAGAGATGGGTGATAGAGAGAAAGAGATAGTTTTTATAACTGAGAAAAAGATATATTGTTTTAATATAGAGAGGTTGGGAACCGTTGGAAGATAATGTATAAATTAAAGGAATTTGAAAATTAACGAAGGGAAATTATGTATGAAGATAGAGAGAAAAAAATAATAATTGTGGGTGAATATTCTAACGTCAAAAGAAGAAATGTATGTATTGTGGCAATTTCAAAATTAGCGAAGAGAAAAATTGTTATGGTTTGTGTGTAGAAGGATTTGAGAAAAATAATGTGAAGTTAAAGTTTGTATATTATTATATTTCTCTCTATCACCCATCTCTCCCTCTCCACCTTCACTCTCATCTCCTCCCCCCTTTTTGTCATCCTTTCCACCCCCCCCCCTCCCTAAATAAAATATTTTTTCCTCGCACATATCCTCCCTTCGTTAATTTTCAAAATTTTTAATTTATACAGTATCTTCCAACGGTTTTCAACCCCTCTATGTAAAAAATATATCTCCTCTCAGTTATAAAAACTATCTCTTTCTCTCTATCACCCACCATCTCTCCCTCTCATCTCCTTCCCTTTTCAGCCTCCCCCCCCTCTCTAAATAAAATATTTTTCCCAATATCACACATCAATCTAAAACCACTTTTCATATGTTGATTTAAAACTGCACTATCAACAAGTGTTTTTTAGCCTTCATATCATGTTCTCCTGTTTATCTGATGAAAACACAAATATCATTGCTTGATGATGTTTGTTTTTGAAATGCGCATAATAAAATATATGGAACTCCTTTAACCATCTTTTGATCTTATATTATGCATACTCCAGTCCCACAAACTGTAGAGTGCTTCTTATCCGATATCTGCATTGCTTTATTGTACTACAATAAAACTCACCTCCTACATTATAAATATATATATATTTGTTTGAGATGATAAAAGCTGGCCTTGCACAATCACACTCCTCAATGACAATGACAGGAGGATCGAGATCTTTGGCGTTAAGTAGTAATACAGAAGACTTACCGTCCCATGTGCACAGACTGAAACATACATCTAGAAGGCATCTCTTAACCACTATACTCCCTTTCCATACACCTCCCATGCCCCTACACCCACTCACCCACTTCTGTTCACACCACCGTTACACTGTAAAGTTATGTAGGTGTCACAACAAAAAGCATCCAGCTCACACTGTAAAGTAGTCGTGAGGGTATCACGACAAAAAGTGCCCAGCCCACACTGTAAAGTGGTCATGTAGAAGTCACAATAAAAAAAACACTCAACACACTCTGTAAATGTGGTTTGGCAATAGGAAGGGCATCCAGCCGTAAAATCTAAGCCAGAAACAGTTCTGTATGAGCAAAACATAGTCACCTGACCCAACTTTCGCTAAACGGGACAACCCGTCTAACACATGCTAGTGTGGAAAACTGACGTTAAACCATAATGATGATGATGATGATATATTATATATAAAACAAAATTACAACAGGTATAAAAACTGAGACTTGAATACACACATTTTCGACCCCGTCTAACAGTATTCAGGCCTTTTTGGGGTCACAGTGTCTAACAAAAACAGTCAAACACTGTCATGAGATATTTAACAAGATAAAAACGAAACAGAGCTTATGTGAAATTACATAGTGAGGACAAAATACATATATAATTAAGTATATGACATTTAAGTTCTACAATGTCAGAGTTGTACAAAGAGGGTCAGTTATATCTATGGAGACAAAAACGAACGCTGACTAAGTGATGTAGAGATAGGGAAAAGTTAATTGGTAGTAGTAGCCATATCTGAATAGAGTGATGGTCCTGAGATGAAAGGAGACAATAGTGTTACATATTAGGAGGGGTAAGTGGTCGGGGGTAAAATAGTGAGCAATATAACAAAAGAGGAGGAGAAGGAGCCATGGGCCTCACAGATAGTATTGCAAAATTGACAAAAAGTACAAAAACTTCACACACACATATATATATTTAAGTTGGTGACACAACAAAAAGCATCTAGCTTATACTGTAAAATGGTTGTGTAGGTGTCATGACAAAAAGCACCCAGCACACACTGTAAATGTGGTTGGTGTTTGTAAGGGCATCCAGCTGTTGAAATCTAGCCAGAAACAGTTCTAATTGAGCAAGACACGGTCACCTATCTCACAATAGGGCAACTTGTCTAACGCATACTAGCGTGGAAAAATGGGCATTAAATGATGATGATGATTATTATATATATATATATATACTAGCTGGCCCGTCCGGCTGGAGCCGGCTAGGTATACCTGCCCCCACCACTCCACTGCAAAGATACCACACACCCTCCCGTGTCACATTGTCCTTCCGACTCACTCTCTCTCTCTGAATAACTAACACATTAATTGTATCTCTCTCTGTCTAACAGCCTATCTCTCTCTTTTCCCCTCCTCTGTTTTTCTGTCTCTCTCTGTAGATGTGTGTATAGTTTTCCTAATCTTTCTCTCTCTCTCTCTCTCTCTCTCTCTCTCTCTCTCTCTCTCTCTCTCTCTCTCTCTCTCTCTATGTGTATATATTGAAGGGAGATACGGAAACTAAAACAGTGTTGTCATATAGAGAGTGAAGAGCAACAGAGAGAGTAAAGCAGTTAAATTATAGAGAAGGGGAGATGATCTTACATACATACATGGAGGCACATGGCTTAGTGGTCAGAGCATTGGCCTTGTAATCGAAAGGGTTGTGAGTTCAATTCTCAGACCGGGTGATGTGTTGTTTCCTTGAGCAAGACACTTTATTTCACATTGCTCCAGTTTACTCAGCTGTAGAAATGAGATGATAGGGACTGGGGGTCCCTATCATTCCACTGCAAAGTGGTCGTGAGGTGCCACGGCAAAAAAGCACCCCAGCACTCACTGTAAATGAGGTTGGTGTTAGGAAGGGCATCCAGCTGTAGAAATCAACCGTGCGGATGGGTATAAGTGTGTGTATGCATATATGCATGTGAGTGTGTATATAGTGGTGAGTATATATGTATTGTGTTTGTGTGTGTGTGGATGTACATGTGTAGAGGTATCTTGTAATACCATTCTTCATATTTAACTTGGAACTATGTAGATCATGTCATGAAATACAGTCAAATACTAGAATTAGTCACAGTCCATTAAACACGACTCTCCACCCTCCTCTCTCTCTATCTATCTATCTACTTGTCGATCTCTGGTCAATGAAATCAGAATTTCCATGACCTTTCGATTAGTTCTTACCACTTTCCTGCTATCCTTCTTTGCTGCAATCTTAAATACCAATGCTACGAAAGTTTTTAGACCAAGAAACAAATGACAAATGTAAGGTGAAGTTAACTGATTTCAAGTGTTATTCAATGGCTAAAATGACTCTTCTAGGCTATAATTGCTTTAGTTTCAACGCACAGTTACAAATCAAGTCACTTCCCTTACAAGTACACTATATACATATATATATATATGACTCTTTTCCTATATATTTATATATATATATATATATATATATATATATATATATATATAAGAAAAGTCAACAAGGAAAAAATAACACAAGAGAACAATATGGTATATTAGTTTAACACTTGATATAGTAGGAAAAGAGTCTTAACATTTTGGACACTAGTCCTTCATCGGAAGATAAAATGAGGAAGAGAGACAAGACAGGATATTTGGAAAGAGAAGAATAAATAGGAAGATAAATGAGAGTAAAAAAAGATAGAAAATGGGAAGAAGGTTAGATAGGAGAGAAACCATGTGTTGTTCTTAGTTAACCATCTTAAAAAAAATACATATATTTATTCACTCTAACCCTTGATACCACCACAGTACCTTCCACACTACCAGCTGTCTCCCTTACCGTCCACCACCCTCACCCTTTCAAATCCCTCCACATTTGGCATTCACCCTTGACATAAACCCCATCGCCACCTATAGGGGAAAGAGGGCTCATCAGTTGAATCAATGATGGCATCATATGTAGTGTTAGTGCCAGGGTTAATGCACCCAGTACACCCTACATGATAAGTGTTGAGAGGACTATCAAGAGGTGTTGGGGCACAACAGCCTCTCTAGTGTTGCTGGTCGGCACAATAAATGCACCCAGTACACTATGTAAAGTGGTTGGTAATAGGAAGGGTATCCAATTATAGAAAACCTGCCAAACAAAAGCTTGGATAAACTATTCAGCTATGCCAAGGATATGACATCTTCCCTAGTGTTAGTACCACAATGAAATGGTAGGACATGAGCTAGTTTGACACAGTTAATCAAGTATTACAGGATGGTGGCATACCCGATGACTGGTGCAGCAGTATCAATGTAAATTGCTACAATAATACGCATGATGAACTAAATGTTAAAATACTCCCTTGCCTTCAGGCCACTCCTTGACATCTATCTCTGATACCATCTATCTCTGATACCATCTATCTCTGATACCATCTATCTCTTGATCTTTCTTGTTTTCTCACCAACAAACAACTAGTTGCCATTACTACCTCTCTTCTACTAAGCCTTTTTTTTTACTTCTTTCACACTCCAATCCTTCAATCTTGTGCATTATAATACTCCTACTCTCTTACCCACACTCCCTGATTTTTCATAAATTTCACTGGCAGGTTCAAAATGGGTCTATGGTAAAAGACACTTTATTCAAAACCCAAGATGTTGCACAGCAGAACAAACCTTGGGAATTTGAAGCTAATTTCTTAACCATTCAGATATGATAGTACCACATACACACATATATACATACATACTCATGCACACAAATACACACACACACACATACCCATGTACGAACAAACGAAGAAATACATACATGCATACACAATTTTACCTGACGCCCTCCATTCCAATTTTCTTTAATTTTCCGTGAACAGTGACATAAGGCATGGCAAAACTTTTGTTAAATTCTGTTTGATCGGAAAAGCCACTATTTTTCATTCCAAGGGGAACAAATATGTAATCGTTGACCATTTCTTCCCATGTTTTATTTGTGATTCTTTCACCAATGTGAGCTGCAAGAACATACATGTAGTTGTTGTACTTGAAAGTATTTCGAAATATTCCTAATGCTGGCTGATATTGGATCATTCTAGAAAGAGAAGATAAACAAAGAAGAGAAAATTGGATTTGAATTAATCCCAATACAATTACATTATACAGTATAAACATTGATTTGGTACAAACAACAACACAATAACAAAACAAACTCACTGACAGTACTCAACTCATTATATATATACTATTGCATTTTCACGGTAAAGGCTTTATCTTACATAATTATCTCACATAATATGAGATTTTGATATTATTTAATTTGAGAGAATACCTTAACATCAGTATGAGTTTCAGCCAGTTTGAACAGAAAGAGGTGAGAGAATTCTGGCCAGATACAGCTGGTTTAAATGCTAAAGGGTTAAACATAAATTCATATCTGTACAAACAGTACACATTTTTTTAAAATATATTTAAGCATGTAAACATGCTTTATTTACATATTTCTCCATAGATTGAAAAAAATGAACAGCTTGACTTCAGTTTCATACATTATTGAGCTCCACATCAGGAACTGTCTACATTCTTCTCAATCCATGAAGAAATACTTAAACACTGTATCAATTGCTTATTGGACAACAGCGTTATGAATTATATTACAGAAGGCATATTGTGTTCTTGAGAAAGATGCTTTGTTTAACATTGATCCAGATTTCCACAAAACCCCTTACCCAAGCTTACACCTTAGAGAGGAACTTCATGGTGCAAACCCATGGTCAATCATGACCAAAAGGAGCCTTTAAGCATTCCACTCCCTCTGTCTCAAATTAGGCATTTAAATCTGTTTTAGTGGTTAGGGTGTTCATCTTAAAATCATATGGTTGTGAGTTTGATTCCCGGACTGACATATTGTGTCTTTCAGCAAAACACTTTATTTCAGGTTGCTCCAGTTCATTCAGCTAGCAAAATACAAGCTGTACCTGTAATTCAAGGTGACATCCTTATCAAATAGTATTACACTGAATTTCCCTGAGAACTATGTTAAGAGTGCACGTGTCTGTGGAATGCTCAGCCACTTATACATTAATTTCATGAGCAGGCAGTTCTGTTGATTCAATCAACTGGAGCACTCATATCAGAAATGATGGAGGTCTAACAACATTTTATCTCCACAAGATAATTGGTCAGTCATTTAGCATAGCTTGGTAGGTTATTCTACTAATGTGCAACACAGAAAAATGTCTCACATTGGTTTGATCTTTTGCTATGAAACATAACTCTATGAATCAAAGTATGGAATAAATAAATGGTGTGTTGTTTATATAAATGACATTAAGCATTACTATAAGTGAAAAATGTATCTTGGAGGAAGCCCAAAACAAACAAATCTCTATATGATAACCAGGGCCGAATTAAAACCCTTAGAGGTCCTAAGCACTAAAAAATGTTGGTGCCCCCATACATTTGTAGATCAAAACATAAACAATAATATATGGTAAATTAAAGTTTTATTTATTGAAATTTTAAAATAAAGCAAAACATACAGAAAGAGAGAAAATAATTTTATTTATTGAATAACTTTTTCCTGCTTTTTTTTCTTGCAAAGTCTTTGATCAGATCCTCGTAACCAATCTTGCGTAACACTTCTGCTTCTATACACAATAGGGATAAAGCATCCAGCCTGTATTGTTGCATGGTTGTTCTGAAGGTATTTTAAATATATTTCAACCGTGAAAATGAACGCTCCGCTGAGCAGTTAGTAACCATTAATGTTAAAAATATACGAAAGGCTATGTCTACATTTAGAAAGGCACACTCAATATTGTCTTTTACAATAATTTTATAAAGTTCAGCATGATTAAATCTTGTTTTTACATTTTCTGTTCTACTCATCTTATTGTGCACATATAAATGAAACTGCTGAAGCTCAGCTAAGAAATTACTATTGAAATCCTCTGGATAAGCATCGATCAACTTTTGACAGTACTGAGAATACCTTTCAATATTAGTAGCTGATGGAGTGCCTATATTTGGCACATCACTAAGAAAAGAAAATTTCTCTGCCATTTCTTTGTATATCTCTCCTCTTCTTTCCATCTCAGCTGCAAGTTTGTCATCAATTGTGTAAAATGTGGTGATACGAAACTTATCTCTGGCATCTAAATAAACTTCTGCTGTGTCTCCGTCATTGGGTACTTTTTTCTAATACGTTTGCGAGTTGCAGTTGTCCTGTAATCAACATCTGGAAGAATTTCCTTGGCCTCTTTTTCATATCTTTCAAATTCATCTCGTGAAGTGTTCAGTTGGTCAGCTAATGATACATAGAGATCTGCACATGTCTTTAAGTTCGCATCCTCATTTTGTAGAACTTTGCTTACTCTGTGAAAATTCTGCAAAATCTCATTCCAAAAAATCAACATAAAACGAATTCTAGCTCTTGCATCTTATCAACAATATTATTTGCCTCTCTTCTAGCGTCTCCCTTTTGTGATTGATCTTCGCCTATATATTCTAATGTCTCGGAAATCTCAGGGAACGATTTCAAGATTGCTGCTGTTGCTGCATGTGCTTCCCATCTTGTATCAGAGAGGGATTTCAAGACACATTCATTCTTAATACAATCTTTGAGAATTTTCCAACGGTTAGTGGAAGCGGAAAAGAAATTACAGAGTAACTGAACTGTAGAGAAAAAATTAACAGCCTCTTGACAGCAGTCAACAGCACTCCGGCCAACAAGATTTAATGAATGAGCTGCACAGGGCACATATATAGCAAACTTGTTTGTTTCTAAAATGTTTTGCTGCATCTCCTTATAACGCCCAGACATGTTAGCAGCATTGTCATAAGTCTGACCCCTACATTTTGAAACATTTAACCCACAAGCTTCACGTAAATGCAGCAGCACCTGGTTCGCCATATTTTCGCCAGTGTGGTTTTGTTATGATGAAGGTTAAAAATTGTTCAATAGGCTGTCCATCTTATAAATACCTAAGTACAACACTCAATTGATCGCTATGTGATAGATCTGGTGTTGAATCAATGGGCAAACTAAAATAACCAGAAGATTTAACTTTGTTAATAATGAACGGACCTTTTGTGCCATTAGTTGAATAATTTCCTCAATAGTGGTTTTTGACATGTAAGAAGGATTTCCTTTTCCAGAATTCCCTTATTTAGAAATATGGCCTGCTAAAAATGGATCAAACTGGCTTATGAGTTCAAGCAGCCCTAAAAAATTCCCATTTTGCAACGATCCAAACTTCTCTTCACTTCCTCTAAAAGGAAAGCTACGTTCAGTTAACGTACAAATAACAGTTATGACACACCTCAAAACGTGTTCCCAGTAATTGCACTCTTCATGAATTTGTTTCTCCAAATCTGACTTTAACCCCGCACCTTGCCTGCGAGTTAAATATGCCAGCAAAGAGTCTCGGTGAATAATGCTTTTCTCATGCTTTTCAATTACAATAGTATTGTGCCAATCACTGAACCCTTCTCTTGAAACAAAAATTTAATTTTTTTCACGAGCAAACAGTTTACAAACAAAACAATAAACTGATCCTCTTGATGGTGAATAGAGTAACCACTCTCTCTTGTATTTTTCACCATTGGCTTTTGTCCCAATAAAAAGTTTCTGTGAGCAATACCTTACTGGTTTGCCACTACTAAAATGACGGCAAGACTTTTCAAATGGCCCGTTGTGGTGTTGACAAATACTGGGTTCACAAGAAATCCAATAAGTTATATCATTAGCAGAGAAATCAAGCCACATTCCTGGATCATTCGCAAAATTGTAATTTTCTTCATTTTTTACAGGCAAATTAATTTCACCCCATTGTCACAGTGCTCTAAACTTCTATTTTCAGCAATTATTTGAGCCCTATCATCATTTGCAGTAGAGGTATCCGAATAAAGAGAATTCACAGGCAAAGTAAGATCAGTTGTGAGACATGTGCTGGATGAACATGCTTGCGACATCTCGGTACTTCTAATGTCATCATATTTTGATTCTGAAGTAATCAAAGTTGTATTTTCCGTATTCATGTCTACTTCTGATAACGTATATCGGTTTTGACCTGGAATCTGTAAATTATGTTATGGAACTTGTGAGAAAAAATTAGTCAGCTTTGCTGTCTTGCGATCTAATTCCGAAGCTTTTTCTTGTTTCTTGTTTGAAAGTTTTCGTTTTTGTGCCCCACTTAACTGAATGAGTTTCATCTTGGTTTTTTGGATCTGTTAATTAGATTTGAATGGTTAGATTTTTGGGGAATCTGTTAATTAGATCTGATGGTTAGATTTGAAAAAGGATGGTGTGAACCCAAATAAACAATCAGCAAATATAGTTATAAAATTAAAGCTTGAGTTTGTTCAGATAAAAAATTTTCAACAAAAAAAAATTATGTAGAAATAAAAAAGTTATACTATATAGCAGATAATCTAGAACACAAATGACAATTATTTTTTATATAGAGTCTACAATATTAAAAGGTTAAAAAAAAATTTGTAAAAAAACTAAAAATCCCTAATGAACAGAATTATTAATAAAAAGAAGCAGAAAATAAACCTTAGTTAGTTGGGATTGGGAGTATCAAAAAACTTTCAGCTGGTGGCTATATTCATAAACCTTAAAAAACATTTCAACAAGCATGTAGCCATTTTAAAATTGAACCAGAATACATTGGAGTTTCTAAAGATAAACGTCTGAAAAACTGAGATTTAACAAATAAACTGAATTGAACAACTATGTTTATACCAAATTTATTCATTTCTTATTTGATTTTGAAAATTGCTATAAAATTAATTAATTTAATAATTTAAACTGTAAATTCATTATATAAAAATTTTTTGATGCCCTAAGCATGTGCTTACTTTGCTTATATTGTTAATCCACCACTGATGACAACTTGAAACCGATTACAGATGTCATAAAAGCTAGAAGACTCAGTTTCATAGGTCACATATGGCAAAGAGATCAAGCAGAGGCATTACACCAGTTATTGCTATTGGAACCCATATATGGTAAAAGAATGTTACATTTCTGGAATGGGTTTGTAAAGACACAAATCTTGGAAAGAATGAACTCACATAAGCCATGCAGGATAAGGACAAGTGGAAAAGTATAACTATCAACATTGTCTAAGGAAACGACCTGATGATGATGATGTTCATGATGATAAGTAGTAAGTAGTCAATTGAGACAGAAAAGTGCAACAGGTTTATTGATGCAAATGAAACCATATATAGTTTCTTACATTATGTCTATCGTGTTTCAGCAAAGTGAGCTGCTTGTTTACTGAAGAATATAGTCATAAAAACTCTATTATTAATATCAAGTTCTGTCTCCCTCATGAACTACCAAGATCACTAGATCTAAACATAATCTGTATATATATATATATATATATACAGATATATTACTCAAGATATTTTATACAGATATATTACTCAAGATATTTTATACAGATATATTACTCAAGATATTTTACTCAACGCCTACGACAGTAAAGAAGAACAGATAGAGACATTTAACGTAGAAGAGAACTGGGAGTTCCTAAAAAATAACTTACTAGAGGCGACGGATGAGGTTTGTGGCTGGAGTAAGACCTCAAGCAGGAGGAGAGTGACTTGGTGGTGGAACAATAAGGTAGATGAAGCAGTCAAGGCCAAGAGACAGGCATGGAAAGAATGGAAGAACGGGGGGAGCAGGGTACATTACATAGAGACCAAGAGGGAAGCTAGGCGACAAGTATACTTAGCTAGGCGGGAAGCAGAGGATAGAAAATTCAAGCATGTTTTACAACGTGAGGACCAGAAACAGGAGGTATTCAAGATTGCGAGGCAGTGTGTCAGAGATAGTTGTGATGTCATTGGAGAGAAGTGTATCCGGAATGATAAAGGTGAGCTTGCCCTCACAAGTGCTGAGAAGAAAGATGCATGGAAGAGTCATTATGATAGATTACTAAATGAGGAGAATGCATGGGAAGAAGAGACCCTACCCCACGTAGACCCTATACAGGGACCAGCAGTACAAGTCAGCGGCAGCGTAGTAAGTAAGGCAATCAGAGATATGAAGATAGGGAAGGCAACCGGTCCATCGGGTATAGCTGCCGAGATGCTGAAGGCATCTGGGTCTGTAGGTCACACTATAACCACACGTATCGTTAACCAGGTAATACTAGAGGGGGCCATACCAAAAGATTGGTGCAGTAGCATCATTGTCAACTGCTACAAAGGTAAAGGCGATGCACTAGATAGAGGAAACTATAGAGGTATAAAGTTGATGGACCAGGTCATGAAAGTAACAGAAAGAGTTATAGCACAGCTGATTAGGGACCGGGTGAATATAGACGAGATGCAATTTGGTTTGTACCAGGGAAAGGCACCACTGATGCGCTCTTCCTTGTGAGGCAATTACAGGAAAAGTACCTAGCTAAAAGTAAGCCACTCTACTTGGCATTTGTCGACCTTGAGAAAGCCTTTGACAGAGTTCCACGTGCAGTAATCTGGTGGGCTCTTAGAAAACTAGGAGTAGATGAATGGCTTGTGAAAGCGGTACAAGCCATGTATAGGGGAGCAGTCAGCAAAGTTAGGATTGGCAATGAGTATAGCGAGGAATTTAGCGTACAGGTTGGGGTCCACCAGGGCTCTGTTCTTAGCCCTCTCCTGTTCATCATAGTCCTGCAGGCAATAACGGAGGAGTTTAAGACCGGATGCCCATGGGAACTCCTGTATGCTGATGACCTCGCACTCATAGCTGAATCTATGGTAGAACTAGAGAATAAATTCCAAACCTGGAAGCAGGGACTAGAGAGAAAGGGCCTCAAAGTCAACATGACAAAGACTAAGGTCCTTATAAGTAGACGAGAAAACAGAACCCAGATCCCCTCAGGGAAATGGCCTTGCTCAGTATGTAGGAAAGGTGTAGGTAGGAACTCCATTCTTTGCCCCAAATGCAAACAATGGGTACACAAGAGATGTAGCGGGATCTCAGGAAGCTTAATTAAGAATGTAGGATTCACATGCAGCAGCTGTGCTGAAACAGCAAGCAAACAGCCACAGGAAACAAGTACCACCAATCTCTGGGAGGGCCCTGTAGAAACAGTAGACAGCTTCTGCTACCTAGGTGACCGAATTAGCAACGGAGGTGGGTGCTCAGAAAGTACAATAACTAGGGTAAGAACCGGGATGGAAGAAGTTTAGGGAACTACTACCACTGCTAGCTGCAAAAGGCTTCTCCCTCAGAATGAAAGGCAGACTGTATGATGCGTGTATCCGAACAGCGATGTTGCATGGTAGTGAGACCTGGGCGCTGAAGGTGGAAGACTTACGTAGATTAGAGAGAAACGAAGCCTGCATGCTCCGATGGATGTGTAACAGTAATATACGTGAACGACAAAGCATAAATGAATTGAGAGAGAGACTGAGCATAAGAGGAATCAAATGCTGCGTGCAGGAGAGGCGGTTACGCTGGTATGGACATGTGATGCGTATGAAGGATGACAGCTGCATAAAAAGGTGCAGAGCACTAGAAGTTGATGGAAACCGCGGAGTGGGGAGACCCAAGATGACTTGGGATGAGGTGATAAAAGCCGACCTTACCCAACTACACCTCTCAAAGTCAATGACACACGACCGTGACTTCTGGCGTCACGCAGTAATACAGGGTACCCGACCTCCCATGGGTACATGCTGAAGCATATAAACAATATGCCCCCCCCCCCCCCACCGCAAGGTGGTCGTGGAGGTGCCACGGCAAAAAAGCACCCAGCCCACACTGTAAAGTGGACGTGTAGGCGCCACGAAAAAGCACCCAGCACTCACTGTAAATGAGGTTGGTGTTAGGAAGGGCATCCAGCTGTAGAAATCAAGCCAGATCAGTTCCTGTATGAGCAAGGCATGGTCAGCCGACCAGACACTGCCCACAACAGGACAACCCGTCTAACCCATGCTAGCGTGGAAGAACGGACGTAAAACGGTGATGATGATGATGATGATGATGATATATATATAGCATGCAAAAATGGACATTAAACGATGATGATGATATATATATATATTTATATATAGCATGCAAAAATGGACATTAAACGATGATGATATATATAACCCATGCTAGAGGGGAAGATGACGTTAAATGATGATAATAATAATAATTAATTCTACTTTTGGCACAAGGCCAGCAATTACTCAGAACATTACTGGTACTTTATTTTATCGACCCCGTAAGGATGAAAGGCAAAGTTAACTTTGGCGGGATTTGAACTCAGACCATAAACAGCCATAACTCTTTGCTGCAAAGCATGGCGTCCGACTCTCTACTGATACTGCCAATTCACCGCCCATTACTTTCAATAAATGAATATTACATAATTTATGTACTAAATTTCATAGCTGTTGATTAAATATAGATATTCTTATCATCATTTCATTTCATTTCATTTTACGTCCACTTTTCCCTGCTTGCAAGGGTGGGACAGGAACTGATTCTAGCTTGATTTCTACAGCTGGATGCCCTTCCTAACACCAACCTCATTTACAGTGAGTGCTGGGTGCTTTTTCGTGGCGCCTACACGTCCACTTTACAGTGGAATGATAGGGATCCCAGTCCCTATCATCTCATTTCTACAGCTGAGTAAACTGGAGCAATGTGAAATAAAGTGTCTTGCTCAAGGAAACAACACATCACCCGGTCTGAGGATTGAACTCACAACCTTTCGATTGCAAGGCCAATGCTCTAACCACTAAGCCATGTGCCTCTTATATATAAAGTATTGCTTATTTTAAGATTCACTGCTTTAAAATTTTCAAATGTCTACACTTCCAGTTAGGTCCGTTATATCATAACACTTATTACATCGTTTATATAAACGTTCATATATTTGCATCGTTATATAAGGTTTATATTTATGTCACTAATTTTCACCTTTTTCATTTTTATAACATTTGCCATAATGCAGTTTATATATAATATCGTCTTTTTTAAATGTATCATGGATTACTTTACTGATTACAGAAGAGAGTGTGACACAGTCTCTCTTCAATTTCTGTGCATATTGTCAATTACGATTTCATTAGACGTATCATATCTACATGCATATATATTTGCATATAATATCAATGTGCACACTACACATGTATATATACTATAATATATATATATTCAATTCTCAGACCGGGTGATGTGTTGTTTCCTTGAGCAAGGCACTTTATTTCACATTGCTCCAGTTTACTCAGCTGTAGAAATGAGATGATAGGGACTGAGGTCCCTATCATTCCACTGCAAAGTGGTCGTGGAGGTGCCACGGCAAAAAAAGCACCCAGCACTCACTGTAAATGAGGTTGGTGTTAGGAAGGGCATCCAGCTGTAGAAATCAAGCTAGAATCAGTTCCTGTCCCACCCTTGCAAGCAGGGAAAAGTGGATGTAAAATGAAATGATGATGATGATGATATATACATATATATATCTTGTCATAATATAAGAGACTGTTCATCATTCCATTTTCTCAAATTAGGTGTCATATCTCTTCATACAACAACAAATGCAAATACTTGAACACATCATCAGTTTCAATTAAGGTTACATATTTCTAATGGAGTGAGTTATTCTACTAATGTCAATAATTTAACATGCTTCCATACAGTCTCTGGTTGATCCTTGGGTTTTCCCCAAGTTAAAAGACATAACTGGAAGGTACTGCATATTGGAAGAGGACTCAGATCCTCGTGATTGTAAAGCAATGTTTCTTAACTATGTTTAACCTTAAATCTAAGGTAAATATAAAAAGAAAAGGGCCCTTAACTCTTGATGGAGTCATATGGGTTCCATCCAGGGCATTTTAAACCTAGCAGAGTCCATCCTTCTCCAAATCTGAATACTGCTGATTTCTTCCAGAGAAAGAAAGAGAAAGAGAAGGTGTAGTTTACTCGAAGCATTGTGCAAAGTGTAGAAAATAGTGTTTTGTTTGACAGCTAGCCGAATTTAATCTTTTGATAAAGGGATTTTATCCAGAAATATAAAGGACTTATAAAGAACAGCAGGATATAAACTCAGAGTGCAATGAGCCAGAATAAACACTGAAGCATTTAATCTAACAACCTAACAATTTGGCCAATTTGCTGCCTTCAAAAGGTGAAAACAAATACATAAAAAACTGTTTTTTACAGGATATTTAAAAAAAAAACTTTTTAAAGAAGTAACATAATTTTTTACCGACTGAACTGGGCTCGAGTAACATTCTTGTGAAATCCATATATCAATGGTCGTATATATCCTGGCATTCCAGTACGGTGACTCAACATATCTTTTAAAGTCATATGGTTTGTCCTTTCTTCATCAGTAAATTGAAAATCCTTGACATACTCTTTTACCGGTGAATCCCATGTGATACTGCAATAAATAAAGATACACATATATATGTGTGTGTGTGTGCACATGTGTCTGTTTATGTTTATATGGAAAATAAAGGTGTGATGATGATGATGATGATGATGAGGGTGATGACGGGGTGATCATGATGGTGATGATGGCAACGATGTTGATGATGATGAAGATAACATCATTTAATGTATATTTTTCCATGGGTTAGACACAGGTTGTCATGTTCAGAGGCTTCACCATTAAAATGATCACACCCTGTTCATACATTCCATTTTTATCTTGGTTTCTACAACTGGATGCCCTTCCTAATGCCAATCACTTCATAGTATGTACTGAGAACATTTTATCATGATACCAGCACTGCTACCTGACAGGGTGGACTAGGTGTTTTTATTGTGGCACCAACATGACCACTTTACAGAGTGAGCTGGGTGCATTTTATCATGGCACCAGCGCAACCCCATTATGACACTAGGATGCTTGTTGTGTTTTCAGCCAGGCTATGGGAAACAATTATGAGAATGGAGTGGGTAGTCATATATGTATATAACAAAGTGTTGTAGTTTGCTTGGAGCATTGTGGAATAATAAATACAAATTTAACTAGGAAATAAGTTTAAATATTGGAGGCCCAGCATATATATATAGATCTTGGTCTCTGCCCATTCTCATTGCTGAGAGTCTGGGTCCATGGACAATTGTTTCAATGTTCATCTATATGATGCCGTATGTGCATGATTTGCATTAGAAAAGTAACGTTGATGGGTCCTGAGTCCTCATCCAAATATTACTCAGAAGCTGGCTACCGAATTGCAGGTCATCAGCCCTCATCACAAGGATGAAATTGATGGCCACTTGAATGGTTGTCACCAAGGTGACTAAAGAGTCCCATCTATTTTGGTTTTGAAATCAGAATGATCCTTCTCTTAGACAGACTACCAACCAAGGCTAACAAGCTCTATCTATCCATCTTTTGGTTTTGTTTTACACACCATTGGATGGCCACTGACAGGTTGTGTTTTTCATTCTGCAGGGTGATAAAAAATCACCCTTCTCATTTGGTTGGGCTGCCAGTTTAGTCATTAATAACACAACAATATGACAGGTTGTACTGAGTTACATGTTCCTAGAAGCACTCAAAAGCAGCCTGACATCAGCTGTCAGGCTCATTACGCTACCTACACTCTACTTCCTTAAGTATAGAGTACTAAGCTGAACAATTATATTACTAAATAATCTATACATACAATATATATATGTATAAATGTCTTTATATATATGTGTACACATATATATATATATATTGGGTAAAGGGTAAAGATCCTCTTTGGTCACAAATGACCATGGGTTTTGCACCTAGAAAGTTCAACTCTGAGGCACAAGTCCGGGCAAGGTTGTTTGTGGAAGAGAGCAGCAGTTGCTCATGCATTACCAGCCTCCACACCCCACACCACCGATGTTGTCCAAGAGAAAGGCAATGGCTGGTAAAACTTGGCACCTGTGACATTGCAACTCATTTCTACAGATGAGTAAACTGGAGCAAAGTGAAAATAAAGTGCCTTGTTCAAGGACACAATGCATCACCTGCTCCAAGAATCGAACTCACAACCCGATTGCAAGCCAATGCTTGCTCTCTCTCTCTCTCTCTCTCTCTCTCTCTATATATATATATATATATATATATATATATATATATATATATATATATATATATATATATATATATAGTTGTTATATAGTAAGGCGCATTATTGGTTGTGTAAAACGGTCCAATAAATTTATGTAAGCAATATTAACGTCTCCACGCTTTTGTATATCTCCAATTCCATTCAAGAGAACAGCTAGATGATGTAAAACGGAGTATAAGTATCAAAATGAAAATCCGAAGGCAAGGTAAAATTCCAATCATTTAATCACGACACATGTTTCAATAAGAGATAGATCGATTGTGAAGCCATGATCGATTATCACTGATCTCATCAGGTGAAAATGAATTGTCTTCAAATTCTTGATATGAGGGAGAAAAATAACGATGTTCTCTCACAGAATATGAGGGAATGAATTCTGTGAGAGAACATCGTTATTTTTCTCCCTCATATCAAGAATTTGAAGATCATGTCTTCACAATCGATCTATCTCTTATTGAAACATGTGTCGTGATTGGAATTTTACCTTGCCTTCGGATTTTCATTTTGATATATATATATATATATATATATATATATATATATATAGGGAAAAAGATGAAATTGAAAATGCAACTGGAGTCTTTTTTTTTTTAAATATATTTATTTGGTTCCTTTACCGGTTTCGCAGTTCTTGTGCTTTTCAAAAGTAGAATTGAGATGGAGGGTTTGTGGTTTTTCTCGCATCTGGTTGGTGTTCGAATGTTACTTCTGTTTTATATGGAAAAAAGTGGCTCAAAATGCTAGGTTTTTTAAAAAGTAATTTGGTTGGTTGATGACTGTCATGTGAATAAGTATAATAAATTTCGCGCCAGTTCGCGTTACAAAGTTCTTATTATATTTGCCTTTAAAAAAAAGGGGGGGGGGCTCAGATTGCTTTTTCATATGAGTTAAATTTGGTTGGTTGATGCAGTCACGTGAATAAGCACATCAACTTTCGTGCCAGTTTGTGTTTGAATTTCTTTTTACTTAAAAAAAGTGGCTCGGGTAGGCTTTTTTTTTATAAATGTAATTTGATTGGTTATAAATGAAATTATGACTGTCACGTGAACAAGTACATTAAATTTCGCGCCCGTATTTTGTAATTTTTTGGTAGCCATTTAGAGAATTTTGTGCCAAACAAAAGATAATGGTCAAGAAAAATGGGATGGGGAGAATTGTTCTGGCTCAGTGAGTATGGCTGATGTGCTGGGGTGTCAAAATTCAGACTTTCTATTGCAATAAAGAAAGTAGAGATATGTATGTTTATTTGTGTGCTGGTGCGAATATATATTCTCTCCATCTTAACATGTAACCATACTCCCACACACACATACACTCCCTCCCTCATTTCTACTAATAGAATCATCTTCCTACACATACACACACACCAGCACACAAATAAACATACATATTGAAACAAGTATGTTGAAACAAGTATGTACGTGCACCCAAGGTCAACTAATACACATATATACATCAATGAGGTGCTGCATTACCATGTCATACATAGGAAAATCAGTACACTTGCTTTTAGGACAAACCTCGTATATAGTAACATATCTATATAATTATTACATACATTTTAACGTATTTATATAAACACAGTGTGGAACGATACACATATAAATAAGCCAAGTAACCTTTCAAATTAATTCACACAAAAAAAGAAATGTTAAGATGAACGTTTAAATACAATTTTCGAATCAAAAACAACCTGAAAAGAAAGATTACACAAGCCATGAACAATTTTGAATTTAATTCTGACAAAACTTTTTCAAAACCTTTAAAGATCATCGTCTATTTTGAAAAATAAATATAAATACCAGTGAATAAACAAAATAATCATGGCTAAACATATAAATCTCCTTCGACCAATTTGCAACCACAATCATTGTATACAATGATGCTACGATCTCAACAAAGATTTATATGAAACATAAACAATCTGAACCCAAAACGTTCAGTTTTATGCAAAGGTTAAAAAGTTTGTGGAACTCCAAACACACAGAATTAGATTTTTCCCCCAAAACATTTAAATGAGCAAGCAAAATGTATCATTAGATGTAAATTTGACGAATTTAACGAATTGTCTGATTCAAAGAAGGTTGGCACTACAAAGCTAGCCATTGAAGATAATCATTCCACTTCCACTGATGGACATACAGAATGGTCAGCTAAATCTAGCAGTAAACAACACACCATCATTTTAACTGAAATCCATACTTCTATGATACAAATTTGTGGACACTTTACGAGTGAATTAGGATAATATGTTTAAACAAGTCCACAAACTTGTTTTGAATGACAGGTCATACAACACCAGTATCAGTAAAGAACCCAGTAAATTAAAATTGGATACAATAAACAAAATAGCAGACAATTATCTGAAGGCCACATAGTCCAGAGGTATGAAAACAACATACAAAACCGTTAACCTTTTAATATATGTCCCAGCTATCACATGGCTATAGTATCATAAACAGCTAAAGTCATGCAATCAAGATACAAGCAGAAAGCCTGAACCAACATGAGCACATAACTTAAAAAATAAAATGTTGTTCCTGTGAAGAAGTATCTCACAGCTCGCTGAAGTTATGAAATGTAATACAGAGAACAATTTCACACGACATCAGGAAGACTTAAGAAAAAATAGAGAGGTAATTTGAAGATACAGGATTTAAAACCCTGAACCCCAAACTACACTAGCTGAAGCAACAACTCACAGCTATAGCTGAAAAACTAAAATATAAATCTATAATGCATAAACTGCAAATTATGAATGGATTATTTGCAAGAGATCCCAGAAATCTATTAAAGCTTCAATGTGAAAGACTCAATCTCAGTAAAAGACATCTCGACTAAAGATCAGGTGGAGAACTACAAGAGATCTGTAGGGTAAACAAATTATGTGCTCAACAAACAAGCTATATGGTTAGAAGAACTGGAACAGGAGTACTGCCAACATGTCCAGCAAAAGCAATAGGAAATAGATGGTGCAATACTAGAAATAGCTCTACAGAAAATATCAAAGAGGAAATCACCAGGCCCAGACCTCATAACAAGGTACTAGCTGAAGAATTTCACCTTTTATCGGTGAGATCTCATACGATTGTATGAAGAAAGTATGAAAGGCACACAAGAACTGTCCCAGTGGTTATCAACTACTATTACTCTCATTATCCACAATAATATCAGCTTACGCACTCCAATTGGGGTTGCCAGACGAACTTATGGATAGGTTTTACGAGTCCCTAATGCAGACTACTGCTCTAACAAACGACAATGACTTCCTAATCATCGCAGGGGATTTTAACAGACACGTAGGTAAACACTGTGACGGCTTCAATAGAGTCTATGGAGGCCACGGGGTTGGCACAAGAAATGAAGAAGGATTCAGACTTCTAGAATTCTGCGACGCCAATGACATGTCGATATGTAACACAAACTTTAAAAAACCCGACAACCACCTGATCACCTATAGATCAGGGGAGCATTCTAGTCAGATAGATTTTATCCTCATCAGAGGACGTGACAGATGGACGGTCATAAACACAAAAGCCTGCCTTGTGAGGAATGTACCTCCCAACATAGCTTAGTTGTCAGCGACCTCACGGTCAGAACTAGACAAACCTGGAAACAGAGGCCAACCTGGAGAAGAAAGATCTGGAAGCTGAAAGACCCCTCAGCCAGTAACAGATTTAAAGATTTTTACTCAACGCCTACGACAGTAAAGAAGAACAGATAGAGACATTCAATGTAGAAGAGCACTGGGAGTTCCTAAAAAATAACTTACTAGAGGCAACGGATGAGATCTGTGGCTGGAGTAAGACCACAAGCAGGAGGAGAGTGACTTGGTGGTGGAACAATAAGGTAGATGAGGCAGTTAAGGCCAAGAGACAGGCATGGAAAGAATGGAAGAACGGGTGGAGCAGCAGGGTACATTACATAGAGACCAAGAGGGAAGCTAGGCGAAAAGTATACTTAGCTAGGAGGTAAGCAGAGGATAGAAAATTAAAGCATGTTTTGCAACGTGAGGACCAGAAACAGGAGGTGTTCAAGATTGCGAGACAGTGTGTCAGAGAGAGTTGTGATGTCATTGGAGAGAAGTGTATCCGGAATGATAAAGGTGAGCTTGCCCTCACAAGTGCTGAGAAGAAAGATGCATGGAAGAGCCATTATGATAGATTACTAAATGAGGAGAATGCATGGGAAGAAGAGACCCTACCCCAAGTAGACTCTATAGAGGGGCCAGCAGTACAAGTCAGCAGCAGCGTAGTAAATAAGGCAATCAAAGATATGAAGATGGGGAAGGCAACCGGTCCATCAGGTATAGCTGCCGAGATGCTGAAGGCATCTGGGTCTGTAGGTCACACTATAACCACACATATTGTTAACCAGGTAATACTAGAAGGTGTCATACCAAAAGATTGGTGCAGTAGCATCATTGTCAACAGTTACAAAGGTAAAGGTGATGCACTAGATAGAGGAAACTATAGAGGTATAAAGCTGATGGACCAGGTCATGAAGGTAACAGAAAGAGTTATAGCACAGTTGATTAGGGACCGGATGAAACTAGATGAGATGCAATTTGGGTTTGTACCAGGAAGAGGCAGTTACAGGAAAAGTACCTAGCTAAAAGTAAGCCACTCTACCTGGCATTCATCGATCTTGAGAAAGCCTTTGACAGAGTTCAACGTGCTGTAATCTGGTGGGCTCTTAGAAAACTAGGAGTAGATGAATGGCCTGTGAAAGCTGTACAAGCCATGTATAGGAGAGCAGTCAGCAAAGTTAGGATTAGCAATGAGTATAGCGAGCAATTTAGCGTACAGGTTGGTGTCCACCAGGGCTCTGTTCTTAGCCCTCTCCTGTTCATCATAGTCCTGCAGGCAATAATGGAGGAGTTTAAGACCGGATGCCCATGGGAACTCCTGTATGCTGATGACCTCGCACTTATAGCTGAATCTATGGTAGAACTAGAGAAGAAATTCCAAACTTGGAAGCAGGGACTAGAAAGAAAGGGTCTCAAAGTCAACATGACAAAGACTAAGGTTCTTGTAAGTAGACGAGAAAACAAGAACCCAGATCCCCTCAGGGAAATGACCTTGCTCAGTAGGTAGGAAAGGTGTAGGTAGGAACTCCATTCTCTGCCCCAAATGCAAACAATGGGTACACAAGAGATGTAGCGGGATCTCAGGCAGCTTAATTAAGAATGTAGGCTTCACATGCAGCAGCTGTGCTGGGACAGCAAGCAGCAAACAGCCACGGGAAACAAGTACCACCAATCTCTGGGAGGGCTCTGTAGAAACAGTAAACATCTTCTGCTACCTAGGTGACCGAATTAGCAGCAGAGGTGGGTGTTCAGAAAGTACAATAACTAGGGTAAGAACGGGATGGAAGAAGTTCAGGGAACTACTGCCTCTGCTAGCTGCAAAAGGCTTCTCCCTCAAAATGAAAGGCAGACTGTATGATGCGTGTTTCCGAACAGCGATGTTACATAGTAGTGAGACCTGGGCGCTGAAGGTGGAAGACTTACATAGATTAGAGAGAAACGAAGCCTGCATGCTCCAATGGATGTGTAACAGTAATATACGTGAACGACAAAGCATAAATGAATTGAGAGAGAGACTGAGCATAAGAGGAATCAAATGCTGTGTGCAGGAGAGGCGGTTGCGTTGGTATGGACATGTGATGCGTATGAAGGATGACAGCTGCATAAAAAGCTGCAGAGCACTAGAAGTCAATAGAAATCACGGAGTGGGGAAACCCAAGAAGACCTGGGATGAGGTGATACCCAATTACACCTCTCAAAGGCGATGACACATGACCGTGACCTCTGGCGTCACACAGTAATACAGAGTACCCGACCTCCCATGGCTACAAGCTGAAGCATATAGACAATATACCCCCACACCCCCCCACCGCAAGGTGGTCGTGGAGGTGCCACGGCAAAAAAGCACCCAGCCCACACTGTAAAGTGGACGTGTAGGCGCCATGGAAAAAAGCACCCAGCACTCACTGTAAATGAGGTTGGTGTTAGGAAGGGCATCCAGCTGTAGAAATCAAGCCAAATCAGTTCCTGTATGAGCAAGGCATGGTCAGCCGACCAGAGACTGCCCACAACAGGACAACCCGTCTAACCCATGCTAGCATGGAAGAACGGACATAAAACGGTGATGATGATGATGATGATGATCCCCCAAAATAGCCAAACGACCCTTGCTAAAAATGACTGCCCAATAGCCTGCCAGAACATCATATACAAATTATACACTAGATGCCTCAATCTGTTCTTGCAAGATCATTGTGCCAACAACAACATTATAACACCTGAACAAGCTGGGGGGAAAGAAGAAGGTGTGGGACTGTATAGAGCAGCTATTAATTAATAAAATGGTTCAAGAAAAAAAAGTAAAGAATTGCAAAAACTTGACTGTAATGTGGCTGGACTACCAGAAGGCTTTTGATGGGTGGATTATCATAGGTTTAGAGCTAGCCAAAGTCCCACAACCACTGCCTGACTAAGACTTAGTACACCCTTAGCTTCTAAGGGGTGATATGAAGCAAATTTATTCTGATAGAATTCACTATCAAAAAAGTTTCTTTCCTGGTGATAATTTGTCAGTGCTACTCTTCATCATCTCGATAAACCCACTATCATACTTACTCACAAAACGTAGTGGCCATAGAAATGGATCCAAAAATATCTCCCATCTTTTCTTTGTCAATTACTTGAAATTGTATGGGCCAAATACCAACCATGTAAAAACAATTGTACTTTTTGGTGATCCCAAATGTATATTTTTGAGAATAAATCATTGAAAATTTGTATCCTTCTCTGCAAACTTAAAACTAAATGGCTTGACAATACAGTGAGGTGACAATTATAGGTATCTTCGACTGGATGAGAATGTGAGATATGATAACTCATTAATAAGGAGAGGACCAGGAATGAATACCTCAGGAAAGTAAAGGGGTTATGGTCATCAGAACTCTTATCATGCAACAAGCATATTACTCATAATACTTTTGCTCTGCCCATCCTAATGCCAACATTTGACCTGCTAAACTGGTCATTGCAAGAACTGAGCAAAATGGATGTAAGGACTCACAAGCTGCTCAGTGTTACTGAAAAACTTTAACATCAATAGTAATGTGGACAGGCTATATTTATCATGCAAGGATGGTGGCCAGGGCCTAAAATCTATATTAACATCAATCAAGGACCAGATAACACTGAAGCAATATCTTCAACAAAAGAAAAAGGTCAGCAGCCATCTTGCCCAAGTTTATGAGTTTGAAAATAATAATATTGTTACGATAGCTATTGATCTAGAAGAGAGACATAAATTAAAACCTGATATAAATCTCTCTCCCATGAATATTGGAAGACTCTACTCAATGTTTGAACAAAATTAAAAAATGGACCAATTCAATGAGAAGATTGACAGGGGTACTTGAGACGAAAAACACACCATAGAGTGAATAAACCATACTATAAGTCTAACATGGCATTCCAACATGTTCATAACATCCCACCATGAAGGATATCTCCCTGCAATAGAGGAACAAGAAATCCCCACCAAGTACCTACTGCACAAAAGCAGAAGGTCATCAGTTAACAATAAATATAGGCAGTGCAAAACAGAGACCGAAGATGTTAGCCACATTATTACCAACTGTGAAAGAATGTCTTCTTGTTGCTACCTCTCCATGTGGCATGATGTAATAGCTAGAACATTTTGGAATGCAATATGGAAGACGAAGATAAAATGAAATAGGGAGGAATATATTGAGACTGATGGCTCAAAGGAATATTGGTGGAACTTAAATGGTCTGATATTATTGTTTGGGACCACACATGAAAATCATGCTCTGTTGTAGAAGTCAGCTGCCCACAATGGTAAAAAAGATGCAACAAAAGGAGGATATCTATGGACCATTGATGAGGCATTTGCAGACCCAGTATTTACGATCCACATTCAGCTTTATACCCATCATTATTGGAACTAGAGGTTATATACCAACCTGCTTGAACCAAAGTATAACTGAACCTGTGGAGAAAGAATGACATACCTTAATTCATAAGCTACAAATAAGCATGATATCTAGAGCCTTCAAAATTTATAAAACATTCTTATGATTCAAAGGATGAATAATTGCACATGGGACGACAGTTTCTTTTCTTTACAGCGTTGTTACCGAGAAGGTGACCAGTCAAAAATAAACTCAAAATTAAGAGGAAGTAAGAACATATGCAAATGAGGTTAATCAACCCATCTACATAGGCGAAAAATACTATATATTATCGCCTGTTACAAATTCCAGCAGAGAGTAGAGCAAGCACTGTCTGATAACAGCTACAGCCAGAAATGCAGATTGATAGTTGTCCCCCACTGCTTCTGCTGGAATCCGCTAGATGGCGCCAGCCATCAGATTTTCAATATTCATAGCTAGAAGGCTTTCCAAATGTTTATTCGTAAACATAACATATATCATTAGATATACGAAATTCACATACATACATACATACTGGGGCTCTGGGATATGTTAGTAACTGCCTCAGTACAAATCTTGAAAGGCTCGGCTTCACAGAACCAGAAGAATACTTAGGAAATTACAAGTACAATCCATTATTGGAATTGTAAAAATATGTAAAACATTCCAAAAAGTCTGCATATAATAACTACTTATACACATGTATAGATACAAAACATATGTACATGCACACATATAATTCAAAGCATACAGATACACACATACATTAACATCCATACCTGCACACATCCATACCTGCACACACACACACACACACACACACATGCATGTGTGCAGATATGCAGACATATTTACAGAAAGGATAAACCTGAGAATAAAAATATAAAAAATTACACTGATGTAGAGGACATATACATACATACGAAAGAATACTGGTGGAATGTTCCAGAATGCTCCAATAAAATGCAAACATAACAGACCAGATATAATGAGATGGGACAGGGAAAAGAAGGCATGCACAGTAGAGGAAGTCAGCTACCCAGCAGATGCCAATATAATACTAAAAATTAGTGAAAAGGAGAATATTTATGCTGAACTAATGAGGAATCTACAGATACTCCAACCTGACTATACCTTTAGATTTGTACCTGTGATCTTTGGGATTCTTGGGTATGTTACTAACTGCCTCAATACAAATCTTGAGAAATATAGTGCATTAATGGAACTGTAAAAATATGTAAAATATTTCAGAAATTCACCATGTAATAACTGTATATATATGTGTATAGATCAGAAATGCATGCACATGTAGTCATATAACTCAAAACACTCAGATCCACACATGTAATAATAACATCTATAGTTGCACATGCTCACACACAAACACATACAGATAACAGATATACATACGTATTTACCTAGTTGATGTTGTCTAAATTCCAATGAAAAAGATTTGTTTCTATATTAGAAACCAGCTCTCTTTCTCTCTCTAATGGTGAAAATTTATAAAATAATAAAATCAGAAGAACATTCATACATAAATGTATGCATTCTTACATACATATATACATATACACATACATATCATACATACATATATACATACGTACATATATAATGATATGGGACAAGGAAAAGAAGGTGGAAATTAGCTGCCCAGCAGATACCAATATAATATCAAAGATTAGCGAAAAGGAGAATATTTATGCAGAACTAATGAGAAATCTGCAGATACTCCACCCTGACGATACCTTCAGATTTATACCTGTGGTTATTGGGGCATATTAGTAACATATTGGGGTATATTAGTAACTGCCTCAATACAAATCTTGAGAAGCTAGGCTTCATAGAAACAGAAAGAACACAACTAGTTAGGAAATTACAAGTACAATCCATTAATGGAACAGTAAAAATATGTAAAACATTCCAAAAGTTTTGCATCTAATATACACTTGTTCAGATACAAAGCATATACACATGCACACATACACACATACAACTCAAAACATACACATCCACACATACAATAACATCCATACCTGTACACACATGCAAGCAGACATGCATGCATACATACATATCTACCTAGTTGATGTGTAAATTCCAATGAGAGAGTCTTGTGTCTATGTTAGAAACTGACTCTCTCTCTCTATTGATAAAACTTTGTGAAATTATAAAACCAGAAGAACATACATACATATCAAACATACATACATACATTCTTAAGGCTCCCTTCAGTCATGTATGTGAAGGTACATGGCTTAGTGGTTAGTGTGTTGAGCTCACAATCTTACGATTGTGAGTCCAAATCTTGGACCAGGCTTTGCGTTCTTGAGCAAGACACTTTATTTCACGTTGCTCCAGTTTACTCAGCTGTAGAAATGAGTTGCGACATTACTGGTGCCAAGCTGTATTGGCCTTTACCTTTCCCTTGGATAACATTGGTGGCGTGGAGATGGGAGACTGGTATGCAGGGGAGACTGCTGGTCTTCCACAAACAACCTTGCCTGGACTTGTGCCTAGTAGGGAACTTTCTAGGTGCAAAACCATGGTCATACATATTGTATGAGGCACATTTAACCCACCAAGGTTAACTTTTCCTTTCATCCTTACGAAGTCGATAAAATAAAGTACCAGTAATGTACTGGGATAATTGCTGGCCTTGTGCCAAAAGAAGAAACAATTATTCTATTTATACTATTGTATTTTCACTGTAAAATGGGCTCTAGGCCTAGGGCGCAGTGGTATTGGGGGCTGCACCTTGTGGACAAGACCACAAAAGAATTCACGCAGACAATAGTCAGCGACCTCCACTGCAACAGCCAACCCACCTCATGGAACTCCTTCCTCAGATGGGCTGCTGACCTCTACAGTACGGAGTCCAAGTACACCAGAAATATCAATGGTGACCAGTGCCAAGAGGAAGTGGCTGAACAATCCCCAGTAATTGTTTGTTCTTCTGCATTGTAGGTTGCAGTACCAGGGTTTGTGGCCAAAGTGACTTAGTTGAAGACAGAGAATGTGTCACAACATATGGCATCCCAGATGAGGGATCTACCTCCTTCGAATATATGATAATATATTCAAAAAATGAATTTTTCCAATACATTAGTAGCAAAACTAAAAAGTTACACAGGCACTAAAATCAAAGGAGGATATTGAAAAGATACTAGGTCTAATGTATTATTATAGATTTATTTCAGCATGTTCTGAGGAAATTTAACAAATCACTTTTATCAGCTAAACCTAAAGAGTTCAAGTGGAATAAAGAGCAAGAAAAGACATTTAGAATATTAATCACTCATCTTACAGAAGCTCCAGTCCCACTACCATATTAGATGGAAGAAATAAACAATCTTACTGAGGTTGTGTCAAACATTACAGTGGCTTGAATGTTGATTGATTCAGAAAGGAGACCTTGATGGCTTTTACAATTCACACCTTTACCTAGTCACACTGGAATTGGTCAAACATTACAGTGTCTGGAGTGCTATCCCAAGAAAAATCTTAAGACTTACATAAGTTACAGATTTATACAAGCACAAGAGAATTGGTCAATCATTTAAAAGGGGTCCTATATAGTAGTATGGAATGTAGACAGATTGCAGCATTTTCTTTTAAAAAAGCAATTTTGTTTCAAAAACCACCAAGAAAGAATTTAAGACCAGTTGTCTATGGGGAACTTCTGTATACTGATGACCTGGTTCTTATAGCTGTATCTGTGGAAGAGTTACAGAAAAAATTCCTAATGTTGAATCAGAAATATCAGAGATAACTTGAGAAAAAACAAATTTTTAGTAAGTAGGAAAAAAGGCAAGACTGATACTGTCAGAGAAGTGGATGTGTTAGATATAAGGAGTTGGTAGAAATACTATACGATGTACACAATGTAAAATATGGGTACATATATTACCAGCCTGTTACCAGTTTTGAGGAAGAGGGGAAGAACAGGCTATATTTTATGTCTGGCCTGCATCTATCATCAGCTTAGGTGAAGAGGGTTGCATTTATATTTGACCGGGGGGGGGGGGGGGGGTCTATTACTAGTTTTTAGGGTCTACATTTCACATTCAAAATAAATCTATCTAACTGATTAACAAAGATACACTCATCAACAAACTTCCAACCTCTGTCCCATATACTCACTGTGTCCTCCCTTCACCTGTGTCCTCCCTCAACTGCTGCTACAATGACCTCGGCTCCTTTGAATCAGATAATTGTATACAAATCCTTCACCCAAGCCCACTTATCTGACACATGTGTTTCACCTCTCAATATCACTCCTACTGTGTCTTGCATTAACCCTTTCTCGCAGTGCTTTAGAATTTTCTACCCAACCAGGATTTTTATCTGGCCTTCAACATACAGATGTTTAATGTAAATGCCAACTGCATTGAGCCAGACCCTCACGAGCCGACTGGGGTTGATCGATGGCCACCCAGCTCTCTTCCTGTTGAAGAACTGCCTCTCCATGCCAAAGCTCCTCTACACTCTTTGCAGCGCTCCGTGCTACAGTTACGCATCTCTCCTCACTGACCTCAATACTTGTATTCGAGCGGCAGCTGAAGAGATATGCAATGTCAGGTTTGACAACATTGGATGGCAACAGGCCACTTTACCTGTCAGTTATGGCGGCCTTGGCCTCCGGTCCCCGATCTCGCTGGCTTTGCCGGCGTTTCTTTCATTGGTAACCTCATGTCACATCCTCATCAGCAGGGTTCTCCAAAACACAATAAAACCCTCTGTGTTCAGGGAACATTAGGTCGCCTGTGAGACGTGGGGCAGGCTGAGACTTACCCTAGTAGACGTCCCTCCTCCTTCTCCCCCTGCTGACGTCAAGCCCCCCCCAAAGCACATGGGATGCCATCCAGTGCAGCCTGCCCTCAGACAGGCTCGTGCACCACCTCGACCAGCACCGCCTTCCCTGTTTTCGAGCGGCCTCCAAACCCCACAGTGGTGCCTGGCTCCATGCCTTGCCCTCCTTCTCCACTGGCATATAGCTGGATAACAAAGTACCGGTCCCTCTCTGACAGGTTCACGATCATGCCCTTGTCAGTGGAGACTTATGGTGTCCTTGGCCCTAGAGTACCTCCCTACTCACCACCATAGGCGGTGAGCTGGCCAGCTGCAGGTGTGAGCCTCGCGAGTTGGAATGGCTCTTCTGGCGCATCTCCCTTACTATGCTCCAGGGAAATGCCTTCTCTATTCTGTCTGTCGGGGATGAGGGGAGGCCAGCACGTGGGACCCCATTTGCTCACCATACGGATTAATAGGCAAAGAATACTATTGTGTTTCTCTTGAAAGGTTATCTTCATGTAAGAAATCAATTTTTTTCCAAGAACTTTTATCCCATGCTCTTGCCTACTGTACTGTGCTACAGACATATACATAATTTAAATAATATAATTCATAATTGAGCCCATCAGTCTTGAAGAAGGTGCCAAATTGGTAGTTGTTAGAGCATTAAATTAAATGCCTGGCACTCTGCACCTTGGGTTGAAATCTCATTGAAGTCGACTTTCTCTTCATCATTTTCAGATCGATAAATAAAGTACTAGTCCAGGTGTAATGGGTTGAATGTTATACCTTGCAGTACCTGTTATGGATCTGTGTGTTCAGAGTTCAAATCCTGCCTCTTGTCACTGGAAAAAAAAGGCAATACAATAGGACTGAGGTGCCTGTCATTAAAACATTCAAGAGACCTCCTATGAAATGCAGTCTTATATGTGGCCAGCTAAACCTACACAGGTGTGAACTACAGCAGCAACAATATATAGTTTTGACAGGACTTGGGCTTCTATCATTAAAATACCAAATAAATCTCCTTTGAGATGTAACTTCATGGGAGGCCAGCTAAACCCATTCAGGTATGAATAGTAACAACAGCCCAATTTTTAACCTGCCAAAGCTAATGAGTATAACCTCTTCCACCTGACAGAATCATTTTTTTTAAATATCACGTTTTAGAAATCTTTATTCCTCTATGAGAAAGATTGTTATTCTTAGCTGATTTCCCTTCCTATCACTAACCAGTTTTCACCGTAGTCCTGATGACTAAGTTACAAGTGGGTGGCTTTTCACAGAATACAGTGCAGTTGGTGTTGCCCATTTTAAACCATTGACTGTGAGGCAAGAAGTCTAAGATTGTTACATAGCAACAGTAGTATTACTGGCAGAGAGTTGCTTAAAAAGTGATCAAGTTGCAACATTAAGAGCAGGGCATGGGAGGAGCAGCTCTTGTTGTTTACAGTATTGCGTTTTTCAGGTGAGAGCACAAACTCTGACTATGCTTGTTGCCTTATAGTCAGTGTAAATGGAAAATTATATTTTGGCTGGCATCATTTAAATGATTTTTTCTTTCTTATTTTATCAGTTAGTCAGAAAGAGAAGGGCTGTACCTTTGGCACTTTTCAGTGTCTCCATGGACTAGTGGGTAGAAGGAAAGGAAGGGAGAAGGTATCCTCTAACCAAAAACCTGGCCTGAATGATTGCAACAGAATGGGCTCCACTAAATGCACTCAAGGGCCTGATTGTGGTGTTAAACTGGGCTATGGATTAAGTCTAACACCGAAGTAGGCTATAGCAGGATTTGATTTCAGAACACAAAGAGCTGGAGCATTACAGCAAGACATCTCATCCAATAGTTCAACAATTCACCACAAATACACTGCCCTAGACTGCTATTTTACCTAGAGACCTCAGAAAGATGTACAACAAGATTATCCTTGGCAGGATTTGAACTTTAGATACAAGTAACTGAAATAAATGCAGCAAAGCATCTCAGCTGATACTGCCAATTCACTACCTATGACATGACACTTTTGTTTACATGTTAACCAACATAAATTAACAATAAGGATGAATCAATGAGACAGCTTCTATGTGATTACACAACCCACGAGAAATAGAAGCCAAATCTCCCTCGATTCACACCCAACTGTCATAAAAAGAGAAAAGATCTATTGCATAATGTTGTCTTTCGTATGCTATTTTTAAAAAATAAAGACAGGATAGACATAGCTGGAACGTTTTTAATCAATTTTACTAGATGAGGTCTGACCTGAGACAAAAGTACATCAACTAGGTGAGACACATTGAATAATGTATCCCCAGATACACTATATCTCAATTAAATAAGCAGATCATTCTTTTGATTGGATAACAGGAACATTAATTGTTGAAACTGACACATGTTAATTTTTTTTTTTTTTACTTAAGAAAAGATGGAGCAGTGGGCTGGAACAATTATGATTCTAGGTCTACTGGATCAGAGCTGACCTAGGATTAAACAACAACATAAACAAAAGATACATTGGATAAAGTAGTTTTAAATGCTTTATATCTGAATTAAAAGGAAAAAAAGAGAGAGAATTGGCATGGCCGGAATGTCATAGAATTGACATGGGATTAATCAACAACTTGAAATACACATTAGATAATGTCATCATAGATACAGTATATCTAAATGGAAGATGGGTAGTCACAAATTGAACTCTTTTGACCACAGGCTCGGTGGATCAGCGTTAATCTGTAAACTAAGCAATACAATGACAATAGTAAAAAGATACTTCTAATACTTACTTAGTTCTGCTAGATAATAGTTTTGCTAGTAGTGTTGCTGTGAATCCTTTGGTGACGGATCCAATGAAGAATTTCGTATCTTTGTCATTTCGGATGCCTTTCTCTCTGTCTGCTAGGCCAAATCCTTTAGACATTAATACTTCACCATTTTTTACCAGGGCAACGGACACAGCTGGTATGTTTCGACATTTCATCACAGTTCGTATAAACACTTCATATTCGCACAAAGTCTTCTTCAACGTTGAGTTCTGACCGTGAAATGGTCCTTCCCCTCCTTTTCCATCTTTACTATGAGAATCTGATGGGTGATCATCATAGCAATCCTTTGATTCATCATAACCATGTGTACCTTGAAACTGTGTGTCTCGTTTGGTTTTACCATTAATTGCAGCACCATCTCTGCTAATTTTACCATTAATACCATTACTACTACCACTACTACTACTAACAGTAATGATAACACTTTTGCTACTGGTGCTGTTGTTGTTGTTGCTGTTATTGTTGTTGCCGGCAGTAAAACTTGTAATGTCGGCCACACCACCTCTGCCAATGCTTCTGTTTCTCCTCTTCCTCCTCCGTGAACGGATGATGATGCTTCTCCTAAGACTTTTGTCACTTTTGTTTCCATAGTTATTATTATAATTGTTACTGTTGTGGTTAATGTTAAGCCTGCTACCATCCCCAACACCAACACCTTCACTGCTACTACTACTGCTGCTGATGATGCTGCTGCTAAAGTTGTTATTGTTGGAACTGTTATAGCTTCTGTTGTTGTTATTAGTGGTGGTGATGGTGGTGTTATTTCTGTTGTGGCTGTTGTTTGTAATGTGAATGGCAACATTGTCGTTGTCATTGTTATCAACATCACTGTTGATGTTGTTGTTATTGTCGTCATCGACATCGTCGCCGTCGTCGTCGTCGTCGTTGTTGTTGATGATGATGATGATACTGTCGTTTTCGTTGAAATTGCTAACGACTTTTTTCTTTGTTTTCTTGGTGCTTCTGTTACTGTTGTTATTGTTGCTGTTATTGTTGCTGTTGTTGGGTCTCTTATGTTTCCTTCTGTTGCGGCTATGTCCATTGGCATTGTTGTTGTTGTTGTTGTTGCTGCTGCTGCTGCTGCTGCTGCTGCTGCTGCTGTCATCATAGATATTATTGCTGCTGTTTTTTCTGTTTTTTCTATCGTTACTGATGTCATCATTGTTAATGTTGTTGTTATTGTCATTGTTCTTTTTACCGTTGTGACCATTGATGTGTCTTCCGCTCGTGGTACTTTTGCTACCTTTGAATCTACTACTGCCGCTGTTGATGTTGTTGTTGTTCTTATTATTATTATTAGCGGCAGTGGCGGCGGCTGCATTGCTTTCATAATCATACGTAACAATAATATAACCACTTTTGCTGTTGGCACCAGTGATGCCGTTGTTTTTCTGCCAACGATGATAATCGTTATCCCCACCACCACCACCACCATCTTCATCATCATCATCATCATCATCATCATCATCATCATCATCATCATCATCATCATCATCATCATCATCATCATCATCATGTGTCCCAGCGCCATCAACAGCGCCACCGTCTTCAGTTTCATCGTCATCATCACCACTATTATCAGATTTCGTGATTATCTTCTCTCCAACACCACTGTCATCTGTTTCATCGCTGTCATCACGGGTGACAATGAACTCCACGTTCTCGTAATTGGAGATGTCATTTGTGTTGTTCTTATTGTTACTGGCACTGTTGTTGTTGGGAGTGGTGGTAATGTTGTTGTTGTTGTTGTTGTTAGCGGTGGTTGTATTGATTGTGGTGATGGTATTTGTGGAGTTACAGTTTTGGGTGTTGTTATTGGTGGAGGTGGTGGTGGTGGTGGTGGTGGTGGTTCTACAGCTTTTGTTGCTATTGTTGTTGTTGTTGTTGGTGGTGGTGGTGTTGATGGCGTTGTTGTTTTTGTTCTGCTTGTAGTTGTTGTTGCTGGTGGTGGTGGTGGTGGTGGGGTTACTAGAGGTTGTAGTAGTAATGACAGTGGTAGTGTTGGCGGTATTACTACTACTACTACTACTACTACTACTACTACTACTACTACTACTACTGCTACTACTACTATTACTACTACTACTACTACTACTGCCACTACTATTACTACTACTGTTGTCGTTGTTGATGATAGTGATGATGTTAGTGGCGTTGGTAGTGGTGATCGCGGTGGTGGCGGTTACGTCGGCGGTGATGTTGGTGGTTGTGGTGATGTTGGGTTTTACATCGGTTGTTACATTGTCTTCCAGTATCCGAAGAACTTGAGCGCTGAACACTGCCGAAAGAGCAGTACTGGCTATTAAAAGACCCACTACACACGTATGCAGTACTGGTCTTCTCTCAGTCATCTTTGCCACTGCAGCTAAGTGGTGCAGTATTAGCAAATGTGCATGTGTGTGTATGTCTGTCAGTATGTGTGTGCACGCGTGTCTGTCCGTCTGTCTGTCTGTCTGTCAGTCGGTCTCTCTGTCTGTGGAGGATTTCGGTGATGTGCGTGCGTATGTGTGTACGTGCGTGTATGTGTGCATGCGTAAGTGTGTATGTGTCATTCATTGAATGTAGATACATATGCGCGTGTCTCTCTGTATATGAAATTTTGTTTGTCTATCTGTCTATTTATAGAGGATTTGGTGTAATGGTGCGGCGTGCGTGTATATATGTTTGTGTGTGCGTGTCGTTCACCGAGTGTAATTATGTAAGAGCGTGTTCGTGTCTGTGCGTGTATGATTCATTGATTGTAGATATGTAAGCGCGTCGGTGAATGTGTCTATGGCAGATTCGATGTAGATGTGCGCGCATGTACGTTTGTTTGTATGTGTGTTTGTGTGTGTTTCATTCATGGGTGTAGTTATGTATGTGGTGTGTGATTCGTTGAATGTAGTTATGTATCTGTGTGTGCTGCCTGTGGAAGATTTGTGTAGATGCACGAGTGTGTGATTTATTGAGTGTGGTTGTGTATGCGCGCGTACGCGCTCGCACATGTGTATAGATTGCGCGCATATATGTGAGTGCAATTGGATGTATATGTCTGAGATTGAGTGTAAATGTGTGAAAGAGAGAGCCAGACAGAGATTGAGTGTTGATCTGTGTGTGTTTATTCTGATGGAAGGTGAGGAAAAGAAACAAAGCGAGAAAGAGAAAAGATGTGAGAAATAGTGAAAGTAGAATGAAGAGGGAAAAGAACAGAATATGGATATATATGTGTCATATATATATAGAGAGAGAGGGGGGGATTGGCAGGTAGGCAGGCTGGTGTATAAATAAATAAATAGATAGATAGATAGATAGATAGATAGATAGATAGATAGATAGATAGATAGATAGATAGATAGATAGATAGATAGATAGATAGATAGATATGGGGAGAGAGAGCAAGACATAAGAGCAAGTCAGAGAGAGAACAAGACAGAGAAAATGCAGGAATGAGGAAGACATAAAATAATATAGAAAGAAGAGGTGGAGGATGAAAAGAAGAAAAGGGGAGGGAGAGTATGACTGTAATACATAAAAAGAGGTCATAAGAATGAATAGAAGAGGGAGAGGGGAAAGAATGGAACTGTTAAAACGTAGATATGACGGAGCCTCCACGCCGTTGTAATTCAACCTGCTAGAAATATCAACCAAAGCTTCCTGAAATCACACCTTACTATCTGATAATGAGAGGGTTGCATTGAAAAATGTAATCCTGGAATATTATATAAACGCACAGACATGGCTGTGTGATTAAAGAGTTTTCTATGCAATAACGTGGTTTCGAGTTTAGTCCCACTGCACAACGTCTTGTGCAAGTGTCTTCCACTATAACCTCGGGTTGACCAACGCCTTGATAGTGAAATTTGGTAGTCGGAACCACACACACACAGTGCCGGATTTACCATTGTGCTTAGATGTGCTTAAGCACAGGGCCACGTTGGCCAGGGAAAGGGGCATCGCCCTGCCAAATAAATTTGTTACAACGAATTTTTCAAATGTTTGGGGCCTCATAACTTAACTAGCACAGGGCCTCATTTGTCCTAAATCCTGAACTGCACACACACACACATATATATATATATATATACACATATCTACATGGACTTCTGCAAAAGTATGATGGCTATGTTGACCACATGTGTAAATGAGGCAACAAGTTGTTGCTCCTTAAATATTTGAAATCACTTCAAACTAGCCCTGGTTCTATAATAACTATTTATTTTAAAGTGCTTATATTTATCTAAAAACCTTCCATCATAAGTTTATGGAAAAACCTTTGTTATTTGATGTTCCAAACACCAGGAGGAAGTATTGTACTCTCAGACAATTAGTTTATCATTAATGAAACCAAGGTAAATTCTGGCCTGATGAGCCTCAAGGCTTTGGACAGACTTTAACCTTTAACCCTTTAGCATTTACATTTCTCTATATTTACTATTGTATTTTCATGGTAAAGGCTTTATCTCACATAATATCAAATCTATGAGATTTTGATGTTATTTATTTTGAGAACAATACCTTAACATAAGTATGAGCAGCTAGTTATGGCCAGTTTGAACAGAAAGAGATGAGAGATTTCTGGCCAGATATGGCCAGCTTAAATGCTAAAGGGTTAAATGTTTTCATCTTACCAATATACCAGCAAAACTTTACAAAGGGGAACACAGTATAAAGAGACAAACATATAAACCATCTTTCATGGAGGCCTTGAAGAAAATAATTTTCAAAACTGGGAAGGCTTGAAACAAAATCTCACCAGATGACAACTTCAATATTGGTACTGACCGCTAGCATGGTCAAGCTTAACCAGTTAAGGTCAAGTGATGCGGTATAATATAAGTAGAAAATATTTTTTTTAAATATGTGTCTGCTCCCCCACCTCCTAGGTATGACCTTGTCATGGTTAGAGGGCTTGTGTGTTCCATAAATCCGAGAGAGTGTTCCCATCTGGAACTTTGCTCCTGGTAGGGTCACCCTAGGCAGGCAGAGTAACACCATGGAGGTTCAAAACCAAGCCCCATCATCCGACTATTCTGTGGAGGACCAACAACCCACCCAGAAGAACCATCAGCCTGTTACAAAACCAACTAGAAGAAACCAGACTGCCCAACATCCAAACGAACCCCTGTATGCCCTCCACCCAGGACGAGACCATCAACTGGGAGATCTTTAAATCAAGCGTCAACCAGTCTGCACATGATGTCCTGCTTAACTCAAGACCTCTTCCTAAATAGCACTGGATGTCACTGCAGATACTGGAGATAATTAACTGTCACTGCAAGGCTTGCTTATGCAGCAACATCAATAAGTACCACCGGCTCAACCGGATATGCAACAAGGCCATCGCGGATGACTGGGAGAAGTTTTGGGCAGAAGAAGCTGAGCACCTGGAAGCAGCAGCAAGGCACAATAACTTCAGCCAGGTGTTCAACACACTCCACAGAGCCCGTGCCAGTCCCCGGATCAAGATAGCCATAGTGAATAATACCAATAGCAGCATCATCACCACGGAAACCCCCTACCTCAAACGCTGGAAGGAGCACTTCAGCCTTCTTCTTCATCACCCACCAGTCCCAATCGATCACATCCTAACCACCACCACAAACACAGATACAGGCAATGTCTCTTGCAGGCTTGATCCTGTCACTCCTGATGAAGTCAGAGCCACCCCGAAGAAGGCCAACAAACGCAAAATTCCTGGAATTTGCACTATCACTATGGAAATGTTGAAGGCAGGTGTAGGTAACATGATCCAGTGGCTCACCCACATCATCAACCATGTATGGGTGTCAGAGTGGCTCCCAAATAACAGGACCCAGGGCATCATCCTCCCCTTCTGGAAACACAAGTGTGAGAAACTCATCTGCAGCAACAACAGGGGTATCACCCTCCTCTCCCTACCAAGCAAGCTCTTCACCAAGATCTTTATCAGCTGTGTACTTACCGCCATTAGAAGCAGATATCACCCACAACAAGCCAGATTCATGCCAAATCGATCTACCACCAACCTCATTTCTGCCCTCCACCTAATAATTGAAAGATCTTGGGAGTACCACTGAGATTTCCGCCTTTATGCCACATTTGTTGACCTTAAGGCAAATTTTGACATGGTCGACCATGTATCCCTCTGGAAAATTCTCTAGCTCATCAGTGTGGCTCCCAATATCTGTTCCAACAGTTCTATATCAGTGCCGAGAGTTACATGGAGCTAAATGAGAAGGACTCTGACTGGTTACCTCTCAACTGCATAGTCAAACAGGGCTGCATGGTTGCCACCAACCTCTTTAACTAAGTCATTGACTATCTGATGACCAAGGTCTGTGAGGGACTTTCTGGTATTACATTCAGGAACTACCACCTAATTGACCTGGAGTACACATACAACACCACTCTATTCAGCAGCTCAATTGATCAGCTCAGGGATGTACTGACCATATATCAGGAGGAATCAGCAAAGCTTGGCCTTCAGGTCATTGGACGAAGACCAAGTTGATGCATATCGGAGATGGCCTGGATCCTCCCCCACTTTATATTGGCCACGATGTCATGGAGTTTTGTCAGCTCCTTCATTTACCTGGGCTCAACAGTCTCCAATAATGGGGACCTGACCCCAGAGATCAACAACAGATAGGATAGCCACTGATCTGGAAGAGAGGCATAAAATAAAACCTGATACAAATCTCTCTTCTGGGAACACTAGAAAATTCTCCTCAATACTTGAACAAAATAAATTAAAAAATTGACGAATTCACTGAGAAGGTTGTACATGGGTACTTTTGGAGTGATATCTGGAGTGTAGGAAAAGAGCATAACAGAAGTGTGGAGTGGTTGACAAACATCAAAAATGACATTGGAGATAATCAACAGGGATAATTGGTGAAAACAATTGATATGGTAACTATCCAGTGTAGAAAGATTTTAGAATCAATCTCACTCTCCTAAAGTAGTCTTCTGCAAACTTAGTTTCCATCAAATTATCCTTTTCCAAAATTCCCAGATATTTGTAGCCGATATCATTTGCTTCATGACGTCTCCTGAAGGTATTGTTATTCCGTCAACATGTTTGATCTTGCTTTGCTTCAGAATGATCACATCTCATTTCTGTAAGCCAAATTCCATTAGCATGTCCTGACTAAAGTCATGCGCCATAAGTGAACTAATTTAGGATTTGTCTCTTCCATATAATTTTAGATCATCCATGAATAATAGATGATTAACCCTTTGCTGTTGTCCCCTAAATGTATACCCTGCTTTAGCTCTTCCCAAGATCATTGTCAGAAGCACCATGTACAGTACAAACAACAATGGAGACAAAATATTTCCCTGAAATATGCCTCACCTGATTTTAATTGTACCCAAACTTTGTCGATCACATATTAAATCAGATTTTTGTTTTTCAATACTTTTACCCAAATTCTTTGCAATTCCAAAAATATATTAGGCCTTCTATAATCGATGAGTGTGGGATCAAATCGTATGCTTTATGGTAGTCAATCCATGACATTGCCATCTTAGTCTTTCTTTTTTTGAGTCTCTTAGTATTGCCTTATCAATTAGCAACTGATCTTTAGTATCTCTACATTTTCGTATACAACCCTTCTGCTCTTCTGGTAGAATATTGTTCCCATTTTACTATTGTTGTTGTTTCTGCTGCTGCATATTACACACTGTAATCATTGCCCTAGTCTATCATGCCTAATTTTATACTCCTGGGGAATTAATATTTTGCAGCCAAAATGAAGCTCTCACTCTCTGCTTTTTTTTTTTTTTTTTTTTTTTTTTTAGCTACGGATGATATACTGCCTATGCAGTTTTTTTTCTTCTCCCATTTGCCAAGTTATAATATACACGCATATAGGAGGATCTAGTTGGCAGATATATCCACTGGGCGATATGACACCTTCTTTGGTGTAAAGACAGACAAGAAGTGGTGTAAACATGCACCAAGCATGATACAGGACAACAACCTGGCCACAATCATCTGAGACATGCCCATCCAAACTGATATGGGGATATCAAGACAAACCATCCAGGTAATAATAATCAAGGACTAGAAAAAATCACATGCACACTGATAGTCATCGCAATTCCTTCTGACCAAAACATTACCCGAAAAGAAGTAGGAAAACTGTCAAAATACAAGGATCTTGAAATTGAAACACATAAAATGTAGAGCATGAAGGTAAAAACAGTGCCAATAATAATGGGTCATAGGGTATGATAGAAAAATAATTAACAAAAACATAGAAAACATACCAGAGTTCACATCACTACACAATATCCCCAAGATAGCCCTGCTAGGAACAGCCCACATCCTGCACAAAATATTATTGATTCAATAGCATAGGTGAAATAAAACAATCTCCACACATATCCAATACAAAAAGCATCTAATAAAATATAAACAAGACAATTCACACAACATATAGTCTACTGCAAGATTCTAGGTCTAAGTATAAAGTCTGTCTCAAACTCGGAGGCTCATCAGACCAGTGCTTATCTCGGTTTCTCTCCTGAAGTGACTGAAAGTACAAAACGTCCCCCTGGACAGGATGCTAGTCCATCACAGGGTTAAACCTATAGCTATTGCTAGTACTCATTTTCAGCTGTGTATACTGGAGCAACATGAAATGAAGTTTTTTTCTTAAGAACACAAGACACAATGCAGACCAGGAATTGAACCCACATCATTATGATCATAAGTCCAACACCCTCAACCCTAGGCCATGTGCCTCCATAGATTAGTAGCCAATAAAATAACACAACTCATATAACAAACAACATACACAACAAAACAAATACCAAAATAACACACAAAATTACAAACTAAAACCCCATAACAAAACAAGCTTTGTGGTGCACTAATAAGAGGTGTCTATACTCTCTCATCACACACAAAAATAATAACACAATGCTGCACACACCTCAGAAATATGGAATAATAAAAATAAGGTATAAAATAAAACATATCAAGGCCTGTATACCTTCATTGGGCAATGTGTAAAAAAATATAGATATCAATAAGTAGTACCAACATGTCCCAAAAAATGGATGGCAGACTTGAATACAGCAGATCTGATGTTATAATTATGTTAAAAAATAGTCATGAATGCCAGATTATTGATGATACCATCCCAAGACACCACAACAAAGTCTAGAAAGAAACTGAAAACATAACAAAAGATCACAATTACACAAATGTAGTCAATACAATCTAATACCATCAAGATAATTCCAATTGTTATTAGAGCTTTGGGCTTGATACCACAAAAACTAAGAGGGTATCTGAAGTAAATAGACTTTGAATCACAGATTGCTCTCATAGAAAAACTACCCTGTTGAGCAATACACATACACTCAAGCAGGGCCTCCAAGAGAAATTTTGCAAGGCAGTACAAGACCCCTTTTGGGGCCCAAAGCAGGCAAAGATTTTTCTCTTAATGGATGTTCCATAGTTGCTGTGGTGCCTTCTTATCTCTTGGGCCCTGGAACAAAGTACCGGCTGGAACCCCCTTCTCATAGGCCCTGTACTCAGGAAATTACTGTCTGCCTAAGGTTCTTGTTGTAATTCAACAGACAGTAGAATATCCAGTAATACCATATTCACTGTGCTACTGTGCAAGCTTTCAATAATAATAATATTGTGGGGGAGGGGGAGTTATTAGCCACTAACAACCCAAGTGCTGCAAAAAACCAAACCAAAACAATACACTGAAAGATAAAGTTTCAAACAGTAACATGTAAGCTGCAAGTAGTGCTGATTGAGTAGCTGAAGTAACAACACATGATCATTATGTCAAGAGTTTGTTGACATAGGTTTGGTTATTACAAGGTTAACTTTGCCTTTCATCCTTATGGGGTCGATAAAATAAAGTACCAGTAATGTACTGGGTAACTGCTGGCCTTCTGTCAAAAGTAGAAACAATTATGTCAAGAGTTCATTGACATAGGTTTGGTTATCACATTAAATAATTGTTTCTACTTTAGGCACAAGGCCAGCAATTTCCCAGTACATTACTGGTACTTTATTTTATCGACCCCGTAAGGATGAAAGGCAAAGTCAACCTCAGCGGGATTTGAACTCAGACTGTAAAGGGACGTAACTATGCTAGAAAGCATGGCGTCGAACCCTCTACCGATACTGCCAATATAATGTCAAGTGGCTATTTACAAGATCACTAGTATATGTAGTGAAGGTGTGTGGCTTTGTGCTTAGGGAATTCGGCTTAGGATCGTAAGTGAGTTCGATTCCCACCGGTGTGCTATGTCCTTGAGCAAGACACTTTATTTTGAATAACTCCAGTCCACTTAGCTAGCAAAAATGAGTTGTACCTGTAATTCGAAGGGCCAGCCTTGTCAGTCTGTGCCAAACAAAATCTCCTTGAGAACTATATTACAGGTATACTTGTTTGTGGAATGCTCAGCCACTTGCACGTTAATTTCACGAACACAGGCTGTTCCGTTGATCGGATCAACTGCAACACTTTTTCATTGCTCTGCCTCTCCTCTCTCTCTCACTTGCTGTCTCTTCCTGCTCTGAATCCTTATATAGTGTCCTCTTCATTGAAACTTTATACAACGGATAAAATTATTTTTTTTAAATTCATTACATAGTGGATTTGTGAAACAAAAACTATACTCTAAATGACACTTAAAACATTTTAAGCATCAAAATATTAAAATTTCGTAAATATTTTCTCATGAGAATTTGGCTTATATTCAAACCGACTTATATTCGAGTATATACGGTATTCAACTTCTTAATTAACACTATTAAGTTGGTGTTTGGAACAAAACTTAACAAAGATTCTTACATAAAATTATGATAGAATGTTTTAAGAGCAGAGCAGTTCTACTAGAGAACAGGTCGCAGGTGGTGGATAGCGATACGGCCACCAGATTTAATAGCTATTTGTGATCTAAGCAGGCAACTGCCAGACAAATATCAACCCTGAACCAACAGCAGTAAACTGCTAGGGGAGCTGGAGCAATGGGTGACATTTGTAACTTGCAAGAAAACTCTCACAACCCAGTGATGTAACTACGATGAGGTGAGTAGAAGTCACCTTTAAAATAGCCTAGCCTTTGCAGGTTTGATAAAGTACCAGATTGGTGACTGGCGCAAATAAGACCACTGAAACTGCAATACGATAAGGAAAACAAAGAAAAACCATACCGCTTTGTCCTACACATGGGTTAACAAGGAACGCTTTCAGGCATTAGGTAAGGGGTCTGTGCAAAAAATTGCAGTCTCCATTCCAGGTTCCATTCATTTTGAGTGAATCATTGAGAGCGAACGGTAATTTCAGCGAAATATTTTGGAATTTGTTCAGGAGAACCTGCAGAGAAAATTTAGAAATAATTGATTATCTTAGACACCTTGCCTACAACATTACTTTTTGAATTATTTTTCTTTCTAGAATTAATTATTTCGATTTTAAACGTTGTGAATTTTTAGTTCTTTCTGCCATAAAATAATGTATCGATTTTTTAAAATTTTTTATTTAACCGTTGTAAAGGTGTAATTAGATTTCTACTATATTATTATTTCTATCAACTTTGCTCAAAGCATCTTTAAAAAAACAGTTTGAGGTTCGCTCAAACTGACATCGCTTAATAAGCATCGCTCAAAATGCACATAATTTTAACTTTGTTCAAAATGACTTCACTCAAAATCACTTCACTTAACTTCACTACACTCAAATGACTGGACACGCCATTTCATGCTGCAAAAACTGGCGTTGGCCTGCAACCTGTCATGGGAGGTGTTGGATGGACGCACAAAGGGTGCATATCCTGAGACTCTAAAGAACGTCCAGAAGGGACCAAACCTTGACAGTTAGAACCTGGAACATCACAACTCTTACAGGTAAAGAGCAGAAACTAGTGGCGGAGGTTAGATGCTACCAGCTAGATATAGTTGGGGTTTCATCAACAAAGTTCCGTGGCTATGATACTGTAGATTTGGAGGAGGAGGAGGATATTTAAGATAAATATAAACACTTTAAAATGAACAACATGTTTGTATTATAGAACTAGAGGTAGTTTTAGAGAGTTTGTTATCAAACGGTCTAAGACAACCACTTTAACCTTTTTGTTACCATATTTCTAATGTTTTAATTAATTCCCACAAAATCGAGGTAAGGGTAGCACTGCCTTGATGATGACTATCAGTCAGAAACAATCATTGGTAGTTCCCCCTTTCCCTGCTCCTTGCTACTGCTGGAATTCTCTAAATGCCATTACCTTCCAAAATTCATAGCTAAAGGCTTTTAAATGTTTATTTCTAAACAGCATATACCATTAGATATAGAAAATGTATATGCATATATATATATATACACACACATAGATATACATACACACATACACACACACACACATATATATATATATATATATATATATATATATACATACAAACACATACATACATATATATATATATGTCACGTTCTGATGTCAGTAACTGAAACAATATTTATTAAACGATGATCACGTCGGGGTCACCACTTTAGGCGGGCGATGGTCGTCAGTCATCCCGTCTAATTGGTTATTGGTTACTGGCACATAGTCAAACAAGGAAGAAGTAACATACCTCGATTTTATGTTATAAAAACATTTTTAATAGGAGCAATTACAGAATATATACAAATACATTAGTGCTCCTAGGTTGGGGTATATTTAAGTCGTCATATACTGCTGCATGGTGTGATGTCATCCTTTGGATCACTGCAAAGAGATAGCACGTCTATACAGCCCGAGGCGATCATCGTTTAATAAATATTGTTTCAGCTACTGACGTCAGAACTGAGGGCAGTTAATCGACTGCCTTCACAGTCGACGCTAGATAGCGTGATCTTCTACATATGTATGTAAAAGGTAAACAGAAATAACAACACAATCGGAACAGTATATGGAAGGAATATATTAGGTTAACGCTTGAAATAGCAGGAAGAGGGTCTTAACGTTTTGGACACTAGTCCTTCATCAGAAGAAAGAATGAGATATAAGATAGATTGGAATTGGAAAAAAATGTCTTTAGATAAAAATAACAGGTCCATTCATGTTGACATATATATATGAACGAGACATGGTCACCTGATCAATCTTGGCTCAAGTGGGACAATTCTCGTCTAACCCATGCTAGCATAGAAGATAGGCATTAAACGATGATGATGATATATATACAAATACATACATATATTAAATTTACTCTGGCAAATTTATTCTTAAATTCCTCTCCTCCAAGCCAAAACATGCTAGCATGGTAGCCCATGCACCACTCCTCTACAGTACTGCCAGGTGTCACTCATTTACCCTAAGGCCATCCTATCCTTCCCTCTAGTAACAGGCAGCCCAACCACCACTCTTACTGGCCCCCGCTGCCACACCCAATCACTATTCCCGACTCAGTCAAATATTGTAGCACTTTAGTGTTGGAATTTAGTTGTACTGGTACCACAAGCTGGAATGGCTCTACCAGCATGTCCCACTCACCATCCTCCAGGGAAATGCCTTCTCTATTCTGTAGCAGAGGATAGAAAATTCAAGCATGTTTTGCAACGTGAGGACCAGAAACAGGAGGTGTTCAAGATTGCGAGGCAGTGTGTCAGAGAGAGTTGTGATATCATTGGAGAGAAGTGTATCCGGAATGATAAAGGTGAGCTTGCCCTCACAAGTGCTGAGAAGAAAGATGCATGGAAGAGTCATTATGATAGATTACTAAATGTGGAGAATGCATGGGAAGAAGAGACCCTACCCCAAGTAGACCCTATAGAGGGGCCAGCAGTACAAATCAGCAGCAGCATAGTAAGTAAGGCAATCAAAGATATGAAGATGGGGAAGGCAACAGGTCCATCGGGTATAGCTGCCGAAATGCTGAAGGCATCTGGGTCTGTAGGTCACACTATAACCACACATATTGTTAACAAGGTAATACTAGAAGGTGTCATACCAAAAGATTGGTGCAGTAGCATCATTGTCAACTGCTACAAAGGTAAAGGTGATGCACTAGATAGAGGAAACTATAGAGGTATAAAGCTGATGGACCAGGTCATGAAAGTAACAGAAAGAGTTATAGCACAGTTGATTAGGGACCGGGTGAAAATAGACGAGATGCAATTTGGGTTTGTACCAGGAAGAGGCACCACTGATGCCCTCTTCCTTGTGAGGCAGCTACAGGAAAAGTACCTAGCTAAAAGTAAGCCACTCTACTTGGCATTTGTCGACCTTGAGAAAGCCTTTGACAGAGTTCCCCGTGCTGTAATCTGGTGGGCTCTTAGAAAACTAGGAGTAGATGAATGGCTTGTGAAAGCGGTACAAGCCATGTATAGGGGAGCAGTCAGCAAAGTTAGGATTAGCAATGAGTATAGCGAGGAATTTAGCGTACAGGTTGGGGTCCACCAGGGCTCTGTTCTTAGTCCCCTCCTGTTCATCATAGTCCTGCAGGCAATAACGGAGGAGTTTAAGACCGGATGCCCATGGGAACTCCTGTATGCTGATGACCTCGCACTTATAGCTGAATCTATGGTAGAACTAGAAAATAAATTCCAAACTTGGAAGCAGGGACTAGAAAGAAAGGGTCTCAAAGTCAACATGACAAAGACTAAGGTTCTTGTAAGTAGACGAGAAAACAGAACCCAGATCCCCTCAGGGAAATGTGTAGGTAGGAACTCCATTCTCTGCCCCAAATGCAAAAAGTGGGTACACAAGAGATGTAGCGGGATCTCAGGAAGCTTAATTAAGAATGTAGGCTTCACATGCAGCAGCTGTGCTGGGACAGCAAGCAGCAAACAGCCACAGGAAACAAGTACCACCAAACTCTGGGAGGGCCCTGTAGAAACAGTAGACAGTTTCTGCTACCTAGGTGACCGAATTAGCAGCGGAGGTGGGTGTTCAGAAAGTACAATAACTAGGGTAAGAACGGGATGGAAGAAGTTCAGGGAGCTACTGCCACTGCTAGCTGCAAAAGGCTTCTCCCTCAGAATGAAAGGCAGACTGTATGATGCGTGTATCCGAACAGCGATGTTGCATGGTAGTGAGACCTGGGTGCTGAAGGTGGAAGACTTACGTAGATTAGAGAGAAACGAAGCCTGCATGCTCCGATGGATGTGTAATAGTAATATACGCCAACGACAAAGCATAAATGAATTGAGAGAGAGACTGAGCATAAGAGGAATCAAATGCTGTGTGCAGGAGAGGCGGTTGCGCTGGTATGGACATGTGATGCGTATGAAGGATGACAGCTGCATAAAAAGGTGCAGAGCACTAGAAGTTGATGGAAACCGCGAAGTGGGGAGACCCAAGATGACTTGGGATGAGGTGATAAAAGCCGACCTTACCCAATTACACCTCTCAAAGGCGATGACACACGACCGTGACCTCTGGCGTCACGCTGTAATACAGAGTACCCGACCTCCCATGGCTACAAGCTGAAGCTGAAGCATATAGACAATATGCCCCCACATCCCCCACCGCAAGGTGGTCGTGGAGGTGCCCCGGCAAAAAAGCACGCAGCCCACACTGTAAAGTGGACGTGTAGGCGCCACGGAAAAGCACCCAGCACTCACTGTAAATGAGGTTGGTGTTAGGAAGGGCATCCAGCTGTAGAAATCAAGCCAAATCAGTTCCTGTATGAGCAAGGCATGGTCAGCCGACCAGACACTGCCCACAACAGGACAACCCGTCTAACCCATGCTAGCGTGGAAGAACGGACGTAAAATGGTGATGATGATGATGATTCTGTCCGATGGAGCCACAGGGCAGCCAGCATGTTAGCCCCTATTGGTCACAATAGTGAGAGATGGGGAGAGCGGGAGAGACAGAGTCAGTGACAGTGAGCGTTTGGTTCTTTTGTGCTATTACTAACAGGAAGCTATCTCCTTTATCTAGTATGCAACTACATCACATCCCTCTCTATCTATTCATCTCCACAAAATGCACAAGATGATGATTATGGTGACAATATTAAAATAAAACAAGAAACCATTTAGTGTTATGTCTGTTTATTGTGTTAGGGTCATTTTAGTAACAGTCCTGTTCACAGTTGATTGCATCGTGTGAATGTTATGAACCAGTCTGTCACTTTGGACTAAGAAAATGTTACATACCCCAGATGAGATTAACTACCAAACCATACAACCTGATGGATAAAAAATAAAAACGAACAGCCAAATAAATGCTCTACTTCTTCTTTGGAAGGGGGGGGGTTCGGGGAATAAAGGAGATAGTAGAGAGTTGGAGAGACAAGAAAAGAAAAGAATAGACAATGAGGTGGTGAAAGAGGGTATGGACATCAGCAATAGAGTTAGATATAATATTTAGTTAATAAATGAAACAAACAAACACAGGAGGCAATTTTACAGTTATATTAGGTTCATGCTTGGTGGAAGTGGTGGAGGTTTCAATGTTTCGGACAGAAGTCTTTCTTCAGGAAATTTCAGATGAGAAGAGAACAGATATACATAATAGTCAGTAGGCCCAGAGCCCAGAGCCCATCACCCTCTCCTTCCCCTTTTTTCTGTGGCCCAAGAGTCCTTGCTTTTTCCCTCCTTTTCCTCTACTTTCCCATACAGCCAGATCTGCCCTTATTTACCCCTTCCCCTTTTTCTCATTACTTAATTTCGTTTTTATCTTTTACATACTTCCATCATTGTATGACTTCATTTTTTTATTTGTAATGTTATTTTTATCACACAGCTGATATATGTGTATCTAATAAAAAATATAGAGAACGAGAACATCAGAAGTGTACAAGGGTATAAAGATATAAAATACAAAGACATGGATAATGTCAGAGGAAGCAGTTAAGGGTAGTAAAGAATAAAGATAATAAATATAAAAAAAAAGAAGAATGTAAATGTCAAAAGTGGTTAACAGGATTGATAGAGTAATAAAAGTTCTGGGTCATCTATCTTTAGTATGTCACAGTATATTTAGCAGTTTGTTATACATACATATAAATACGCCTATATATGTGTATATATATATATATAATAACTGATCAGACTGGATCCCCAAGTGAAACTAGCTAAATTCATGGATGTTATTCAACCACCTTACTCAGGGCCTATCCTTGGGTCTCCTGCCAGTTGGTTTTGCACTGATCTGATAATTTTTTTTTTAATTCTTAGTGTTTGATTGAACTTTTCCAAAATGATTGATAATATTTATGTTGGCAGTGAGATAATAATTTGCTGCATTTATTGATGAGTCCCATTGTGTGTTTCAATATCCCTACAGCTTTCACTGAATGTAAATTGCCTTACATACATATTTTGAAATTCCTTATGAATTCTACTAGTGACATGTGTTGTCTTTTTAAATTAATATTTCTAAATTAATGTATGTGATTGTAAAATCTTCTTTTGAATGGCAGAGCTGCAACTCCTATTTAGTAAAATGCTTCATTGTATGTTGATACCATGCTTATATATTACATTCTCAGTTAAGTACTTGTTATTTAGAGGGCATTACATTAGAGATTCTATAATTACACTTTTAGATTTATTACCTGTAGAATTAACCCCCATATTATTGTTTGGTGTCTGTTGTGTGCTCAATATTTGTGATGTATTGTGATTGAGGGATATTTTAATTTTTATCTGTCATGTATACTTATTTATTTTCATACTATATATTTGTTTTGTATGTTATTTAATGTCCTTTATGTATGTAATAAAAATTCTCCGCTAGTTCTGCAGTTATTGGTGTATAATATTCACATGACAATATCAGTTGTGAGCAGGACTATTACTGAAATGACTGTAACCTATTAAGCAGATACACGCTCTAATTCAATGGATAAGTGTTTGCCTGGATTTAGAGAACTAATGAAATATATTTGTATTATCTTGGGAGGTGTAGTCTTTTTATTCTATACCACAAATCAGTCATCTGTATCAAACGCTGACTGTGGTGTATGCCTAGATTATCAATAATCTTCTAAACCAAAATGTGTGTGTGTGTGTGTATTAGTATAGTACCCGGGAAAACAATGGGGTTTATAGTAGAAGATATTTAATATAATCAAGCTTAGAATAGATGTAGGAAATAGACTGGTGATAATTACATCTACCTATGCTCTACAGGACCGAGTAAAGAACAAAAGAACAGGTTCTATGAGGAACTTTTACAGACAACTTCAGGTATTGATGAAAGAGAATTCTTCATCTTGGCATTTCACTAGACATGTGGGACAGCTTCACAATGAATTCAGTGGAGTTCACCGTGGCTATGACTATGGTTCAAGGGAAGAAGAGGAATTGAGGCTCCTGGAATTCTGTGATGCAAATGGACAAACCATTTGCAAAACAACTTTCCTGAAACCCACTAACCATCTCATCTTGTATCAATCAGGCAAACATACAAGCCAGATTGATTTTTTACTTGTAAGATAAAGAGATAAATGGATTGTAATAAATACTAAGGCCATCCCTAGTGAAGAATGCACCACCCAGCACACGTTAGTTATTAGTGACATCAAAATAAACACAAGACAGTAAAAGACATGCAGGATAATATAGAGATGGAAGGTGTGGATCTAAAGGACCCCTCGGTTAATTATAGTTTTAGAAATGCCTTACAGGATGCAGTTGATGAGAGGGGTGACGAACTAGATACATATAACCTAGAGGATAACTGGAAATTTTTATGTGACAACCATTCGCAAACTACTGACAAGACTTGCAACTGAAGTAAAGTGCCAGCCAGACAGAGGGTGAGCTAGTTGTGGAACAACACAGTCAATAGAGCCATTAAAGACAAAAGCCAGGCATGGAAAGACTGTAAAAAGGAGGATAGCAGAGACTGGTAGCAGGTAGCTCAGAAATAAGCTAGACAACAGGTATACACAGCTCAGAGAGAGGCCGAAGAAAGTAAATTTGCCAATGTCTTGAGACATGAGGATCTGAGACATGAAGTTTTCCATATTGCAAGACAGTGTAAATCAAGATTTTGTTGGGGGAAAATGAGTTAGAAATTACGCTGGTGCACTTAGCACCACTGATGCTCAAAAGAAAGAGGCCTGGAAATGTTACTATGGGAGATTGATGAATGTAGAGAATGAATGGGAGGAAGAGAAACTACCACCATCTTACCCAAAGGAAGGACCACCTATTGAAGTTGATAATGTTAGGGCCAAAGAAGCAATTAAGGAGATGAAGAATGACAAAGCTGCGGGACCATCAGAGATAGTATTGGGTGAGGTAGGAGTCAAACTAGTAACCAGCATAATCAATCAAATAATGCAAGACTGACTCATACCCAATGACTGGTGCAGCAGTACAATCATAAATTGTTACAAGGGCAAAGGTGATGCACTAGAAAAGAGTAACTATAGAGGAATAAAACAAAAGGACCTAGTTATGAATGTGAAGGAAAAACTCATAGCACAGTTAAATAGAAATAGAGGAGATGCAGTTTGGTTTCATGCTTGGGAAAAGTACTACAGATGCCCTCTTCTTAGTGAGGCAACTGCAAGAGAAGTTTCTAGCCAAGAATAAGCCACTATGTTTAACTTTTGTTGATCTAGAGAAGCCCTTTGACAGAGTACCTCTGTCAAGGGTGGTCCTGAGAGCAGTGCAAGCTATGTACAAAAGAGCTGTAAGTAAAGTGAGAATATAAAGTGAGTTTAGTGAGGATTTCAAGGTACAGGTAGGAGTTCAACAAGGTTCAGTTCTTAGCCCATTGCTGTTCATAATAGTTCTTCAGGACATGAAGAATTTAAAATGGTCTGTCCGTAGAAACTTCTCTATGTTGATGATTTGGTCCTTTTAGCTGAAACCATAAAAGAACTAGGTAATAAGTTCCAATTATGTAAACAGAATTTAGAATCAAAAGGTATGTGAGTAAACTTAGCGAACGTAAAATTGGACGTAAAATTAATGATGATGATGATGATGGTAATAATGAATTCCTTGAATACAAGATGCTTGAATACTAAAGTTTTCCTGGATGTTCCCCTTTTATCATCCTGGCCATCATCGTATTTCTTTTTTTTATTCATTTAAATCAATTACAGTATTTTTCTTTCATGTTTTCTTTAATAAAATTATCAAACATATATCCACTGAATTACAACGGTTTTGTTCTTTCTATCTATCTATCTACTTATCCTCAGGCTGCTATTAGAATTCAATGTTTTGTTGTTGTTCCTTTTGTTCTTCTTGTCTAAAAATAGATATTGGCAAATATAGACACATAGATAGCTATACATAGATGGATGGATAGGTAGGTAGACTGATAGGTAGGTAAATAAATAGACAGTTAGGCAGATAGATTGATAAAGACAGGATTGATAAACAGACAGATAGATAGATACATAGGTAGATAGAGAGAGTGGGGTGTGAGAGAAAGAGAGAAACACACAGACAGCTAGAAAAACAGACAGATAGATAGGTAGATAGATAGATACTGTTGTTTATATTGTCTGAAGGTAGCAATAGACTGTGTGTCAGAGAGAGATATAGGGTGGAAAATCCATACTCAAGTGGTTATTACTAGGTTCAAGTGTTTTCATTATATGTATATGTGAATGTGTGCATATATATACTGAGGACTGACAGTGAACCTAGCTAAGACAAAAGTGTTGATGAGTAGAAAAGAGGACAAAACTCTGATTCCATCAGGGAAATGGCCATGTTCGATATGTAGAAAAGGAGATAGCATAAATTCTATAAAATGTACACAATGCAGATCCTGGGTACACAAGAGATGTAGTGGGATAGCAGGCAAACTAACAGGTAGGGAGAAATACGTATGCAGTAGATGTACAGGGAAATTAGACAGCAGAAGTCGCATTGATAGACACATTTTTCAAATGCAGGCATGTGCTATAGAAGTGGTTGATAGCTTCCAGTACCTAGGAGATCAGATTAGCATGGGAGGAGGGGGGTGTTCCGAGGCCATAGTACCTAGGAGATCAGATTAGCATGGGAGGAGGGGGTTGTTCCAAGGCCATAGTACCTAGAATAAGGACGGGTTGGAAGAAGTTTAGGGAGCTGCTTCCTCTGCTGACGAAGAAGGGTTTCTCCCTGCGTACGAAAGGCCGGTTATATGATGCCTGTGTGAGGAGCACGATGCTGCATGGTAGTGAGACATGGGCAGCAACTGCAGAGGATATGTGACGGCTGGAGAGAAATGAGGCAAGCATGCTATGTTGGATGTGCAATGTCAATGTGCATGAACAACCCAGCATGAATGTGTTAAGAGAGAAACTGTGTCTGAGAGGGATAGAATGCAAGAGAGGAGACTGAGGTGGTATGGACATGTGATGTGCATGGAGGATGACTGATGGGTGAAGAAGTGCCAGGAAATGCCAGTTGAAGGAAGACGTGGTAGATGTAGACCACGAAAAACATGGCCGGAGGTGGTGGGAGCAGACCTCAGATCATTGAAGCTCACGGTAGAGATGACGAAGGAGCGTGACAAGTGGAGAGATGCTGTGCTGAATAAGACCCGTCCCACCCTTGCAATGATGATGGGGGGAACTAAAAGGACGAAAAAACGGGTCAGTACTATACGAACATGCTAGACAACAACATGACGGTAACATAGACAACATAGAAATTAGAATAATATCTAAACATAGGAATGACCCAGCAGATAGGCAAATCAGAGAGGCCAGTGAAATAGAAATTAGAAGACCAAAGCTAAACAGAAAGAATGAGTGGAACAACAACAACACCCAAACAAACAACACTGACCTAAGAGAAGTATAAATAAGTAAATAAATAAATAAATAAATAAAATTAAATAAAATAAGATAAATAAATACATACACAAGCACATAAACACACACTAGTCACCCAGCAGACACAACACTATACACACTAGTCACACATCACACTATACACACACACGCAAACGCATGCGCAATGAAGACAAAATAAAATAAGATAAACAAACAAGCAAATAAATAAATAAATATATAGACAGACTGAACAAAAAAAAAATGGCGTAGACATACAACACAACAGGAGGAACAATGAATATAACACCACTGACGATGTTGCAGATGTGCAACGAAAGATTTATGTAAATTATGTAAACTATATATATGTGTTTGTGTCTATATTGTATCTGTATTATTTTTGACCGCCGGTCAGTCAATGGCAACATTGAGAACCAAGTAAATTAGATCGCAGATATAAAAGACAGCGAGAAGCGAAAACCAACCAAACAGTGAGTGTGTTCTGTTATTAATTCTGGCAATATTACGCAAATATGACCCTCCCCAAATATAACAATATATATATATATTTATATATATATATATATATACACTCACACATATAATTGTTTCTACTTTAGGCACAAGGCCAGCAATTACCAGTGCATTACTGGTACTTTATTTTATCGACCCCGTAAGGATGAAAGGCAAAGTCAACCTCGGCGGGAATTGACACTCACACATATAATGACACTAATACACATGCACATCACTTTGCATTCCTACTCATTAACAAGACTACCTAACGGTTGCCTTGTTTCTTGTTTTCACTCTTGATTTCAGATTTTTTTTGTCTATACTTCAGACCTTTTTTACTGTTTCTCCTTTGTGATCCTGTCTCTATCTTGTACTCCTGAAGAAGGGCTTAAGCCCGGCATGTTGCACTTTCTTTCCTCTTTCCAATATAAAGCGTGAAACTAATAAGACATTTTGTACCTCTGTTTGTTGACTCCTTGAACTATATATATATATATATTGGGTTGGACAGAAAGTTCCCGCAGTTTTTCAATAGGAGGTATTTTGGAAATGTTGACAGTTGTGCACATATATAAGAAGTGATGTTGGTATGCACTGTGTGCATTTCTCATTTACTATTATGCTATCAAAGTGGAAGCAGCATGGATCTATCCAAATTGTTTATTTGTAGCTGTTTAATTTATGACTTCAAATTTGGCCTAACTTCATTAGCATCGAATTGTTGCAATAACAATATATTTGGATCACACACCATGCCTGAACGCAGTGCCAGAGACTGATTCACATGCTTCCATTCCAGTGATTAAAGCCTTGAAGATTGACGTCATGCAGGACATCCATCCAACTTTAATGACAAGCAACTGCATGAGCTAGTGAAAGCCAGACATCACGTCAACTCTTCTGTTGCTTAACCCTTTAGCATTTAAACTGGACATATCCAGCCAGAATTCTCTCACCTCTTTCTGTTCAAACTGGCCATAACCAGATGCTTATACCGATGTTAAGGTATTGTTCTCAAAATAAATAATGTCAAAATCTCATAGATTCGATATTATGTGAGATAAATCCTTTACCATGAAAATACAATAGTATTTATAGAGTAATACAAATACTAACGGGTTAAGACATAGAAAACAACCATCCTCAATCACTTGCATGCAATAGGGAAGGTCTACAAACTGGACCAATGGGTGCCCCACAATCTAGCTGACCATAATCATGAATGTCAGGCAGCAGCTGCAACTTCTCTGCTCTCCTACCATCACACAACCAACTAGTTACATTCCATTGTCACTAATGATGAAAAATGGTGTCTTACATTAATGTCAAGTGCAAGTGAGCTTGGGTTGATAAATAGAATGCACACCAATGGCAAGCAAAGTCTGGCCTCCACCCTCACAAGACCCTACTGAGCATCTGATGGACTGGAAAGGTATCATCCACCATGAGCTGCTCCCACTGAACACCAGCATAACTTTTGGTGTCTATTACAACATCTTGACAGATTAACAGTAAAAATCACACAGGTGGGCCCACACCATGGTCCTGTTTGATTCCTTCATGATAATACTCGGCCGCATATATCAAAGATGGCCTGTAAGAAGCTGCTGGAGCTAGGTTGGGAGGTTCTGCCCCACCTGCCATAGTTGTCCAACTTTGTACCTACAGACTAGCACCGTTTTCTCTCAATGAACAATGCAATGCAGTCAAAGACCTTTGCCAATAGACCAGCAAAATCTGTGGCTGACGGAATTCTTTGGATCGATGCCAGAATAATTCTACAGGGATGGAATCATGTGTCTTTCTAAACGATGGCAGAAGGAAATCACAAATGATGGCGATTATTTTGACTTGTAAAATTTTCATATATATATATGTAGGCAAGCCGTCTAGGAGGGCTACCACTCCGAATAAATTGGTGCTGGGTAGATAAGTCCCTTAAGTCCAGTAAGACGACCTCTCTAGTGCTGGTGGTACAAATAAAAGGACCCAGTCCATGCTGTAAAATGGAGGAGCAGAGAAGGCCCCTGAGTCCAGTAAGACATCCGCTCTAGTGCTGGTGGCACGAATAAAAGCCACCAGTCCATGCTGTAAAATGGAGGGGCAGAGAAGGCCCTCTGAGTCCAGTAAGACATCCGCTCTAGTGCTGGTGGCACGAATAAAAGCACCCTGTCCATGCTGTAAAGTGGTGCTGGTGTTAGGAAGGGCATCCAACCAGTATACAACAAATGAGAATTGCAACAACTGCATCAACAGCAATAACACTAACCATGTTAGGGTTGCGCATGGTAGTGGGGTGGCTGATGAGGCCATGTGCGAGAACCCCCCCCCCCTCCCCCCGACTGTCACCAAGCAATCGCACTACAGGAAAAAGAACAAGAATATGAAGACGTCGCATCTCAGAGTTGCAACACTTAATGTTGACCCTCTCGCAGGTAGATCTGGTGAAATAGCGGAGATGCTGGAGAGAAGGCATGTGGATATGTGCTGCGTGCAAGAGGTGAGATGGAGAGACCAATCGCAGGCAAACATCTTAGTTATAAGCTTTTCTGGGTGGATAATGGTGATGGGTTAGGTGGGGTGGGCATATTACTGGCTGAGAGATGGATCAATAAGACAATAGAGGTAGTTTGAGTTAGTAATAGAATAATTAAGCTTAGATTAGTTGTAGGCAGGAGACTACTGACAATCATCTCTGCCTATGCTCCCCAGACAGGCCTAGGTAAAGAAGAGAAATACTGCTTTTATTAGCAACTTTTCCAAACAGCCTCAATGACAGAGGACGGAGACATTGTTATGTAAGCAGGAGATTTCAATGGTCATGTTGGACAGCTCCAGGATGGTTACACTTGGGTACATGGTGGGCACCATTACGACTCAAGAAATGAAGTAGGAGCGAGACTTCTTGAATTTTGTGATTCAAGTGCACTAACCATTTGCAACACTAACTTCCAGAAACCTGCCAACCACCAAATAACCTACAAATCAGGCAAGCACATAAGCCAGATTGACTTCTTGCTAGTTAGGCAGTGGGACAGGCAGATGATGTCAAATAACAAGGCATACCCTGGGGAAGAATGTACCCCACAGCATAGGTTAGTTGTTAGTGATATCTCAGGAAGCAAGAGACGGAATGAGACATACAGAAAGGTGTGGAAAAGAAAGGTCTGGAAGCTAAAAGACCTTTCATTAAAATATAAATTTAGCAAAGCCCTTCAAGTGTAAGATGAAAAAGAAGAGTCGTATGACAGATGATAACTGGAATTTCTTACGTGACAACTTACTGCAGGCTACTGAAGAAACTTGTGGCTGGAACAGAGCTCCAACCAGACAGAGAGTGACCTGGCACACTAGATAGGGCCATTAGAGACAAAAGACTAGCATGGAATGCTTGAAAAAATGGTGGAAGTAGAGAAGGATATACAGCTGCTAAGAGAGAAGCTAGATGTCAGGTGTACTTAGCACGCAGGGAGGCTGAGAGTAGGAGGTTTGCCAATGTTCTGGGACAGGAAGATCAGAGACATGTGGTGTTCCGCATTGCAAAGCAGTGTGTCAGTGCAAATCAGGATGTTGTTGGAGATAAGTGTGTCCGGAATGATGCCGGTGTACTTAGTGTCACGAATGATCAGAAAAAGGAGGCCTGGAAATGTCATTATGAGAAACTGATGAATGTGGAGAACGAATGGGAGAGAGAGAAATTACCCCCAGTAGATCTGTCAGAGGGACCAGCTACTGAGATTGACGAATATAGGGTCCAAGAGGCGATTAAGGAAATGAAAAATGGTAAGGCCGCTGGACCGTCGGGGATAGTTGCTGAGATGCTGAAGGCATCAGGGGACATAGGCACTAAACTGGTTGCACACATCATCAATCGGGCTATATATGGTGGTGTCATACCCCAAAACTGGTGCAGCAGTATTCTCATAAATTGCTACAAAGATAAAGGGGATGCTCTGGAGAGGAGCAATTATAGGGGCATAAAACTGATGGATCAGGTTATGAAAGTGGCAGAAAGGATATTAGCGCAACTAATTAGAGAAAGGGTCAAACTAGATGAGATGCAGTTTGGTTTTGTGCCCTGGAAAAGTACAACAGATGTCCTCTTCTTAGAGAGACAACTACAAGAGAGGTTCTTAGAGAAGAATAAGTCACTATACTTAGCTTTTGTTGACCTAGAGAAGGCCTTTGATAGAGAACCCCGATCTGTCATCTGGTGGTCCCTAAGGAAACTAGCTGTTGAGGAATGGCTTGTGAGGACAGTGCAAGCTTTGTACAGAGGTGCTGTCAGTAAAGTCAGGGTAGGAATGGAGTTTAGTGAGGAATTCCAGATACAAGTAGGAGTACATCAGGTGTCAGTCCTCAGCCCGCTCTTGTTCATTATAGTCCTCCAAGCCATAACAGAGGAGTTTAAGACTGGCTGTCCATGGGAACTTCTCTATGCTGATGATCTGGTTCTTATAGCAGAATCAGTAGAGAAGCTAGAGAATAAATTCTGGCTATGGAAACAGCAGTTGGAAGCAAGAGGACTGAGAGTGAACCTAGCTAAAACAAAAGTGTTGATGAGTAGAAAAGAGGACAAAACTCTGATTCCATCAGGGAAATGGCCATGTTCGATATGCAGAAAAGGAACTGGCATAAATTCTATAAAATGCACACAATGCAGATCTTGGGTACTCAAGAGATGTAGTGGGATAGCAGGCAAACTAACAGGTAGGGAGTAATATGTATGCAGTAGATGTACAGGGAAATTTGACAGTAGAAGTCGCATTGCTAGATACATTTTTCAAATGCAGGTGGGTGCTATAGAAGTGGTTGATAGCTTCTGGTACCTAGGTGATCAGATTAGCATGGGAGATGGGTGTTCCAAGGCGATAGTATCTAGAATAAGGACGGGCTGGAATAAGTTTAGGGAGCTGCTTTCTCTGCATATGAAAGGCCGGTTATATGATACCTGTGTGAGGTATGCGATGCTGCATGGTAGTGAGACTTGGGCAGCAATTGCAGAGGATATGCGACGGCTGGCGAGAAATGAGGCAAGCATGCTTTGTTGGATGTGCAATGTCAATATGCGTGAACGACCAAGCATGGGTGTATTGAGAGAGAAACTGTGTCTGAGAGGGATAGAATGTAGTGTGCGGGAGAGGAGACTGAGGTGGTATGGACATGTGATGCGCATGGAGGATGATCAATGGGTGAAGAAGTGCCAGGAAATGCCAGTTGAAGGAAGACGTGGTAGAGGTAGACCACGAAAAATATGGGTGGAGGTGGTGAGAACAGACCTCAGATCACTGAAGCTCACGGTGGAGTTGACGAAGGACTGTGACAAGTGGAGAGATGCTGTGCTGAATAAGACCCGTCCCACCCATGCAAGCAGGGAAGAGCGGACGTAAAATGATGATGATGATGATGATGATAATTGTTTCTACTTTTGGCACAGGGCCAGCAATTATCCTAGTGCATTACTGGTACTTTATTTTCTGAACCCAGTAAGGATGAAAGGCAAAGTTAACCTCAGCGTAATTTTAAATTAGACCTTAAATGGCTGTAACTCTATGCAGCAAAGCATGGCGTTCAACTCTCTACCGATACTGCCAGTCCAACACCCTATATATATATAATTGTTTCTACTTTAGGCACAAGGCCAGCAATTACCCAGTACATTACTGGTACTTTATTTTATCAATCCCGTAAGGATGAAATGCAAAGTTAACCTCAGCGGGATTTCAACTCAGATCGTAAAGGCCCATAACTCTATGCTGCAAAACATGGCGTCTGACCCTCTAACAATACTGCCAATCCACCACCCTTGAGTAGGAACGAGGTATCACTAGAGTATCATTATGTTTATTCATGCATGTCACGTATTTCACGATTGATCAGCTCAAGGTTAATTAAAGAATCCACAATGATGAACTAGTGATTCCAGAGGTGGGCCCGATCAACACCGATCGTACCTTGTGCTGACCAATGTGAATAAATATAATTGTTTCTACTTTTGGCACAAGGTCAGGAATTGTTCCAGTATATTACTGGTACTTTATTTTATCGACCCCGTAAGGATGAAAGGCAAAGTCAACCTCGGCAGGATTTGAACTCAGACCATAAAGGGCCGTAACTCTTTGCTGCAAAGCAAGGCGTCTGACTCTCTACCGATTCTGCCAATCCAAAATATGATGATGCTATATCAATACCTTGTTCCTATTTTTTATTATTATTAATACTCTGCTTCTTAATGGTACTGACTACAGTGTAATACGAAGTGTAGGATACCACATCAGCAACCGGACCCACATTGGCATTGAGTGTTCAAACTGGTAAACCAATAGTAACTAAATATTACGCACCAATAAAACTATATACATATAGCAGTACTATTCACATATTGCATTATTTAGACATCAACATTTGAGAAAAACAATGACACTTGTTACCTGAGTATGGAAGCTTAAAGACATTATCATCGTATACGGGGTAGAATGGCGCATCCTTCAGAGGACCAATCCCTATAGTGAAGGAGCAAAAACGTGTTCGCTATTAGTGAAAAATAAAGGATATTACAGATATTTGAACTGTAAGATGTAGATGTTCAGAAAATGCTTACATATGAACACAACTACTTGAGGCATGGGCCAGTACTATCACAAACCTACAACCACCTTAAACAACTACACCAAGATTCATATATTTACAGACACACACATACTACGTATTCCAAACAATCCTAAACATATGACAATGCTCTTAACAAATTTCACAGTAATATCACAAACTCACAACCACCTTAGATAACTTCACACCAAGATACGTATAAATGCATACACGTGCAAGTATGCACACACACAATTAACATTTTACTCCAATACACACCTTATTACACCTGAATAACAACAATATTAGTAAGAGTAATTCCCCCTGAATTAGGAAAACATTTAACTAAAAGCTAATTAACCATAATGTGTATGTGCCACGCTGTAATGTGGCCGTGTAGGTAACACGGTAAAAACGTCCCAGTCCACACTGTAAACGTGGTTGGTGTTAGGAAGGGCATCCAGTCGTGGAAAACCTGCCAGACAGTCCTATACGAGCGAGACGACCAATCTTGCCTCAAGTGGGACAATTCCCGTCTAAACCCATGCTAGCGTGGAAGATAGACATTGAACGATGATGATAATTATGATGAGCAAGAGTTATTCCCCTGCAGGAAAAAAAATATTCAGTTAAGACATGGGGTTATCCCCCTTACATCTAATGCGATTTCATTTAAATGTGTCGGCCATCTTTCTTTATAGTTGACTGGTCGAAAACTACGCAGGTGGATGCGCATGTGCACAATCTAAGCAACATGTACTGTCTGCTTCTTGTTGTATGATATATGCACTAGTGCAGGGCAATAAAGATAGACGGTAGCTACGGAGTAGGCAGACCCAGAAAAACATGGGACGAGCTGATAAATTCCGACCTCACACGCTTACACCTCTCCAAGACAATGTCACTGGACCGAGACCTTTGGCGGTACTCAGTAATAGAGAAGACCCGCCTTACCTAAATACAAAGTAAAAACCTACTACAGTCAGTAGGCATCTCTATCAAAACACACCCCCGTCCCACCACCTCCACCCCATCCACACCGCCCCTTTCAATGTAAAGTTATGTTGGTCCCACAACATCCAGGCCGAAACAAATGAGATCGTGTAGGTGTCACGACAAAAAAAAACACACAGTCCACGCTGTAAATGTGGCCGTGTAGGCAACACGGTAAAAACCTCCCAGCCCCACACTGTAAATGTGGTTGGTGTTAGGAAGGGCATCCAGCTGTAGAAAACCCGCCAGACAGTCCACGCTGTAATGTGGCCGTGTAGGCAACACAGTAAAAACCTCCCAGCCCCACACTGTAAATGTGGTTGGTGTTAGGAAGGGCATCCAACTGTAGAAAACCCGCCAGACAGTCCTATGCGAGCAAGACAACCACTCTTGCCTCAAGTGGGAAAACCCCCGTCCAAACCCATGCAAGCGTGGAACACGGACGCTAAACCTGATGATGATGATGATGATGATGCACAAAATCTAGAGAGACAGATTGATATTGGTGAACCAGACTACGTCGTCATTTATAGTATCATGGAATGCCTTTATGCTGCCCGGAAAACGTTTGAGAGGGCAATCCCAAACAATATGAAGCGCTGTTTGGTCAGCGTCCTCACAGTCACATGCTGGGCTGTCTTTCATTTTCCATCGATGGAGATGATGGGCTGTCCTGGCATGTGTTGTGTGGATCTGATTAAGGGACACCCATTGCTTTCTGGGAAGGTTAAATTGGGCTGTTCTAGATATGGGGTCCTTGACGAGGTTTTGGTTGGCAAATTTGGACTCATTCCATTTCAACACTCTTCCTTTAGATCAAAGTTATTGTCTTGAAGGGTTTTCATTGATTCCCAGAATGGTTTATGTGATTTCAAGCGTATGTTGGGAAGGTTTTCCAGATCTTCAGGGATGGGAAGGTCGGACATGGACTTGGTAAGAAGTACTGCCTCACGATCATCTCGTAACACTGCATGTGAGAAGGAGCTATATAAGGGTAGGTAGCCATTGAGTAGGTGTAGATTTCAGTTTGCTAGATTCTATTCTCATTGCCAAGTTGAGGATGGTGTCAACTTGCTTGGCATGGCAGCTCCCTGCCTAGACCAGTGAACAGTACTCTGCATCTAAGTATACAAGACCTAAGCATGCAGTTCAGAGTGTGTGTGCATCCGACCCCAACTGTCTCCTGCTAATTTGTGGATGATATTAATCCTGGTCTTTAGCTTTCTGACAACTCTCTTTAGGTGCTCTCAGTAGGTCAAGCTGCGATCCAATATTAGACCAAGATATTTGGGTGTGATTCATTCTTGACATGTCTACCATAGAAGGAGACCATGAGTTCCATCTTAGCTTGTCTGGTGCGCATATGGAAGGCTGTCACTGGTCTTTCTTGGGTTGGGCAGAAGGTGCCAGTAGGAGTAGTAGTCCTCTATCTTCTTCAGATCTTCTGTGAATGTAAAGTTGAGTTTGTCAAAGTCAGTAGATTGGGTAGCCAAAGTAAGGTCATCAGCATATGCAAATTTCCTCGAAGTTTTGCTGTAGATGTTAAAGAACATTGTTTCTAGGAGAGAACTTTGAGGAAAGCCACCATCTAGGGTTCTGGATGAACATTTTTGACCTCCTAGTAACACTTTGAATCTTCAGTTACATGCACAGTTGGAAACCAATGGTAACAATGCTTACATGTTGAAGATAATAACTATAATATATATATATTCCTTGCCAGCAGGGAAAGAGGGAAAGTGGATGTTAAAACAACAACGATGATGATGATGATGATGATGATAATGATGATATATATATATATGTATAGTATATTTGGCAATATACTGTATGTTTGATTAAAAACATTTAGAAGACTATTCACTATGAGTTTTAAAATAGTAATTATGTCACTTACTTATTCTCGGCAAATAACAACAGAGAGTGATTGACAGACAGTCTGTTTCTCGCTTGTGAGCATTTATCAAGACCACACACTCCGCTGCCTTTGCCGATAATTATAGAAGCTGGATTCTTATAGAATTCCAGTAATAATCAGGAGCTGATTACACAGAGCAATTGCCGGGCTAGCAAAAATTAGGTATTAGTATTGGTGATCTGAAATAGCGATGTATATATGAATGTATGTATAATATATTTGGCAATATACTGTATGTTTAATTAAAAACATTTAGGAGACCATTATTTGCCAAGAATATGTAAGTGACATAGTCACTATTTTAAAACTCATAGTGCGTGGTTTTCTAAATGCCTATGTTCAGGACTAGGCAGGACTAAGTAAATACCAAAAGGACAGGTTCTATGAGGAACTTTTACAGACAACTTCAGTTACTGATGAAAGAGACTTCATCATTTTGGCAGGTAACTTTAATGGACAGTGGAACAGTACCAGGATAGATTCAGTGGAGTTCATGGCAGCTATGGTTATGACTCAAAGAATGAAGAGAGGCTGAGACTCCTGAAATTCTGTGATGCAAATGAACTAACCATCTGCAACACAAGTTTGAGGAAACCAGTCAGTCACCTAATTTCATATCAATCTGGTGAACACACAAGCCAAATTACTTACTTACTTGTTAGACAAGACAAATGGACTGTAATAAATACTAAGGCCTTCGCTGGGGAAGAAGCACTGCCCAGCACAAGTTAGTTATTAGTGACATCAAAATAAACAAAAGACAGAACAAGAGATGCAGGAAAATATGGAGACAGAGGGTGTGGAAGCTAAAGGACCTCTCTGTTAAATATAGGTTTAGAAAGGCCCTACAAGATGCACTTGATGAGAAGGATGATGAGCTAGATACATATAATACAGAGGACAACTGGAAATTCTTACACGACAACCTTTTGAGAACTACTTGGATAGGTACTTCTCCAGTTACCTCATAAGGAAGATGGCATCAGTGCTACTTTTACCTGGCATAAATTCAAACTGCATCTCATATAGGTTAACCCAGTCCCTAATCAGCTGTGCTATAACTCTTTCTTGACATTCATGACCTGGTCCATCAACTTGATGCCTCTATAGTTTTCTCTGACTAGTGCATCTCCTTTGCCCTTGTATCAGTTGACGATGATGCTGCTATGCCAGTCATTGGGTATGACACCATTCTGTATTACTTTATTTACAATATGGAGAGTCAAGGTGTGACCTTTCAGCATTTCAGAAACTATCCCTGATAGTCTAGCTGCTTTGCCTGTCTTCATATCCTTAATTGCTTTACTTACTATGCTGCTGCTAATTTGTTTGGGTGGTCCCTCTGTGAGGTCCACTTGGGGCAGACTATCTTCTCCCATGCATTCTTTTCATTTAGCAGACACTTCCATGCTACTTTCTTTTCAGCATCAGTTCGGGCAAGTGTGCCCTTATCATCTCAGACACATTTCTCCCCAACAGCATCACAATTTTCACTGACACAGCCTTGCAATCTTGAACACTTCATGTAGCAAAAGATGCTTAAATTTTTTTATTTTCTGTTTCCATCCTTGCAAAGTATACTTGTTGTCTAGCCTCTCTCCTAACTTCTTGCTTCTGTGCTTCTCCCATTCTACTATTCTTATCATACCTGTCTCTTGGTCTTAATTGCTTCATCCACCCTACTATTCCACCACCAAGTCACTTTCCTTCTTCCTGGAGACTTGTTCCAGCCACATATCTCGTTTGTAGCCTTCAGCAGATTAACTCACAGGAACGCCCACTGCTCCTCTATATTGTTTGTGTGTATTAATATATATATATATAGAGAGAGAGAGAGGGGGGGGGGGGTAATTTAACACCACTTCTAACAGTTTTGTCTGTTAAAACAATGCGGCCTCATTTCGTTGTTACCCTTTGGCCAGTCTCCCTACTGATTATGTCTATTATGAATGTGTGTGAGTATGTGTGTCTGTTTGTTTTATGCATGTGTATATGTATTTATGTCTGTGCGGATATATATGTTTGTGTGCTTAAGTGTGCATGTATGTGAATGTGTGTGTGTAACTTTTTTATTGTTCAACGAAACTAGCCAGCCAGTCCTTCTTTACTCCAACATAATTATTGTTTGCTAAAAACTATGTTATAACTTCGTTTTGTCTTATTATAGGCGATCTTTCGTTAAACAGAAAATAATCAATGAAATCGACATTTTCTGTATATGAAACATAATATATATGAAACACGCACACACACACACACATATATATATATATATATATATATATATATATATTAATTCAAAATATTAACAACAATAGACATTCGTGTGATCAAGTATATTTTATTATACATATTTCAGAGGTTCTTAGCTATCTTCAACAGAACGTCCTCATCAGATAAAATAAGATGATGCATGACATACCCTGACTCATGCATCGTCTTATTTTATCTGATGAGGACGTACTGTTGAAGATAGCTCAGTACCTCTGAAATATGTATAATAAAATATACTTGATCACACGAATGTCTATTTTTGTTAATATTTTGAATTAATATTAATAACTCCGGAAAACCATCTGTTGAGTGTTTCCAATCTATTGTAAAACTCATTCTTTGATTTATTCATTGAACCTTGTTTCCCCATGTTTTTCATATATATATACATATATATATATATATATATATATATACAATATATTAATAAATGGAAACTATATTTATAAAACCATATTTATTTTATTATACATATTTCAAGGGCAACCAAGGTAAATTATGGTGCGCTTTCATCAGATAAAATACAGATTTGGTTTATAAATAAATATTGACCTGCAACCGTTAAGGTTGTCTTTTTTTTTCTGGGTATGTCAATATTTATTTATAAACCAAATCTGTATTTTATCTGATGAAAGCGCACCATAATTTACCTTGGTTGCCCTTGAAATATGTATAATAAAATAAATATGGTTTTATAAATATAGTTTCCATTTATTAATATATTGTGTATTTAGTCCACTTCATTGTTGAGTGCTTTATCATCATCAGCATCATCATTTTACGTCCACTTTTCCCTGCTTGCAAGGGTGGGACGGGAACTGATTCTGGCTTGATTTCTACAGCTGGATGCCCTTCCTAACACCAACCTCATTTACAGTGAGTGCTGGGTGCTTTTTTGCCGTGGCACCTCCACGACCACTTTGCAGTGGACACCTGTCCCTATCATCTCATTTCTACAGCTGAGTAAACTGGAGCAATATGAAATAAAGTGTCTTGCTCAAGGAAACAACACATCACCCGGTCTGAGAATTGAACTCACAACCTTTCGATTCCAAGGCTAATGCTCTAACCACTACGCCATTATTAAGGGCCTACGGATGACATGACATGTTGATGTAACTTCATCTTGTTTCGTTTCGTTATTTTTGGTACTAACTCTGTGACACTGTTTCAATTTTTTCCCCACTCGACTGTTTTTGTTTGTTTCTGATTGGTTCTTTACATACTTTTTTTTATTGATAGTGTCTATTTCATATGGAAATTGAACTTTCTCTTTCACAGAAAGAGAGTGGAGATGTTTGCAACCGATGTCTGCGAACATAATATTACTTCGTTTCCTTTATTTCAGTTCTCATGTTTGTTTCCACCTTCTAAGCCTACAAGAATTTGATTTAACATGTAGTATATCTAGCTCTTCCCTTTTACAGTTTTGCCAGTTAAAGCTTTTTTATGTTTTCGGTTCGTCTGCCATTCCATTTCGTTTCATTTTAGCCATTCCCACTTATACACTTTGTCATATATATCGAGTAATACGTGTGATGTGGGTGTAAGCTATATATGTACATGTGTGTGTATTTATATATAGCTCCTTCAATAATACTCTTCTGTTAAAATTGTATGGCTTTGTTTCGTTTCGTTTCATTTTGACCATTTCCTCTGTCTCTCCCTCTCTTCGTTTAAGTCTTCCCCCTCAAACAGTAGCTGTTTATTCATCCATTACTATTTCCCTCCCTCTTTCTCTCTCTCTTGAATGTGTCTTTCAAATTCGTTTCGTTTCGTTCTAATTTAGCTAATCCAACTGTTTCCACTCGCTATTACTTTGTCAGACCTTGTACTATTCCCCCTCCTCCCCTTCTTTAAATTATTTCTTTCCTAACACCCCCGTTTCTATGTCTCTCTTAACATCTGTCACTATATATCTCATTCCTTCTCTACCTCAGTCATCTTACTCCGAAACCTTCTTCATACTGAATATCTGAGACTTTCCTAAAGCTAAACTCTTTAAGATCGATCTGATGTCGTGATTGGCCCCGTGTATTATTGTTATTACTATATACATCATAACAAATACCAGTGTGATAACTGTGTCATCGATCTGGACTCCACTATAACACAACCCTCGACCCAAAAATTTATTGTTGATATTTTTAATTTTTGTTATAATTACCTGGCTATTAATTACTATGACAATGATGAGAATGATGATATTGCGAGCCGAACATCAACTCGAACCCGAACCATCTCTTGCCGTGTAAGTTTATTAAATTATCTTTTGATTAATCTACGCTTGTTATGTTTGTATGTATATATATGAATGTGTATCGTATCAATGTAAGGTATAATATATTGTTGTTAAACACCAGTTCATTTCTTATCCAGCATACCTGTGTTCAGACATCCCAGCTATAATCACCACTTTAATTTAGGCAGTGTGTCAATGCCTACATTATAGTCAATGTTGTTTATGTGTTACCAGTCCTGATCCTCCACATTTTATACAGGCAAGGTGTATCTAGGACTATATTACTTAATTTTTTTCGATTATGCTATTGTGGTTCTTTAACATCAGTCAGTCTCGAACTAACGAACCTACGATTAAATGTATTCCAGCCATGACCATCTCATCATGTTGTATCCATAGCTTATTTAGTACAACATTATTGCGTTTTCTTTGATGTAGTCCGGTCATAGGACAGTCCTATGGCCATCCCGTCTTTTATTCAGAAATAGTATATCTAGGACTATATTAGCAAATATGCGTGATTCTTATTTCTGGTATATACAGGTGAATTAATTTGAGTTCAACAAGTTCAATTACTGTTTCGGGTTTTGCCCGTCGCCTAAAAGTGAGAAAGTACGAAAAAGTAATATTGCCGGTTACGTCTGTCAGTGGAATTGCCTACTTGTTGTATTATAGTGTACCACACTTACAGTTTTACCCTTAACGGAATTTTGATGCTGACAGGCTTCTCAGTTTCCGCCTACCAAAATTCAACAACACCTTATCGAAGACGTAATCTTGATGTCTATTTTTCCACACTTGCATGGTTTAGATGGGTTGTCACCTCATAAACATCTGTATTTTGGTTTGGTTTCTACAGCTGGATAGCCTTCCTAACGTCAGTCACATTACAGCGTGGACTCGATTCTTTTTATCGTGGCATCTAACAAGGTCAACTGGGTGCTTTTCGTCATGTCACCAGTGCGACCACTTTTCAGGGTGGACTGGGTGCTTTTTGTTGTGTCACCAGCATAACCACCATACAGAGTAGACTCAGTCCTTTTTTTTCTCTCGTTCAACAGCACAATCGCTTTACAAGATGGACTGGGTGGTGTTTATATTGTTGTGTGTCACCAACATAACATTAACAGGGTGAACTAAGAGCTTCTTGTGCCACTAGCATGACCACCTTTGGACTTGGTGCTTCTTTGTCGTGGCAGCTGCATTGTGGGAGATCAAATGAGAAGCATGTTTTGCTTTCCATGCTTGTATGCATGAATGGACAGGAGAGGTGTGTCAGTGGCGAGGAGTGGGGGTTAAGGAGGGAGGACAAATAAGCAAGTTTGACATGGCTAAGGTAAGTGAGATATTTAGCTAGTGAGGGTATTATGACTGGAGAAAGTGAATGAGGGAGGGAGGGGTAGGGAGAACATTGGTGCAAACTGGTGTCCTTTACATGTTTGTTTCATCCTATGCATACAGGAAGTGGGATATAAATATTATATATATATATATATATATATATATTTCAGAGAAAGTATCTAACGCCTTAACTCAGTTAAAATCATTTTGAAGAACGTTTCTCTTTTATATATACTAGCAGAATGGCCCGGCGTTGCTCGGGATTTGCTCTAGGGTTCTTATACATTTGATATATATTTATCCTTATCGAGCCTCGTGAAATAAATACGTTTGTTTATATTTTGTTATTGTGTATGCAAAAATATCTGTACACGAATATATAATTATATATATATATATATATATATATATTAAAATAGCAGATTAAAGTTTAAGCAAAGAATCGCTGCTTTCACCCTTAACGGGATCTTCTGAAACTAAAAAAAATCCATCTGTGAACGCAAAAGTAAATATTTCGAAAAACGTTACACACTATATATATACACACACTATATATACATATATATACACACACAGGTAGCGTCGTAATGCAGACAGCCAGACATACAGACAGATATTATAAGGATGCGACGTTATATCTATGTATATATCTAAAAAGAAAGACTAAATTATAGAGAGATCCCTAAATCGCCTAACACGGTCCCTAGGGCATTGAAAATTTGAAATTTTTTGCTCAAAATACTCACACGACCATAAGTATTATATGTGTAAAGTTTGAAAACAATCAGTTAGGTGGTTCTCGAGTTTTAGGGAGTCAGACAGACAGACATTCTCTGTTTTAGATATATAGACTAGCAGAAAAACGCCTACCGGGTGGTTTTCTGCTAGTATATATAATATATATTACACACACAGAAATGTATATATATTTCTGTGTGTGTATATATATATATATTACACACACAGAAATGTATATATATTTCTGTGTGTGTATATATATATATATTACACACACAGAAATGTATATATATTTCTGTGTGTATATATATATATATATATTACACACACAGAAATGTATATATATTTCTGTGTGTATATATATATATTTCTGTGTGTGTATATATATATATATATAGTACACACACACAGAAATGTATATATGTTTCTGTAGCACTCCTCAATTCCCCCCCTCTCTCCCTCCCGCTATCCCCCTCTTGTAGTCTGTCTCTTTCTTTCACTCTCACTCTCTCTCTACGCGTGCGCAAAAAACATTCGCACGCGCGCACGTGTTTCCACTGTCAGACAGACAGAGAAATTGCTGGTTATATATTATAAGGAGATATATATCATCATCATCATCATCATTTAACATCTATCTTCCACGCTAGCATGGGTTAGACGGGAATTGTCCCACTTGAGGCAAGATTGGTCGGGTGACCGTGTCTTACTCGTATAGGACTATCTGGCAGGTTTTCTATGGTTGGATGCCCTTCCTAACACCAACCACATTTACAGTGTGGACTGGGAGCTTTTTAACGTGTTACCTACATGGCTACATTACAACGTGGACTGTGTGTTTTTTATCGTGACACCTACACAACCTCATTAGTTTGGACTGGGTGTTGTGGTACCAACATAACTTTTCAGAGAAAGGGTGAGGTTGGTGGGAGTGGGAGGATGGAGTAGGAGTAGTCAGTTGGGGTGTATATTTGGTTAAAAGGTGTCTACTGACTGTAGGTTTCGCTTTGTATATAGGCAAGGCGGGTCTTCTGTATTAGTGCGTGGTGCCAAAGATCTCGGGCCAGGTGCATGTGTGTAAGGTTGGAATTTATCAAATCATCCCAGGTTTTTCTGGGTCTGCCTACTCTGTAACTTCCATCAATTTTGATCGCCCTGCACTTTTTTATACAACTGTCATCTTTCATGCGCATCACGTGACCATACCAACATAGTCTTCTCTCAAGTAAACAGCATCTGATCCCTCTTATTCCTAATTTCTCACTTAGTTCATTTATGTTTTGCCGTTCGGGTATATTACTATTACACATCCAACAGAACATGCATGCTTCATTCCTTTCAAGTCTGCGCAGATCCTCTGCACACAATGCCCATGTCTCACTACCATGTAACATTGCTGTTCGTACACAGGCATCATACAATCTGCCTTTCATTTTTAAAGAGAAACCTTTGTGGCCAACAGCGGTATAAGCTCTCTGAACCTTTTCCATCCCGTTCTGACTCTAGCTACTGTACTTTCAGAGCACCCTCCACCACTGTTGATTTTGTCACCCAGGTAATGGAAAGTGTCCACTATTTCTATAGAACCATCTGGGCAATAGAAGGAGCTAGTGTCCTATTGGCACTTGCTACTGAGCATCGGCCACATATAAAATTTACTTTCTTAGATAGCTTACCTGTCATCACACATCTTTTATGTACCCATAGTTTGCATTTGGGACATAAAATGGAATTTCTACCTACTCCTTTCCTATACACTGAGCATGGCCATTTCCCAGAGGGCACCTGTGCCCTATTTTCGTTTCTACATACTAGAACCTTGCTGACTGTTTCTTTATACATGGCTTGTATAGCTCTCACAAGCCATTCATCTACACCTAGTTTTCTAAGAGCCCACCAGATAATGGAGTGGGGGACTCTGTCAAAGGCTTTCTCCAAGTCAACAAAAGCTAAGTAGAGGGGTTTAATTTTAGCTAGGTACTTCTGTAGTTGCCGTACAAGGAAATGAGCGTCTGTGGTACTTTTACCTGACACAAACCCAAACTGCATTTCATCTAGATCAATTTGATCTCTGATTAGTTGTGCTATAACTCTTTCTGTGACCTTCATGACCTTGTCAACTAACTTAATGGCTCTATAGTTTCCCCTATCTAGTACATCTCCTTTACCCTTGTAGCAGTTAATGATGATGCTGCTACGCCAGTCATTTGGTATGACCCCATTCTGTATTACTTGGTTTACTATCAAGGTGACCATAGTACGTCCCACCATTCCAGATGCCTTCAACATATCAGCAACTATCTCCGAAGGCCCAGCTGCCTTGTCTGTCTTCATATCTTTGATTGCCTTACTTATTATACTACCTTTAACTTGCACCGTTGGTCCCTCTATCGGATCGATTTGGGGCAGACTATCTTTTTCCCATTTATTCTCCTCATTTAGTAGTCTCTCGTAATGACACTTCCAAGCTACCTTCTTATCAGCATCAGTGATGGCAAGTACACCATCATCATTATGGACAATATCACGGTTTTCCTTGACACATTGTCTTGCAATCCTGAACACCTCACGTTTTTGGTCCTCACGCTGTAGAATATGCTTAAAATTTCTATCCTCTGCTTCCCTTCTTGCAAAGTACACTTGTCTCCTAACTTCTCTCCTGGCCACTTGATAGTCTTCTCTACTTCCTCAATCCCGCCATACTTTCCAAGCCTGCTTTTTGGCCTTGATTGACTACTCCACCTTACTGTTTCACTACCAAGTTACTCTCCTCCTGCCTATAGGTCTGCTCCAGCCACAGATTTCATATGTCGCCTTCAACAGGTTAACTTCAAGAATTCCCACTGTTCCTCTATATTGTACGTCTTTAATTGCTCTTCCTTACTGTCAAAAGCATCAAGTAATATACTTTTAAATTTGTTACTGGCTGTGGGGTCCTTCAACTTCCATATTCTTCTCCTCAGGGTAGTCCACCTCTGTCGTTGAGTATGTCTAGTCCTGACTATATATATATGCATCATCAATGCTTAATGTCCATTTTCCATGCTTACATGAGTTGGACTGTTGTCATGTTATGAGGGTAGCCAGGTCAGGTGACCATGTCTTGCTCATATGGATCTGTTTTGATTTCATGTACTTTGTACAACCACTATCATCTTACAGGGTGACACCAGAATGACCCCCTCCCCCTAATGGGGTGGACTGGGTGCTATTTTATTGTGACTGCACCACAACCACCTTACAAAGTTGAGTGGATGTTTTTGTTGTGGCACCAGTGCTAACCCCATACATGGTAGACTGGGTGCTTTTTGTCATGGCACCAGTTATGTGAGAGAACAGGTGTTGAATGTGTTTTGCTTTCCATGCATGCTTACATACATTGGCCAAGAGAGGTGTATGAGGGGTGGGGAAGCAGAGTAGATCCTCATCATAGTTAAATATCTACTTCCCATGCCCACTTGGGCCAGATGGGTTATCTGATTTATCTCTGTATGATGTTTAGTTATGCCACAATAATGTACCACTTCTTTATAAGAACATTATTCATGAAAGCATTTGCAACTTGACCCAATGTTTTTTCCATCTAAAAAACACATTCAACATACCATGCTCTACATTTTTCATAGAGGGAGGCACAACAAAAATACAGCAGCAAAATCCATCCAGAGCACTTATTGTTTTGATGTAGTATGTGAAAGAACATGTAGGATGTGGTTTTTCCACTTCAGAAATAAGGAGTTCAGCCTAAAAGTTAAGCCAAGGGAGGCTCATTCATATGGACTTCATTTAGAAACACTGGAAGAAGCTTTTGAAGCAAATCATGCAAGGGAACTCAACAGACATTTTAGTGTTACTTGCATGAATTTAAAAGGCTTGGAAAATGGGTCCCATATGGCCTTTCTGTAGAGAATCGCCAACAATGTGTCCAGGCAGTGCATACACAACAACTCCAGCTTTCTTTTGTTAACAATCATTATTGGTGATAAGAAATGACCTACATGAAAGGAAGATATTTTAAATGTGTGGTGGAACATGCAAGGAATTGTTCATTGTAAATTATTAAACAATAATCAAAAAATAACTTTGGACAAACAAATGCCTGTTCTTACCAAACAGAAAAGGGATTATTTTTTATCACGATAATGCCTGGCTTCGTACTGCATGAGTAACGAAGGTCCTCCAAGAGAAACTCACCTGGGTAAAATAGATTCACCCACTATATTCTGGCAACCTTGCTCCTGATTATCATTTAAGGAGTTTACAAAATCATTTCAGTGGAGTCATCCTAATACAAGGGAAGAAAGTAAAAAATGAGTTAGTCTCCTATTTCACATTGCAAAATCTAAGGAATTTTATTAACATGGCCTCTATAAGCTTGTCAACAGATCGAATAGTATTATGGAGACTATGTTGCTGATTAAATGCATCCATCAATACCACTATTACAATTTTTTAAATGCATGTTAAAATCAGACAGCACATTCATTCTAAACTGATATATGATGATGGTGTTAGCAGGAAATTGGACATTAAATGATGATGATGGTGATAGTAGATAAAGTAGACATTAAATAATGATGAGGATAATATATATGTATTTATATAAAGTCCTATAAGAGTGAATTTCTTGGGAAAAGGCTACAGGGAAGACCTCTTGAGATGGAAGGATCAAATTTGTGATGACACTGGAATAGTGCTGCTCACACTGGAAAGGACAGGAAGAAGTGTAAGAATCACGCCAGGATTATGCAATTGAGAAATAATATATACAGTTTAACCCTGGCATTCGTGGAATTTACCTCAGAAACTAACTAATAATTGTTCGTGGAAACCACCACATATTCACGGAATCGTAAATATCTTCCGCAATTTTTTTATGGCTTTTTTTGTGGCAATATATATTTTTTCACGCTTTTAAACGCTAAATTATTAATAACAATATACTGCATTTTCCAGCCTATATTTTACGTTATATTTTGACGTTTATAGGCATTTTTATGGACCACGCCCAATATTCCCGGTTTTTCACTCTTCACAGGTGCTCTAGGAATATAAGCCCCGCGAATACTGGAAGACAACTGTGTGTGTATATATATATATATATATAAATTTAATGATTACTAAGAAACGGCTGTATAATCATATAATCTTGTTAGACCGCAGTTTGTCACTCATCACAAAATTTCATCATCATCATCATCATCGTTTAAAATAGATATTGTTCTCGATGTATTCTCTTGTATTTGATAGTGGCTACTACTATTAATGTGAAGTTCTGCAGCCTAGTAGTTGGGGTGATGGGTTCACAATTATAAGATCGAGAGTTAGATTCCCAGTCTAGACAGCAGGTTGTATTCTTAAGCAGACACTTTATTTCACATTGCTCCAGTCAGCCTGCTCAGCTGGAAAAAAATAGTAACCCTGCAAAAGAGTAGCATCCCATCTAGTACGGAATCATTTGCCTTTGATAACACTGTTGCCAAACTGCATCGGACAACATTGGTGGTATAGAGAGGGGAGATTGAGCAATGACTGATCTTTCACATAAAAACACCTTACCCAAACTTGCAACTTGAAGAAGTTTCCAGGTACAAACTTTCCATGACCAACTTACTAATGTTAATACAAGCTATTTAAATATATATGGTTCATTCTAAATGTATGTAAAATGAAGTAGTGACTTATCTACCAATGCAACTTATACATGGGTACATATGGTATATGCATGTGTGTGTGTATGTGTATATGTGTATATATATATATATTCTCTCGTCTGCGACTTCACAGAACTTATGTTTACCGAATTCGCAGACCAGACCCCTTCTTCCTCCTGTTAGACCTATGCGAAATTCCTTCCTTGCTCACATTTCAACCAGGTTTGATGGTCTTTATTCTCTCGTTCACGATTCCACCGAATTTATATTCATAGAAATCTGGGACTTGTTTCTTTCTTCTTCATCACTTTCTGTTGCTTAAACCATTTTGTTTGTTTACCCTAGCGTCCCCTTTATTTACGTGTCCCAACGACTTTTTTTAGCCGTTGCTCACACCAACCTGGCCTTTAATGCGACGAAATGCCTACGACGGTTGGAAGGCCACTGATGAGGACAAACTTTTTCATATGTAACCCATTTGCAGCGCCGCAGCTCCATTATTATCATATTTACACATATATATATATATATATATATATGTGTGAGTGTGTAGAGTAAAAAATCAGAGTATGTTAAAATAATATGTGTGTATATGTATCATCATCATCATCACTGTTTACCATCCATTTTTCCTTGCTTGCATGTGTCAAAGAGGTTGTCCGCATCAAGAGACATATCTGGTCAGGATTGGCCATGCCATACCTTGCTCTGACAGGACTGTAAATTTGGCCGGGGTTTTACAGTGTAGGACTGGATGGCACCGTTCTGAGGAGGGATGGGCTAGTTGGCTGCACTGAACCCTTCTGACAGTGGAACCAATATATACTGCTTCCTCATGCACACAGGATCAAACAAACACAGATAGGACAGTCTGCGCAAATGTCCCTCAGACATCTCCTCCAACTTAATACTCACTCCACCTCATTAAGTATGTACCCCTTCTTAGGCTTCCTCCACTTACTTCTTCCATCTCCACCCCCACCTTGTGCATCCAACAACTCTCGCTATCATGGAAGGACAAACCTCTCCCTTCCTCCCTCGTCTAACTCCTTCAAGCTTGGAAAGGCAGTCCTAATCCCACCTGCTCCTAGCCTAATCCAACCCAAACCAATATACACCATCCATTCCATACCAATATGGAAGACATAGAGGAAGTAGATGTCTAATGATTATGTCAATGTACTTTCCTCTCCACTTCATACCCATGATACACCTTTCCTGTCCAACCCCCAAAAGCACCTAGGCTCCATGCAAGATGATTGTACTGGTGCCATTACAAAAAGCACCCAGTCCACCTTGTTAAGTGGTCATCTTGGTGCCATAATGAAAAGCACCCAGTCCATCCTACAAAGTCCCTTAGCTGCTGTACACTCCATTGTAGCCTTCTTCGTGCTGCCCAACATGTCCATTGAAGTCTCCAACCAGGAGGATGAGGTTAGTCACCTGTTGATGAGATCATCTGCAAGAGGCTTTCATAGAAACTGTCCTATTGTTTTTTACTTAGACCTGATTGTGGTACATAAGTGAAGATAACTGCTGTCATTCTGTTACCTACGACTATTCTGAGGTTGATAATTCTGTCACTTATTCTAATTACCTTAATTACCTTATCTATCCACTTCTCAGCTATTAAAATGCCAACTCCACTGAGCACGTCATCATTTCATACCCAGAGAAGTTTGTATATACAGTTTACCTATATTAAGTTTGACTGATTCTTCCCTCCATCTCACCGCCTGCACACAGGACACATCTACTTGTCTCTTTTCAAGCATCTCCATAATTTCTCCCAATCTACCTTTCATTGTGCCAACATTGATTTGGTGGTCTTTTGGTCACAGCTTTCTATACTTGAAAGGTAATGAACATGTGCAATTGTTTGATGATTATCAAGTGGTTCTCACATAAGACTAGGTAAGTTATACCACTGCTGTGCACAGCTCTAACATCATTAATGTCAATCCTGTATACACAATTATTGTTTACATTCTAGATTGTGCTAGTTATGATTTTCTTTTTTTTTTTGGTAGAGGATTGTTGGTTTGATGCCCTTCTTCTCACCAATCACTTTAAAGCATAGACCAGGTGCATTTTATTATGCCACCATTACTAGAAAGGTTGTCTTTCAGGACATAAGAGTCTTCCCTAACCGCTATCAGTTTTTATTTAGTGACAACTCTCCTAGACGGATGGCTTGTACTGTGGTTTATACAGTCCACATCTCTTTCCTGTCTTATTTATTTAGAATGGCTGTCCTCCTAAACAAGTCTTCATCTAACTTATACAGTATTATTTATTCAGAGCTACTTCTCTCCAAAACAGGCTTCCTTTTCTGTGGCTTACAGAGCCCACATCTACCCCAGAGATATATACACTGATTATGCAGTTACATAATCATCATCATCGTTTAACGTCTATTTTTCATGTTAGCATGGGTTAGACATGTATACACACATATTTATGCAGAGAGATCATGATCGAGACCTCAGGCATACTTGGACCCCATACTGCTGGATTTCTCCTCAAGATTGGAACGTCAACAGCCCATCTGTGGAAGGAGCCCCGCCAGGTGGGGTGGCTGTTGCAATGGGTGTCACTGGCTATTGTCTGTGGGGATTCAGAGTGCAGCCCCAACAACACCACACCCTAGGCCTAGAATCCATCACTTTTCCCCTTCCCTCTCCCCATTCTTATATAACCACAGAGCCCTTGTTTTTCCCTTCCTTTTCCATTTTCATAACCACAAAAGACACTTGAATTTTTTACAATTAACTAATTAATTTTGCAGCCATTAGTGGAGTTATTTATAATATGGATTTGATCATGATTATAATTAATTAATTAAGTAAGTAACTAGCCTCCATAAGAACATAACACCTAGGAAGAAAATGGAAAATGTTCTTGAGAAAAGCGTCAGCCAACATTAACTTGAGCAGAATTTTATACCAGGGATAATTTCATATAGAATTGAAAAAGGACAAACTATTTCTTATTAAATAAAAACAAGAGTAAATATATTTTAATATAGCTTAACTGTAGCACAGGCAGGTCTTGTCTTGTATAAATAAATATTCAAATATTTGAATATGGTGTCTTATGCATATGTGTGAGTGTGTGTTGAACAATGAAAGCAAAAAGCGATGTTTAGTAGTGCTTAATCAGTTCATTGTTTTACAATCGTTTCAGGAGGCTGATTGATTTCATAAATCAATATAGTGACTAACCTATAGTAGTTATGTAACTCTATTTTATTAGTCATAACACTATAGATCCATCTCAGCATCCTCTATATATATATATATCAAGTAGAAATTGATTGACATATACAAACATATGAAACAATCACAGGGAATAATTTGTACAAATTATTCCCTGTGATTGTTTCATATGTTTATTTTATATATATATATATATATATATATATATGTCAATCAATTTCTAGTTGATATAAATGCTCGGATCTATTCATTTGAATTTTTTAGCATATTCTACAGTGGATATGGTGCATGTCTCTCAGACATGACACCCTTAATTTAATTTTGGATATATATATAAGTTGACGGACCCAGCATAGGTATCACTGCTAGGACCGGTTGCATCTCAGTGTACTCAAAAGATAATGTTAAACAACACACGTAAACAGGTACCTTCAGTATATATACCATCATCATCATCATCATCATTTTTACATCCATTTTTCCAGGCTTGCATGGAATAGTCTCAATAGCTTGAGGAGAATTTACATCAGTGAATCTAAACTATAATAAAGTAAGGACTGTGTATGGTTTATTTCTTTTAATCCAGTTAGTAAAATAAGTTGGATTACTTTGAATAAATAATGAATGAATATTACATAATTTATCTACTAAATTTCGTAGTTGTTGATTAAATATATTTTATAGCTTATTTAAAGATTCACTTCTTTAAAATTTCCAAATGTCAACACTTCCGGTTAGCGATCGCTTATATAAACATTCATATATTTCCTTCACTAATTTTCTCCTAATGCAGTTTATATATAATGTCGTCTTTTTTTAATGTATCATGGATTACTTTACTGATTACAGAAGAGAGTGTAACACAGTCTTCATTCAATTTCTGTGTATATTGCCAATTACGATTTTATTTGATGTATCATATCTACATGTATATATACTGGTGTATAATATCAATATGCACACCAGACACGCTAGCACAAAAACCACTCTTCGGGTGGTTTTTCTGCTAGTAATAATAAGTTATTTCTATGGTGTTAGGAATGGCATCATACTGTAAAAGATTCTCTCAAAATATCTCATTCAACCGATGTCATCATGGAAATATGGATGTTAAAATGATGATGATATATATCATCATCATCATTTATGTCCACTTTTCCATGCTGGCAAGGGCTGGATGGGATGTCTTGAGATAACCTATTACAGCCATTCTAAATGCCAGCCCTTTTAGTGACCTCTTACATCAAGCAGGGATAGAGTGTACCTATTCTAAAAACCGGCATACACACAGCAAATAATATATTGTATGTTATTATTTAGTAAACTCAAGTCTTTTAGCAACTGTAGAAGGATTTAGTATGAACAATAAGGATAACTGTGTGTTACACGCACACACATACACATCTATATATTTACATATATATCATATATATATACACACATATATAGATACATATATATATGGAACAGTAAGGTGGAGGAGTCAATCAAGGCCAAAAAGCAGGCTTGGAAAGCATGGCGGGATGGGGTAAGTAGAGAAGACTATCAAGTGGCCAGGAGGGAAGCTAGGAGACAAGTGTACTTCGCAAGCAGAGGAAAGAAAGTTCAAGCATGTTCTACAACGCAAGGACCAAAAACGTGAGGTGTTCAGGATTGCTAGGCAATGTGTCAAGGAAAACCGTGATATTGCCGGGGAGAAGTGTGTCCTTAATGATGATGGTGTACTTGCCATCACCGACGCTGATAAGAAGGTAGCTTGGAAGTGTCACTATGAAAGGCTACTAAATGAGGAGAATAAATGGGAGAAAGACAGTCTCCCCCACATCGATCCAATAGAGGGACCAGCAGTGCTAGTTGAAGGTAGTATAATAAGTAAGGCGATCAAAGATATGTAGACAGGCAAGGCAACTGGGCCTTCGGAAATAGTTGCTGAAATGCTGAAAGCATCTGGAACGGTGGGACACTCTATGGTCACCCGGATAGTAAACCAAGTCATACAGAATGGGGTCGTTCCGAAGGACTGGCGTAGCAGCATCATCATTAACTGCTGCAAGGGTAAAGGAGATGCCCTAGATAGGGGAAACTATAGAGGCATTAAATTAATTGACCAGGTCATGAAGGTCACAGAAAGAGTTATAGCGCAACTAATCAGAGAGCGAATTGATCTAGATAAAATGCAGTTCGGGTTTGTGTCAGGTAAAAGTACCACAGATGCTCTTTTCATCGTACGACAACTACAGGAGAAGTACCTAGCTAAAAGTAAACCCCTATACTTAGCTTTTGTTGACTTGGAGAAAGCCTTTGACAGAGTCCCCCGCTCCATTATCTGGTGGGCATTTAGAAAACTAGGCGTAGATGAATGGCTTGTGAGAGCTATACAAGCCATGTATAAAGAAACAGTCAGCAAGGTTCGAATTAACAACGAATATAGTGAAGAGTTTAGCGTAAAAGTTGGTGTTCATCAGGGCTCTGTCCTTAGCCCCCTACTATTTATTATTGCCCTTCAGGCTATAACAGAGGAGTTCAAGACCGGCTGCCCATGGGAACTCCTATACGCAGATGATCTAACGCTCATAGCTGAATTAATGGCTGAACTAGAGAATAAATTCCAAACATGGAAGCATGGCCTAGAATCAAAAGGCCTTAAAATTAACCTGTCTAAGACTAAAGTTCTAGTTTGTAGGAAGGAAAATAGGGCACTGGTCCCATCTGGGAAATGGCCATGCTCAGTGTGTAGGAAAGGAGGAGGCAGAAACTCCATTTTATGTCCCAAATGCAAAGTATGGGTGCATAAAAGATGTAGTGGGATCACAGGTAAGCTAACTAAGAATATAGATTTTATATGTGGTCGGTGTTCAGGTGCAATAAGTAGCAGCAAGTGCCCACAGAATACTAGCTCATTCCATTGCACAGATGGTTCTATAGAAATAGTGGATACCTTCTGTTTCCTGGGTGACAAAATCAGCAGTGGTGGAGGTTGCTCTGAGAGTACAGTAGCTCAAGTCAGAACGGGATAGAAAAAGTTCAGAGAGCTTATACCACTATTGGCCGCTAAAGGGTTCTCTCTAAAAATGAAAGGCAGGCTGTATGATGCTTGCATACGAATAGCAATGTTTCATGGCAGTGAGACTTGGGCATTGTGTGCAGAGGATATACGCAGACTGGAGAGAAACGAAGCTTGCATGCTCCGCTGGATGTGTAATAGTAATATACGTGAACGGCAAAGCATAAACGAACTAAGGGAGAAATTAGGAATAAGAGGGATCAAATGTTGTTTACTCGAGAGAAGACTACGTTCGTACGGTCACGTGATGCGCATGAAAGACGACAGCTGTATAAAAAAGTGCAGGGCGATAAAAATAGACGGTAGCCATGGAGTAGGCAGACCCAGAAAAACCTGGGACGACTTGATAAAATCCAACCTCACACACTTACACCTCTCCAAGACAATGTCACTGGACCGAGATCTTTGGCGCTGCACAGTAATACAGAGGACCCGCCTTGCATAAGTGCAAAGCGAAACCTACAGTCAGAAGGCACCTCTTAACCAAAATACACCCCCGTCCCACTACCCCCACCCCATCCACACCACCCCTTTCGATGTAAAGTTATGTTGGTACCACAACATCCAGTCCAAAACAAATGAGGTCGTGTAGGTGTCACGACAAAAAAAAAAAACACAGTCCACGCTGTAATGTGGCCGTGTAGGCAACACGGTAAAAACCTCCCAGTCCACACTGTAAACGTGGTTGGTGTTGGGAAGGGCACCCAGGCGTAGAAAACCCGCCAGACAGTCCTATACGAGCAAGACAACCACTCTTGCCTCAAGTGGGAAAATTTCCCATCCAAACCCATGCAAGCGTGGAAGATGGATGTTAAACGATGATGATGATGATGGAAGGAATTTGTAGTTTACTTGAAGCATTGTATATGGTATATAGGATATATATATATACACACATATATATACATATATATATATATGAGTATATGTCCCACCCTTGCAAGCAGGGAATAACGGACATAAAATGATGATATATGGGTTATATTTGATATACTAATATCGACACCCACACATAGTTGTTTATCTAACTGATTAACATATCTGTGCACTCTCAGCAATGGGTTTGTATATCTAACAATACAAACCTTATTATATCATTGTGTAAGTAGTCTCTTTGACTAGCTACGTAAACCTATATTTATATAGGCAACAAACCTACATTTGAATTTTAAGCGGAACATTTTTATTTATCCTAGTTCAATTTATTTATTTGTAGTGCACCTTTGTACATAATAATTTCATTTTTTTTTTAAATATAAGTTGCAACTTTGTCTTTGTTGTCTACATAAGCGCCCTGATCAAGAGCCTTGGTTTATATTCAATTTTCAATTTCCTGCCAACAGGTTCCCTAACAATGGTTAGGTTTGGCATATCTCTTCTTTAAGGAGAGCTCATGTGTCACTACAAGTCTAGGATTACTACTATATTTGTGAGGGCAATGACTGGATGTGTACTAGTCATTTAAACAAACTTTTCCATTCATGGAGACTACCCCCGCTCACAAAGTACTCTGGAGCCAAATTACATAATATCTGATGATATTACTTAACTACTGTGAATAGTGGTTCCAGTTGATACTATTGTTGACATACAGAAACTGATGCATTGGTCCAGGTATATTTGATGTACTAAAATCAACACCAACACATAGCCGTTTATCTAACCGATTAATATATATGTGCACTCTGAGTAATGGGTTTGTATTTCTGACCATACAAACCTTATTATATCATTGAGTAAGTAAGGGACAGCTCTTCAACTAGCTTTGTAAACCTGTATATATATATATATATTTTTTTTTTTTTTGCATAAGTATATATGTATAAACAATTAAGTCAAAGATGTACATCCATATATGTATACTGAAATACTAGTATGTATATGAATACACACACGTATACATATGTAGATGTACCAAGTTTTTTTTTCACTGATCACTTTACTGTGAGTGGCCAGCTATTCTGTATGTAAACACACAGACAAACCGGTTTTTAGAGTCATACTGGTTTTTGAGGAAACACCTTTCCTCTATTCTCCAGAAAGCCAGACAAGGAATATTGAACTAGTTTCGTTGTTGTTACAACTCATCAGCAATATTTACCTATCTTCCGGCCTCTCTAGAGAATCGTAAAAGCACATATCGCTATATGCTTTTTCTATGAAAATTAGTAGTGGGCAGACCAACTTGCATAGAGTGTGAGTAAGTACCGGTTCAACGGAGACGATAAAAACAAATAACGAAACGAAATTAAATTTCGTTTCGTTTGTAACTCACTTTTGTATGACTGACGCTCAAACAATTAAGTCAAAGATGTACATCCATATATGTATACTGAAATACTAGTATGTATATGAATACACACACGTATACATATGTAGATGTACCAAGTTTTTTTTTTCACTGATCACTTTACTGTGAGTGGCCAGCTATTCTGTATGTAAACACACAGACAAACCGGTTTTTAGAGTCATACTGGTTTTTGAGGAAACACCTTTCCTCTATTCTCCAGAAAGCCAGACAAGGAATATTGAACTAGTTTCGTTGTTGTTACAACTCATCAGCAATATTTACCTATCTTCCGGCCTCTCTAGAGAATCGTAAAAGCACATATCGCTATATGCTTTTTCTATGAAAATTAGTAGTGGGCAGACCAACTTGCATAGAGTGTGAGTAAGTACCGGTTCAACGGAGACGATAAAAACAAATAACGAAACGAAATTAAATTTCGTTTCGTTTGTAACTCACTTTTGTATGACTGACGCTCAAACAATTAAGTCAAAGATGTACATCCATATATGTATACTGAAATACTAGTATGTATATGAATACACACACGTATACATATGTAGATGTACCAAGTTTTTTTTTTCACTGATCACTTTACTGTGAGTGGCCAGCTATTCTGTATGTAAACACACAGACAAACCGGTTTTTAGAGTCATACTGGTTTTTGAGGAAACACCTTTCCTCTATTCTCCAGAAAGCCAGACAAGGAATATTGAACTAGTTTCGTTGTTGTTACAACTCATCAGCAATATTTACCTATCTTCCGGCCTCTCTAGAGAATCGTAAAAGCACATATCGCTATATGCTTTTTCTATGAAAATTAGTAGTGGGCAGACCAACTTGCATAGAGTGTGAGTAAGTACCGGTTCAACGGAGACGATAAAAACAAATAACGAAACGAAATTAAATTTCGTTTCGTTTGTAACTCACTTTTGTATGACTGACGCTCAAACAATTAAGTCAAAGATGTACATCCATATATGTATACTGAAATACTAGTATGTATATGAATACACACACGTATACATATGTAGATGTACCAAGTTTTTTTTTTTCACTGATCACTTTACTGTGAGTGGCCAGCTATTCTGTATGTAAACACACAGACAAACCGGTTTTTAGAGTCATACTGGTTTTTGAGGAAACACCTTTCCTCTATTCTCCAGAAAGCCAGACAAGGAATATTGAACTAGTTTCGTTGTTGTTACAACTCATCAGCAATATTTACCTATCTTCCGGCCTCTCTAGAGAATCGTAAAAGCACATATCGCTATATGCTTTTTCTATGAAAATTAGTAGTGGGCAGACCAACTTGCATAGAGTGTGAGTAAGTACCGGTTCAACGGAGACGATAAAAACAAATAACGAAACGAAATTAAATTTCGTTTCGTTTGTAACTCACTTTTGTATGACTGACGCTCAAACAATTAAGTCAAAGATGTACATCCATATATGTATACTGAAATACTAGTATGTATATGAATACACACACGTATACATATGTAGATGTACCAAGTTTTTTTTTCACTGATCACTTTACTGTGAGTGGCCAGCTATTCTGTATGTAAACACACAGACAAACCGGTTTTTAGAGTCATACTGGTTTTTGAGGAAACACCTTTCCTCTATTCTCCAGAAAGCCAGACAAGGAATATTGAACTAGTTTCGTTGTTGTTACAACTCATCAGCAATATTTACCTATCTTCCGGCCTCTCTAGAGAATCGTAAAAGCACATATCGCTATATGCTTTTTCTATGAAAATTAGTAGTGGGCAGACCAACTTGCATAGAGTGTGAGTAAGTACCGGTTCAACGGAGACGATAAAAACAAATAACGAAACGAAATTAAATTTCGTTTCGTTTGTAACTCACTTTTGTATGACTGACGCTCAAACAATTAAGTCAAAGATGTACATCCATATATGTATACTGAAATACTAGTATGTATATGAATACACACACGTATACATATGTAGATGTACCAAGTTTTTTTTTTCACTGATCACTTTACTGTGAGTGGCCAGCTATTCTGTATGTAAACACACAGACAAACCGGTTTTTAGAGTCATACTGGTTTTTGAGGAAACACCTTTCCTCTATTCTCCAGAAAGCCAGACAAGGAATATTGAACTAGTTTCGTTGTTGTTACAACTCATCAGCAATATTTACCTATCTTCCGGCCTCTCTAGAGAATCGTAAAAGCACATATCGCTATATGCTTTTTCTATGAAAATTAGTAGTGGGCAGACCAACTTGCATAGAGTGTGAGTAAGTACCGGTTCAACGGAGACGATAAAAACAAATAACGAAACGAAATTAAATTTCGTTTCGTTTGTAACTCACTTTTGTATGACTGACGCTCAAACAATTAAGTCAAAGATGTACATCCATATATGTATACTGAAATACTAGTATGTATATGAATACACACACGTATACATATGTAGATGTACCAAGTTTTTTTTTTCACTGATCACTTTACTGTGAGTGGCCAGCTATTCTGTATGTAAACACACAGACAAACCGGTTTTTAGAGTCATACTGGTTTTTGAGGAAACACCTTTCCTCTATTCTCCAGAAAGCCAGACAAGGAATATTGAACTAGTTTCGTTGTTGTTACAACTCATCAGCAATATTTACCTATCTTCCGGCCTCTCTAGAGAATCGTAAAAGCACATATCGCTATATGCTTTTTCTATGAAAATTAGTAGTGGGCAGACCAACTTGCATAGAGTGTGAGTAAGTACCGGTTCAACGGAGACGATAAAAACAAATAACGAAACGAAATTAAATTTCGTTTCGTTTGTAACTCACTTTTGTATGACTGACGCTCAAACAATTAAGTCAAAGATGTACATCCATATATGTATACTGAAATACTAGTATGTATATGAATACACACACGTATACATATGTAGATGTACCAAGTTTTTTTTTTTCACTGATCACTTTACTGTGAGTGGCCAGCTATTCTGTATGTAAACACACAGACAAACCGGTTTTTAGAGTCATACTGGTTTTTGAGGAAACACCTTTCCTCTATTCTCCAGAAAGCCAGACAAGGAATATTGAACTAGTTTCGTTGTTGTTACAACTCATCAGCAATATTTACCTATCTTCCGGCCTCTCTAGAGAATCGTAAAAGCACATATCGCTATATGCTTTTTCTATGAAAATTAGTAGTGGGCAGACCAACTTGCATAGAGTGTGAGTAAGTACCGGTTCAACGGAGACGATAAAAACAAATAACGAAACGAAATTAAATTTCGTTTCGTTTGTAACTCACTTTTGTATGACTGACGCTCAAACAATTAAGTCAAAGATGTACATCCATATATGTATACTGAAATACTAGTATGTATATGAATACACACACGTATACATATGTAGATGTACCAAGTTTTTTTTTTTCACTGATCACTTTACTGTGAGTGGCCAGCTATTCTGTATGTAAACACACAGACAAACCGGTTTTTAGAGTCATACTGGTTTTTGAGGAAACACCTTTCCTCTATTCTCCAGAAAGCCAGACAAGGAATATTGAACTAGTTTCGTTGTTGTTACAACTCATCAGCAATATTTACCTATCTTCCGGCCTCTCTAGAGAATCGTAAAAGCACATATCGCTATATGCTTTTTCTATGAAAATTAGTAGTGGGCAGACCAACTTGCATAGAGTGTGAGTAAGTACCGGTTCAACGGAGACGATAAAAACAAATAACGAAACGAAATTAAATTTCGTTTCGTTTGTAACTCACTTTTGTATGACTGACGCTCAAACAATTAAGTCAAAGATGTACATCCATATATGTATACTGAAATACTAGTATGTATATGAATACACACACGTATACATATGTAGATGTACCAAGTTTTTTTTTTTCACTGATCACTTTACTGTGAGTGGCCAGCTATTCTGTATGTAAACACACAGACAAACCGGTTTTTAGAGTCATACTGGTTTTTGAGGAAACACCTTTCCTCTATTCTCCAGAAAGCCAGACAAGGAATATTGAACTAGTTTCGTTGTTGTTACAACTCATCAGCAATATTTACCTATCTTCCGGCCTCTCTAGAGAATCGTAAAAGCACATATCGCTATATGCTTTTTCTATGAAAATTAGTAGTGGGCAGACCAACTTGCATAGAGTGTGAGTAAGTACCGGTTCAACGGAGACGATAAAAACAAATAACGAAACGAAATTAAATTTCGTTTCGTTTGTAACTCACTTTTGTATGACTGACGCTCAAACAATTAAGTCAAAGATGTACATCCATATATGTATACTGAAATACTAGTATGTATATGAATACACACACGTATACATATGTAGATGTACCAAGTTTTTTTTTTTTCACTGATCACTTTACTGTGAGTGGCCAGCTATTCTGTATGTAAACACACAGACAAACCGGTTTTTAGAGTCATACTGGTTTTTGAGGAAACACCTTTCCTCTATTCTCCAGAAAGCCAGACAAGGAATATTGAACTAGTTTCGTTGTTGTTACAACTCATCAGCAATATTTACCTATCTTCCGGCCTCTCTAGAGAATCGTAAAAGCACATATCGCTATATGCTTTTTCTATGAAAATTAGTAGTGGGCAGACCAACTTGCATAGAGTGTGAGTAAGTACCGGTTCAACGGAGACGATAAAAACAAATAACGAAACGAAATTAAATTTCGTTTCGTTTGTAACTCACTTTTGTATGACTGACGCTCAAACAATTAAGTCAAAGATGTACATCCATATATGTATACTGAAATACTAGTATGTATATGAATACACACACGTATACATATGTAGATGTACCAAGTTTTTTTTTTTTCACTGATCACTTTACTGTGAGTGGCCAGCTATTCTGTATGTAAACACACAGACAAACCGGTTTTTAGAGTCATACTGGTTTTTGAGGAAACACCTTTCCTCTATTCTCCAGAAAGCCAGACAAGGAATATTGAACTAGTTTCGTTGTTGTTACAACTCATCAGCAATATTTACCTATCTTCCGGCCTCTCTAGAGAATCGTAAAAGCACATATCGCTATATGCTTTTTCTATGAAAATTAGTAGTGGGCAGACCAACTTGCATAGAGTGTGAGTAAGTACCGGTTCAACGGAGACGATAAAAACAAATAACGAAACGAAATTAAATTTCGTTTCGTTTGTAACTCACTTTTGTATGACTGACGCTCAAACAATTAAGTCAAAGATGTACATCCATATATGTATACTGAAATACTAGTATGTATATGAATACACACACGTATACATATGTAGATGTACCAAGTTTTTTTTTTCACTGATCACTTTACTGTGAGTGGCCAGCTATTCTGTATGTAAACACACAGACAAACCGGTTTTTAGAGTCATACTGGTTTTTGAGGAAACACCTTTCCTCTATTCTCCAGAAAGCCAGACAAGGAATATTGAACTAGTTTCGTTGTTGTTACAACTCATCAGCAATATTTACCTATCTTCCGGCCTCTCTAGAGAATCGTAAAAGCACATATCGCTATATGCTTTTTCTATGAAAATTAGTAGTGGGCAGACCAACTTGCATAGAGTGTGAGTAAGTACCGGTTCAACGGAGACGATAAAAACAAATAACGAAACGAAATTAAATTTCGTTTCGTTTGTAACTCACTTTTGTATGACTGACGCTCAAACAATTAAGTCAAAGATGTACATCCATATATGTATACTGAAATACTAGTATGTATATGAATACACACACGTATACATATGTAGATGTACCAAGTTTTTTTTTTCACTGATCACTTTACTGTGAGTGGCCAGCTATTCTGTATGTAAACACACAGACAAACCGGTTTTTAGAGTCATACTGGTTTTTGAGGAAACACCTTTCCTCTATTCTCCAGAAAGCCAGACAAGGAATATTGAACTAGTTTCGTTGTTGTTACAACTCATCAGCAATATTTACCTATCTTCCGGCCTCTCTAGAGAATCGTAAAAGCACATATCGCTATATGCTTTTTCTATGAAAATTAGTAGTGGGCAGACCAACTTGCATAGAGTGTGAGTAAGTACCGGTTCAACGGAGACGATAAAAACAAATAACGAAACGAAATTAAATTTCGTTTCGTTTGTTTTTATATATGTATATATAAATATATATCATCATCATCATCATCATTGTCAATAAACATCCGCTTTCCCTGGTATATATATATATATATATACCTTGATAGAACACATAGACAGGGACCCGGATGCTGGAAGCTAAACATGTCGCTTCCGGCGCGTAAGGCCTACAGTAAAGAGATTAACACATCAGTTAAGTGCCAGTTGACGGAGGCGATCGTCAACAACAGGTGGTGGAGCTCTCTCAAGAGAGCAATTATAGTAGAATCGATAGCATTTAGCAAGGAAGTAGCTTTAGAAAAAAACAAAACCGAAAAGGAACTGGTAGCTAAAGTAGAAGAGGCACTTAGGAATGGCAGTACAGCTGATGTGCTAGCGGCGAGAATGGCACTAGACCAGTTCTTGAACGTGAAACTCGAAGGTTGTATTGTCAGAAGTAGAACACATGCTCTAAGAAATGAGGGAGCCAAAGCTGTTAGCTGGGCCCGGCAGAGGCGAAAAGTGGCAACAAATCCACAATTCGGTCCTTGCAAGACAAAGATGGACGCATTCTACTTGAATCCAAGCAGATGTGCACAGCCTTCCAGCAGCATTTTGCACAACTGTTCAGGCAAAGCGGTACGTCAAGGGAGGTGATGGACTTCAGCTCCTACCTCAACGGCGTACCACGACTCTCGAACACGGATGCAGAGAGCTGCGAAAGGCCGATCACAGCGGGCTAAATAGAAGATGCCCTAGGCCGCTGTGGGAAATGCAAATCACCCAGTTTAGATGGTCTACCCTATGAGTTTTACATAGGCATGCCAGACTTGTTCTATGGCGTCCTCGAAACGGTCTACTCCAACTGGCAGCAGAACAGGAGGATTCTCAGTTCTGTAGGTAGAGGCTTAGTAATGCTGATCAAGGGGAATGAGATAAGCAATTTCAGGCCCATAACTCTGCTCAACAGAGAGTTAAAGATTTTGGTCAAGGTGTTAGCAGCGAGGCTGGCGCTTATCGTCGAGAACCTGGTAGGGGAAGCGCAAATGTGTGCAATCCTGACCAGATCCATACACGACAACCTTCACCTCATGCGATACATCATAGAGAGGGTAAGGTGGGGCTCTGATCAATTTCCAATACTTGGAAGCGGTTCTCAAGGCGGCCGGCTTCGGTCCCGTCTTCAGAGGCTGGATCGCTGCCATGCACACCAGCATCTGCTCGGCAGTCAAGGTGAATGGCTACCTACCGAAGCCATTCCAAATCATGCATTCCATCCATCAGGGATGCCCTCTCTCCTCCATTCTGTATGTACTGACTCTCGACCCATTACTGCGGAAGTTGGAGCTGTTGCAGGGCATCCCGATCGAACCAGGACTGCGAAAAGCAGTGTTGGCCTATACCAACGACGTAACCGTAATGGTGTCGACAACCTCGGAAATCGGGGTAATCGGCAACCTATTACAGGAATACGAAACGTTGACAGGAGCAAGACTAAATCCAAACAAGTCTGTCGGTTTGCAACTTGGCACATGGAGAGGCAAACCCATGCCTTCCGACAGTGTCGTTGGATGCTGGACGGAAGGACAGGTGAAATTGCTCGGGGTCTGGTTTGGTCCAGACCTCCAGGTGGACAAGAACTGGAACAAGGTCACGGTAAAGGTGTTTGCACTCACCCAGAAGTGGGCTGAGTGCAAACTCTCCTTGAAAGGTCGAGCGGAGGTGGCAAACACTTACATAGCGTCCGTCATTTACTACCGCCGTCTACCAAGCGGAAACAGCAATCAGCGGAGACTCCACTTCGACATTCTATAGGGGATTAGTGGAGGATAAGTGCGACGACATTCTCGAGGAAACTCTAGGCATTGAGGAGGACGAACTGACCAGTCCGTTCGGCAGGACTTTCCTTCCAGGGCCTATGGATAACTTCCAGAGGTCTCTGGCCTGACAGTGCTACCGAGGAGCTCTACCAGTTCGAGACAAAATCTATAGGCACGGACGCCCTGGCAGAGATCCTGCCAAAAGGACCTGCCCAAGATGCGAGCAGGACATCGAAACCGTTCTGCACGCAATTGTTCAATGCCCAGGAGTGACCGACCTGTGGAATTATGTCGAACGACTACTGTCACGTGTAGGACGCATCCAGTTGTCAGCCGAGTTCATCGTGAGGATCACCCCGCCGCCTTTATTTAAGAACGAAGGAGAGGCGGTTTTCCTCTGTCTGGTGGCTATGGCGAAAGAGGTAATATGGTGGACGAGTTAAAAGGACTGAGGGCAAATACCTTTCTCTCCGGACAACAACTTATCCCCTTCTTTAAGTATCACTTCAAAAGGAAGGTGTGAGTGGAGAGAGAGGTGCTACACCCCAGTAAATTCGCTGAAAGGTGGGTGAATGTGGCGAAAATGGCCCAGGTGAATGGGCCTTCTCTGTATATAAACCTGTAGGTTGAGGAAGATAAACAGAGGGAAGTCAGGAACACCTTCAAAACGTGTTCTTGGTGTTGAGGGTTGTTCTATCCACGGTGTGTAAAACAACCCCACAGTACCATTAACCCCCCCCCCCCCCCTGATGGGGATTTCAATTGTTTTATTTTTATATAGTTTATTGTTATTTATCATTGTTAAAGATTTTATGTAAAACCCCCACTGTCACGTCTAGTAATGTCCCATTTTTGTACGCCCCTGTGGCAAATAAAGAAAGATATCTATATATATATTCAAAAGGAAGTATTTTGGTAGAGTTTTTTGGAAATGTTGACAATTGCACAAATGCACATATATAAGAAGTGACATTGGTGTGCACTGTGTGCATTTGTCATTTTCTGTTACACTGTCAAAGGAGAAGCAACATGGATCTATCCAAATTGTTTATTCATACCTGTTTTCTTTATGACTTCAAATATTGCCTAAGTATAGCAGCATCAAGTTGTTGCACTAACAATGCATTTAGATCACACACCATGCCTGAACACAGTTCCATGGACAGGTTCACACTCTTCCATTCTGCTGATTAAAGCCTTGAAGATCGACCTCGTGCAGGACGTTCATCTGACTTTAATGACAAGCAACTGTGTGTGCTGGTAGAAGTGGGCACACACCAGACATAGCATCAACACTCCTGTTGCTTGGAGCATCAAAACAACCATCCTCAATCATTTGCATGCAATAGGGAAGGTGTCCAAGCAGGACCAAAGGGCTCCCCACAATCTGACAATTATCATGAATGGTGGGCACCAGCTGCAACTTCTCTGCTCTCCTACCATCACACAACCAACTGGTTATGTTCCATTCTCACTGGTGATGAAAAATGGTGTCTCTCCATTAATGCCAAGAACAAGTGATCATGGGTTGATAAAGAAAGTGTGCTACAACCATAAGCAGGCTGGTCTCCACACTTACAAGACCCTACTAAGCATCAAATTAGTGGTGAAAATTTCACAGGTGAGCCCACATCGTAGTCCTATTCGATTCCTTTGTGATAACGCTCAGCTGCATACAAAAAAGAGTGAGAAGCTGCTGGAGCTTACTTTACCCTGTCTTTTACCTATCTTGCTGTGAACTATAAAATCATATTTGATCTTTGAATTATTCTTTGCCTTATATGATTGTGTTATCAACTCATTTAAACTATATATATAAAGTTCTTTACGTTTTTGAAATGGAAATGTTCAGGCATGTGGTTGGTAAATAATTATGTATTGTTTAATGATTCTTAGGAATTCAGTACAGAGGAATAAAATGGTACTTCCTACTGTATTTTAAAAAAACATTTGTAATTCTATTAAATAATGTAATGTAACAAAATCCTGGTTATTTTGATTCCAGCAGTCCCTTGCCATGTGCATTCATGAGGGCTCTTCTCTCATCAATTGTCAATGACTGTCGACTGCTAGCGCTGCAACATTCCGCTCAACGCCTTGTGTCACTTGGTGGGCCTATGTGATTAGCTCATTCATGGTAATTTTATTGTTGCCCGGCAACTGTTGGAGCATTTCATTAAAAAAACCTGTATATTCAGCTCCTGTAGCCATCCTCCAGACTTCCACTGTGAACACATCCACCTGCTCTCCCATCCACCTGACATTGCTTAGCTTGGGGAAAGCAGCATAATATCCCTCTGCAAACGCTTCCTTGAGGCACTGCTCAATCTTCTCTGTATTCAATTGGTCTGCCTGGTCCATTTTGAGGTATAATGTTAACGCATTGCCATGAGGCCTGCCACATTTTTTGATCCCTTGCAGTGTGGCAACCAATTTTATCTTTCTAATCCAGATAATAACATCTCCCTCATCGCTGAAGGTTTTGACTGCATCACTACCTATTCTTATTTTTGTTGCCATATCGTCTGCAAGGTCGGAGAAAGTAAATAATAAAATCAAAAAACAAATGGTGCCAAAATTGCTTGTCGTAAGAAACGAAGGAGCCTAGCTCTCGTCTCCACACATGTCCGAACTGAATCTCCCTGTATAGATGTTCTCCTATTTCACATCTGGCCATAGAACATAGCAAGTCTTACACACCCATTCACACCAGCCATAAAAAAAGGATGTCTGCAAATATTACCACTTATAGACCAAGAGGCCGCACGCACTTCTGATGTGACATCATTGGCCTCTAGCTTCTTGTAGGTGTTGCAACAAAAAGCACCCAGTACACACAGTAAATGAGGTTGGCATTTGGAAGGGCATCCAGCTGTAGAAACCAAGCCAAAATCAGTTCTGTATATGCAAAATATTGTCACCTGACCTAGCATACCCACAACAGGCCAACTTGTCTAACCCATGTTAGCGTGGAAAAATTGACATAAAATGGTGATGATGCTGGTGATATATATATATATATATATATATATAACGAAGGAGGTGTGGTAAGGAACCAGATGGACCATAACGCACCAGAGTACTCAATATTTAGGGTAGTAGAGTGGGTAATAGGAAAATGTTTGACCCCGACGGCAGAGCTCAAGCCCTTTCAACGGGAAATAGCTGTCGAAACGGCTTGAGCTCTGCCGTCGGGGTTAAACATTTTCCTATATATATATATCAACTAGAAATTGATTGACATATATATATATATATATTTAAAATAAACACATGAAATAATCACAGGGGATAATTTGTAAAGTGTGTAATCACACACAGCTAGGTAGGTAACTAATTAAAGTTTAACTAGATCTTCAAATATTACCTTTTAAAAAAAAAATATATGTCAATCAATTTCTAGTTGATATAAAATGCTCCGATCTATTCAGTGGAATCTTTGAGCTTATTCTACGGTGGGTATGGCGCATGTCTCGGACATGACTCCTTTAATTTAATTTAACTAAATTTATTTCGGATATATATATATATATATTTATAGAAGTGGTTACACAACAGTTAGTTCACCATACTGAGAACAATTGTTTCACCTTAGCGGTTCCTCAGCTCGTAATGGATCCACTAAGGTAAAACAATTGTTCTCAGTATGGTGAACTAACTGTTGTGTAACCACTTCTACCAAACTCGTCCCTTGGACTGAGTGCTCTACCACTACGGATATTACCTTCCAGTGTTCTACCACTATATATATATATATATATATATATATATATACACACACACCCATGCACACATACACACATACATATAGTATATAGGTAACAGCTTTTATTTCAGACACACAATATTGAACATACGTGACTAATTTAGTTTAATCGTATTTATTAATGATTTTTATATTTCCTTATTAATCATTTATATTTAGTATGAAATGGTAATGTTCCTAATTCCATTAATATTTCAAGACCTTCTCAGACTTATCTTCAACATGAAGTGCTGATATTTTCAGTTGCCAACAAAGTGTCAACTTGCAATGCAAATGGTATTGTAATTATCAAAATTGTCTTCACTACATTTGAAATCATTTAATTTTATATCTAGAGAAGCAGTTGAATGCCACCAATGGTAGTGTCTGACCTTATATATGTTGATGATATTATCATAATATCAGAATTTACACAACAAGCATGAGAACTGTTAGTAAAGGAAGAGAAGTAAGTTGAGAAAGTTGGTCTATTCATCAATGCTAGGAAAACAAAAGTTATGCAATTATATAATAGAAACACAGTGATCTCAAATTCAAATATATATATATATACAGACACAGACACAAGCAGATAGACAGAACTGTTCCTGGCTGTATTTCTACAGCTGGATGCCCACCACATTTACAGTGTGTGCTGGGTGTTTTTTGTTGTGATTCCTACACAACCACTTCACATTGTGGACTGGATACTTTTTGTTGTGACACCTACACAACCACTTTACAATATGAGCTGGATGCTTTTTGTCATGACACCTACACAACCACGGTGGATTGGCAGTATCGGTAGAGGGTCGGACGCCATGCGTTGACGCATAGAGTTACGGCCCTTGCCATTCTGAGTTCAAATCCCGCCGAGGTTAACTTTGCCTTTCATCCTTACGGGGGTCGATAAAATAAAGTACCAGTAATGCACTGGGTAATTGCTGGCCTTGAGCCAAAAGTAGAAACAATTATATATTTATATATATATATATATATATATATATATATATATATGTATATTTATCATCATCATCATCATCATCGTTTATTGTCCATTTATCACACTAGCATGGGTTAGACGAGTTGTTCCATTCGGGCCAAGTTGGGTCAAGTGACATTTCTTGTTCATATAGGTCTGTTTCTGGCTAGGCTTCTATGGATGCTCTTTCTAACACCAACCACATTTACAGTGTGTGCTGGATGCTTTTTGTCATGACTCCTACACAACTACCTTACAGTGTGGGCTGGGTGCTTTTTGTCGTGACACCTACATGACCACTTTACAGTGTGGGTCGAGTGCCTTTTGTGATACCAACATAACTTTACAGTGTAAGGGTGATGCAGACAGAAGTGGGAGGGCAGGTGTGGGGGTATATGGTGCACACAGGTGCAGGGATGACTCTGGTTAAGGAGTTTGTTTCACAGTGATGTGGTCCTTGATTCAATACCACTGTGTGGCACCTTGGTCAAGTCTTCTGTCTTCTACTATAGCTTCTGGTTGACCAAACCCGTGTGATTGGAATTTGGTAAATGAAATCTGGAAAAGTCAGTTGTGTGTATTAGGGATGCCCCAATAAACAAATTGGCTGATTATTGATAAATCAACCTCACTTTATCAGCTAATTTTCTGAATGTCTGTCATGCAGCATTTTCTTGCTCTAGCCTATCAGTAATAATCAATAATAATAGTTGATTATCAAAATCGATTTATCAGCCACAAATCCCTGAGACCAATTAATCAACAAAATGGGCAATATTGCTGATACCAATTATCTGCCTGTTAATTGGTGCAACCCTAGTGTAAAAGAATAATATATTATGTACACAACTAAAAATGTTACTATGTATACTTAAATAACTCATGTTCCTTTACTTAAAAGTTTGGTACATATAGTAAAAAAAGCCCAATACTTATGTAGTGAAATCCGACACCAGAGAAAAGTTTTCTATTGTTAGAAATAATGACACTATCAGCACACTCATCTTATAAACTCAGTGAATTCAACAATAGATAAGAATTTCTGTTGTCTGTGGACAATAGCCACTCATCAATACTTCTTTGGTCTGGTGTAATATTTTTCTTTTTGATTTAACACCTTAGGAGGCAGACCCTATATAAAGTAAATTCTGAAATTGTCAAGAATATTCACTGGCAAACTACTACAGACACCCTCAGATCCACAATCTCACAAAGACACTAACTCACTGGCCTTTTATCTGATCTACCAAATTTCATTAAAGGTTAATTCATTCAGAATTTCTGCTTTCATTTCAAACACATTTTAACAACAATACTAACTTGCACACCAAATTACCACACAATCCACAGCACACCTTTTATTCCTTTAAAGTATTTTGTTGTTTCTCACTCACCCGTGATGTTGTCATAAAATAAAATATTAATTTGGTAGTTTTGTGGGCTTTTGTTTCTTTGTACACTTCATATTACTGTAAACGTGGTTGGTGTTAAGAAACGCATCCAGCTGTAAAAATTCCAGTCAAAATACAATTCCATCTTGTCTCATGGCCTGTCTAACCCATACAAGCATGGAAACAGATGTTAACCCTTTAACATTTACATTACTATATATTTACTATTGTATTTTTGTGATAAAGCCAAATATTGAATCTATGAGATGTTGATATTATCTATTTTGAGAACACTACCTTAACATAATATGAGTAGCCAGTTACAGCCGGTTTGAACAGAAAAAGGTGAAAGAATTCTGGCTGGATATGGCCAGTTTAAATGCTAAAGGGTTAAACGGTGATCATATCAATGAAATTGAGGAAAATCATCTTCCTCACAATATCACATCATCACAACAAACATCTACAGTAAGTGGTTTCATCAACCATGGCAAGACATCATAGAAAATCTCTCATTTTACTGCGACATTCTTCACTCACTTGCCATAGATTCGACCAACAAACCACTCAGTCAACTTCATCAACTCATCTCACAACTTCTATTACACCACAGATGAACTAAAGAACCAAACAAGTAAAAAACCATCTGAAAAACTACTTACTCCTGCTAAACATATACAAAAAAATACAATATGTGTATGTTTGAAAAACTAGTATCTATATATCTAAAATAATTAGTACATTTTTGAAAAAGCAACATTGGCATAGATATATGTTGTTAACGAGTTTACTTTGTAACCACATAGTTTTGGGTTCAGTTCCACTCACAGCACCTTTATCATCATGAAGAACAGCAATGTCAACAGTAGCAACAACTATTAACAAGAGTGTTTTAAGGCCATTTTCTTTGCTAAAGCAGATGTTTGTCGTGTGTCCTATGACAAGCTTCATACTAAGCAATGAAGTCACTGTTATTTTTCATGGTGATAATATTGTTGTTGCTGCTGTTGTTGTTGAAATACAATACTGCTTTGGCTTGCCTCCATAATATTTAGAGAGCAACACCAGTATTCCTTAGTGCAATTGAGTTTGTGATCTTTTTTTTTTCTGATTTTTTTTTTTATTGATTTGTTTCTCTTATTGATTTGTTTCTTTTGTTAATCATATTCATTATATATAAGTTGTATTAGAAATTTTAAAAGTTGGCAATTATAATAATAATTGTTTACTATTAGAAATATTTAGTTCATATACTACAAAAATTAGTATGTTTAGTAGAAAAAAGATTTTGTACATAAAAAAGTTTGCAGATAAACTACCAATGTTACTACTGATGAAATTGTTACTACAACAGTACTGTGTGTGTGTGTGTGTTATATAGTACATATGCTAGAAATAAATAGGTTACACACACTTAATAATTTGGTTTGTACACTAAAAATTGGCACAAAAACTAAATTTATGTAGTACATATAATGAAGAAATCTGTATATGTATATATCATCATCATCACCGTTTTACGTCCATTCTTCCACACTAGCATGGGTTAGACGGGTTGTCCTGTTGTGGGCAGTGTCCAGTTGGCTGACCATGTCTTGCACATACTGGAACTGATTCTGGCTTGATTTCTACAGCTGGATGCCCTTCCTAACACCAACCTCATTTACAGTGAGTGCTGGGTGCTTTTTTGCCGTGGCGCCTACATGTCCACTCTACAGTGTGGGCTGGGTGCTTTTTTGCCTTGGCACCTCCACGACCACTTTGTAGTATGGGGCCATAATATATAATTATATATGTACGTGTGAGTGTGTATATATATATCATCATCGTTTAACGTCTATCTTCCATGCTAACATGGGTTAGATGGGAATTGTCCCATTAAGGCAAGGTTGATTGGGTGATTGTGTCTCGCTCATATAGAACTGTGTCTGGCAGGTTTTCTATGGCTGGATACCCTCCCTAACACCAACTTCATTTACAATGTGGACTGAGAGCCTTTTTATCGTGTTTCCTACACAACCACTTTATATATATAGAGAGAGAGTTCCACAACAAATTATGCTCTACCAACTTCAGATATATATATACTTAAAGAAATTGGGGCATATACTACTAAATATTATATATAACTAAAAGATTGGTATATATACTAAATAAATTGGTAATACTAAAAATATCAGCTCATCATATTGTTAGAAATAATCAGTATATTTACGAAAGCTATTTGTAAATCTATAAAACAATACAGCGTATATTTGTTTTTAAAATTAGTACATATGCTTTTAAAATGCCATGTATGTGTGCAGGCATGGCTGTGTGGTTAGGGAGTCTACTTCATAATCTCTGCATGGCACCTTGGGCATGTATCTTCTACTAGCCTCTGCTTGATCAATGTCATGTGAGTGACATTTGGTTGATGGAAACTGTGTAAATGCCTGTTGTATGTATATATATATATATGTTGTATGTATATATATATATATGTTGTATGTATATATATATATGTATGTGTGTATATATGTGTGTGTGTGTGTGTCTATGTTCATGTGTTCAAGCATGATAATATAATGTTTCGACAAAAAGCGACTGCCAAAATAAGTAAGAAAAAAAAAGTACTCTGGTATGATCTTACTAGATCCAACCATGCAGTGCCCTAGCTTGGCCATAGTCTAATGACTAAAACAAATAAAGGAGTAAAAGAATAGGAAACTAAAAAACATACAGCATATATACTAAAATAATTGGTACACGTACTAATAAAATACAAAAGATATATTGAACACCTTATGTATACTAAAAATATACAGAACATATAGTAAAAACTATTTTTTTTTTACATTCTTGAAAAGTACAAAGCAATACAATTACTGCATCACATTAAAAATTGAATTCTTTTCTTTAAACTAGCCATATCCGGCCAGAATTCTCTCACCTCTTTCTGTTCAAACCCACTGTAACCAGTCCCTCACACTGATATTAAGGAATTGTTCTCAAAATGAATAACATCAAAATCTTGTAGATTCAATATTATGTGAAAAATTATGTGAGATAAAGCCTCTTTTACCACAAAAATACAATAGTATATATAGAGTAATGTAAAAGCTAATGGGTTAATACTGTAAATATTCACAAATATATGTCCACTAGTAAAGAGACTATAAACATTTGTCTAGATATTTTCTGTTAAATCATTACACAGAGTTAAGAGTTAATATAATTGTTTCGAATATGTAACTTCTGTTTGATGGCGTGTTGCTAAAGTAGTTAAAATGTCCGCTACAATGATTTGTGGTATTTGTTCTGGCTCTTTGCACTCTTAGTTCAATCCTTCCCCTCTCTCTCTCTCTCTCTCTCTCTCTCTCTCTCTCTCTCTCTCTCTCTCTCTCTCTCTCTCTCTCTCTCTCTCTCTCTCTCTCTCTCTCTCTCTCTCTCTCTCTCTCTCTCTCTCTCTCTCTCTCTCTCTCTCTCTCTAAGAAGAAGAAGAAATTGGTCATGTCCCGGCATCTTGGGCATTGTGACACCAGTACAACTGCTGGGCTGGTGGGCTGGGTTCATTTTATTGTGGCAGGATCAGAAGAGCCTGGAAGAAGTTTAGAGAGCTGATACCTCTGCTGGCAACAAAGGGCTTCTTGTTGAGAGTGAAGGGTAGAATGTATGATGCCTATGTGTGAACTGCAATGCTACATGGCAGTGAAATATAGCCTTTAACCACAGAAGACCTGCGAAAGTTCAAGAGAAATAAGCAAGTATGCTCCAATAAATGTGTAATGGTAGTGTGCATGAACAACGTAACATAGGTGAACTGAAAGGAAAACTTGGCATAAGAGGAATTGGATGTAATGTGCAAGAGAGCAGACTGCGCTGGTATGGACATGCAGTGCACATGGCGGATAACAGCTGCTATCCTCTGCTAAGAAATGTAGAGCTATCCCAGTGGCTGGAACTTGAGGAAAAGCTTCACAACTAAGATGACAAATGATTGAGAGGGCTGGTGTTCTGCTATGATGATGGAGACCCAGCCAGAAGCTTACAATATAACCTGACCCATCCATGTGCCCCTCCCCCTCTATCCCACTAGCACACCGCTCCATCTATTCTCATCCCACTGTACCCACCACCCATGCCCAACCCTTGCTAGCAAGGAAAGCAGATGTTAAATGATGATGATGATGATGATGATAGGATAAATTTTATTCTTTAGATGATTTTTTTATTTATTTATTCAGGTAGTATGTTAGAAAATTTACCTACCCACAATACTATAGCCTCTAATCCCTATTCATGTGGAATTCTAGTATAGAAGTTTATTAAATCAAATGAAACAATAAGAGTGTCTCTGTTGATTGTTTTCGTGAGATAATTTAACATGTCTAAGTCATCACTTGTGGTTAGGTTGGTTTCAAAAGAAAATTGTATAGGACAAGCTGGATTAACTTTGAAAGGAAAAGAATGGTTGTCTGTCATCAACAATTAAGAAAGAAACCCCAGTACCAGCTGCTAGTAAGCATTTTGACTTATATGCTATAAATAAATTCCTGACATACCAAGTTTTCTCCTTTTACCAATGTTCTGACATAAACTACAGCTGAAATACTGGTAAATAAAGGAAGTGTGTTTACTAAGCAATATAAACCATGTCTAAGTAGATTGTCACTGTTACTTACATGGAAGAGTGTTGTAGAGTAAGGAAAATGTAAGAGGATTAAAGGACTTCAAGTGCATTTTTTTCTTTATATTTGCCCAGTTTGTAGAGGTAACAGAACAAATTAACAATAATCACATGTCTAAAACAACAAATCAAAATAATGCTTTCTCCAGCAGCTATTTTAAGATGGTTAACTGCTATTTGATTTGTAACTTTTCACCGTTTTACATTATGCAACTATCTTTATGTAAACAAAGTTACTATTAATATCATCTACTTGTTATGAAACCAGTTTGGATAATAAATTTAAACTAAAATGTATTTTAAGTACAATTTCAACTTCATTTCTTTTTCTATATTCCTACTGGTCTCTTCTCTGTTAGTGGTCAGTTATAAACTGTGGTGTACAATCTATATGACCTGGTCACTTCACTGTAACTGTTAATGGTCAGTTATAGACTGTGGTGTACATCTATATGACCTGGTCACTTCACTGTAACTGTTAATGGTCAGTTATAGACTGTGGTGTACATCTATATGACCTGGTCACTTCACTGGAACTGTTAATGGTCAGTTATAGACTGTGGTGTACATCTATGACCTGGTCACTTCACTGGAACTGTTAATGGTCAGTTATAGACTGTGGTGTACATCTATATGACCTGGTCACTTCACTGTAACTGTTAATGGTCAGTTATAGACTGTGGTGTACATCTATATGACCTGGTCACTTCACTGGAACTGTTAATGGTCAGTTATAGACTGTGGTGTACATCTATGACCTGGTCACTTCACTGGAACTGTTAATGGTCAGTTATAGACTGTGATGTACAACTATGATGTGGTCACTTCACTGGAACTGTTAATGGTCAGTTATAGACTGTGGTGTACATCTATATGACCTGGTCACTTCACTGTAACTGTTAATGGTCAGTTATAGACTGTGGTGTACATCTATGACCTGGTCACTTCACTGGAACTGTTAATGGTCAGTTATAGACTGTGGTGTACATCTATATGACCTGGTCACTTCACTGTAACTGTTAATGGTCAGTTATAGACTGTGGTGTACATCTATATGACCTGGTCACTTCACTGGAACTGTTAATGGTCAGTTATAGACTGTGGTGTACATCTATGACCTGGTCACTTCACTGGAACTGTTAATGGTCAGTTATAGACTGTGATGTACAACTATGATGTGGTCACTTCACTGGAACTGTTAATGGTCAGTTATAGACTGTGGTGTACATCTATATGACCTGGTCACTTCACTGGAACTGTTAATGGTCAGTTATAGACTGTGGTGTACATCTATGACCTGGTCACTTCACTGGAACTGTTAATGGTCAGTTATAGACTGTGGTGTACATCTATATAACCTGGTCACTTCACTGTAACTGTTAATGGTCAGTTATAGACTGTGGTGTACATCTATATGACCTGGTCACTTCACTGGAACTGTTAATGGTCAGTTATAGACTGTGGTGTACATCTATATGACCTGGTCACTTCACTGTAACTGTTAATGGTCAGTTATAGACTGTGATGTACAACTATGATGTGGTCACTTCACTGGAACTGTTAATGGTCAGTTATAGACTGTGGTGTACATCTATATGACCTGGTCACTTCACTGGAACTGTTAATGGTCAGTTATAGACTGTGGTGTACATCTATATGACCTGGTCACTTCACTGTAACTGTTAATGGTCAGTTATAGACTGTGGTGTACATCTATATGACCTGGTCACTTCACTGGAACTGTTAATGGTCAGTTATAGACTGTGATGTACAACTATGATGTGGTCACTTCACTGTAACTGTTAATGGTCAGTTATAGACTGTGATGTACAACTATGATGTGGTCACTTCACTGGAACTGTTAATGGTCAGTTATAGACTGTGGTGTACATCTATATGACCTGGTCACTTCACTGGAACTGTTAATGGTCAGTTATAGACTGTGGTGTACATCTATATGACCTGGTCACTTCACTGTAACTGTTAATGGTCAGTTATAGACTGTGGTGTACATCTATATGACCTGGTCACTTCACTGGAACTGTTAATGGTCAGTTATAGACTGTGATGTACAACTATGATGTGGTCACTTCACTGGAACTGTTAATGGTCAGTTATAGACTGTGGTGTACATCTATGACCTGGTCACTTCACTGGAACTGTTAATGGTCAGTTATAGACTGTGGTGTACATCTATGACCTGGTCACTTCACTGGAACTGTTAGTGGTCAGTTATAGACTGTGATGTACATCTATGACCTGGTCACTTCACTGTAACTGTTAATGGTCAGTTATAGACTGTGATGTACATCTATGACCTGGTCACTTCACTGGAACTGTTAATGGTCAGTTATAGACTGTGATGTACAACTATGATGTGGTCACTTCACTGGAACTGTTAGATGTCAGTTGTCAATCAATTCTTATTGACTCTAGTGTACATATCATTCTTTACTCCACAGATATATTTTTAATGTCCTTATATCAGTATATATCTTGTATCAGATAAATACATAATATTTTTGTTAATATATTTGTTGTGCTCAATGTTTGTTGAACAAACTCCAAATTTCACTTGTTCTCTTATCTAAATCATCTCATTATGCTATCTAATTTGCATTTTTTAAACACTAACCATCTTTATACTGAGCCACCTGACATAATTTCTGCTCTTACAATACAAGAACTTTTGAAACTGTTGACAACTGTTAATATTAAAATTTAAATTTAATTTTTGCATCATGTAGTAAGCTTTTAACACATTAAACTAGAGACTTCACAAGTCCCAGGTTCAGTCCCACTATGCAACACTGCAAATGACTTCTACCATTGCGTCATGTCAGATCATGTCTCGTGTTATGAATGGAACTGGTTAGAAAAGAAATTGTGCAGAAGCTCAAGAGGTTGATTGTATGTACCTCCATCTGACACATGCAATCCAGTGATTACAGCATAATAGATTGAACAGTTAGAACTCACATTACTGAAACTGACAAAGGATTGATTCTCTTTCCTTTTTTATATAAGTAGTCTTATTTCTGAATGAATACACATGGACAAGTACATATATATATATATATATACACACATATATATATAAATGGAGAGAGAATAACCCAGTTTTACTTAAAACATAATTTTAATTCTACATATGTTTCAATGTATGGAAAGATATATATAACCAAATATACATCCCAATCCACTGCCCCTACCCTATCCTCCCACTCCCACCAACACCACCCTCTCTCTATAAAGTTGGTACGACAACATCCAGTCCAAATAAATGAGATAATGAGATCGAGATCGTGTAGGTGTCACAAGAAAAAAAAATTCACAGTCCACGCTATAATGTGGTCGTGTAGGTAACACGGTAAACAGCTCCCAGCCCCACACTGTAAATGTGGTTGGTGTTAGGAAGGGCATCCAGCCATAGAAAACCTGCCAGATAGTCCTATATGAGCGAGACACGGTCACCCGGCCAATCTTGCCTCAAGTGGGACAACTCCCATGTAACCCATGCTAGTGTGGAAGATGGACGTTAAACGAAGATGATGATGATGATATGCAAGCAGGGAAGAGCGGACGTAAAATGATGATGATGGTGATGATGATGATATATATATATATATATATATATATATATATATATATATATATATATATATATATATATATATATATATATATATATATATATATATATATATATATACACACACACACACACACACACACACACACACATGCACACATATACATATCATTTGACATCTAATTTTCTATGCGGGCATGGGTTTGATAGGTCATCACAGACCAAGTTACTATCCTCTCACCACCGAACAGCAGCCACATATCTCGCTTACATTTCAGTTATATATATGAGGAGATTACGTTGGTATGGGCATGTGATGTGTATGAAGGATGAGAGTGGTATATGAAGGTGCTGGGTGCTGAAAGTTGATGGAGTGGGAAGACCCAGGATGAAGTGATAAAAGACAACCTTGCCCAACTGCACCTCTCAAAAGTGATGATGCAGGACCAAGATCTCTGGCATTATGCAATAATACAGAAGATGCGCCTTCTCATGAGCACAGGCTGAAGCATAAATATAGTATACACCACCTTCACCTCCCCCACCCCACCCCACTATTCCATACAACTCTCATAAGCACAGGATGAAGCATACATCTAGTATGCTCCACCCCAAACCCCTTCCATTACCTCCCACGTCCTAACACTCCACCCCTGACACACACACACAAATACCCACCTCTCCAATCCACCACACACCTCTCTCAACTAAGTCCCCAGTCCACACTGTAAAGTGGTTGTGTAGGTGTCACAACAAAAAAACACCCAGTATACACTGTAAACTGGTTGTATAGGAGTCACAACAAAAAGCAGCCGGTATTCACTGTAAAGTAGTTGTATATGTCACAACAAAAAGCACCCAGTACTCACTGTAAATGTGGTTGGCATTAGGAAGGGCATCCATCTGATATCATTAAAAATGGAGAAATATAGGAAACAGAAAATTTTGAAGAGACAAGCACATGGACAATTCCTACTCATTATAGTTTTGAATGCTTTATAAGACAGAACTATTCACCTACAGTACATCAATAGAAACCATGGATAGCTATTTGGGAAGAAAACACAATGGACATTGCATGGTTTAGATAGGTCCTTTTCAGCACAACATCTCTCTACTCTTTGCATTCCTTCATCACCTCTGTGAGTCCCAAGGATTTGAGATCAGCTCTCAATCAATACCTTCGCCCAAGTCTTGCATGGTCTACCTCGACTTCCTAACACGTCACCCAGCAACCATCTTCCATGCACTATACATGCCAATACCAATGCAGTCTTCTCTCTTGCACACCACTTCTGATTCCTCTTAAATTCAGTTTCTCCCTTAGTTCATCCAAGTTTTCACATTTACATTGCACATCTAATGAAGCATAATAACTTCATTTATCTTCATACACAGAACAAAGGCCCATATTTGACCATAACTCCCAAATAGAAGAGGCATCAAATTAGACACTTGGAACCTTGGGTAGCACCTTTATTGTATGAACATAAATAAATAATATAATATTTCTGCTCTCTTCCTGGTTGAGCAGTGTTTTTCTTTTTCCTTTTCACACCTACAAATATTGCTACACACACACACATATATATATATATATGCATATGCATCTATATTATCATCATCACCATTTAATATATATATATATATGTGTGTGTGTGTGTGTGTATGTATATATATGTGTGTGTGTGTGTGTATGTATATATATGTGTGTGTGTATGTATATATATGTGTGTGTGTGTATATATATTTATATTTATATGTGTGTGTATGTATATATATGTGTGTGTGTGTATGTATATATATTTATATTTATATGTATATGTATATATATATATCTATGTGTGCGTGTGTTTATGTATCTCAGAGTTCCAGTTCTCTCCCTATCTTAACTTTCCTGATGAACGGCTTCTGTCCAAAACATTGAAACCTCCTCCACTCCCACCAAGCGTGAACCTAATATAACTGTGTACAATTTCCTCCTGCGTTTTGCTCCTCCATTTCAACTATATATATATATATATATATACACTTTAGTTTAAAAGCTTTTGCTACATCATGACCATGGCAACCAAATGGCTGAAAGCAGAAAAAGGACAGCAGTGAAAGTGTCATTTCATTAGATGTAGTCTTTCATCAAACAGAACAAAACAAGTGCAAACAACTATGAGCAGCTTTTCCTGAATGTCACAGATAATGGATTCTTTAAAGTTATTTGTTACTTTTTCAATAGTCAATCTATAGCAACCACATACACATATATACACACATCAGTATGTGTGTGTGTGCATGTATATATATATATGTGTGTGTGTTTGCGCGTATGTATGTGTTTATGTATATAGATATGTATATACACACACGTATATATGTGTGTGTATAACCTAAAGATTTAAATCTGGTTACTCTGGTTTTTCGAGTGTGGAAAACATACTGTCGAGAAAAAGTGGTGAAATTTATGTAGTTTGTGTGTGTATGTGCACATTTGCACTCAAACACACACACATGTATGTATGTGTGTCAGTGTGTGTGTGTGTATATATATACATTTACAAGTATGTATATTGTGTATGTATAGACACACACATACAGAGAAACCTATTATTAGTATTTCATCATCATCATCGTCATCATCGTTTAACGTCCATCTTCCACGCTTGCATGGGTATTTATGACCTACTATCAGAATGGCCCGGCATTGCTCGGGATTCTAAACATAGATTGGCATGTTTATCCCTCCTTTCTGAAACAGTACAGAGAAGTACGGAATACCTCGACCTGGGGATGGTGTCTTCATTTTGTGTTTATAAAAGAAATTTGTCGTAGATTACCAGGGGTTTAACTTAATTGGGTGCCTGAGAGTAAAATGTTCAACCCACAAAAGCCAAGACGATAGGGTTAAGTGAAAAGGCATTCGACAAACCGAACATGTATTTGCTATGCTATGGTACAATGAAAGCAATAGTTAGAGAGCAGTAAGCATGTGGGACTGCAGTGGTGGAGAGCATGGGGATACTTTTAAGGTTACAAAAATCTACCCAATCTGATATAGACCGAACTGTTATATCGGATGCCGAACACTTCTGAGATACTATTGGGGTTACCATCAACAATTTCAAGGATGTACATTTAAGTAGGGATAATATAGTCTATAAAGAGAGGTAACTCTTTCAAAATACTAAAGAATTGTCTCTCCTGAACATTTTAGACAAAATTGCCGAACTGACAAAAAGGGCTTAGTGAAAAAAACACTTTTAACAGCAGAAAATGGAAAAATGATAGCTGCAGTTAATATCTTTAGATCGCAAGGAATATATAAATGCAAGTTTGAAGTCAATCAGAGTAGAAATGTGGATTTGTATAGACTTTGCCAAAATTAGGACACACACACACAGACACTTTCAGTTTTATATATATGTATACATATCAGCTCCCCTCTTCTTGATAGTAAGAATTCCATGACGCAAGAACAAGGTAACCTTTGTTCTCTCTTTCTCCCTCTCTCCCTCACTCTTTCTCTCTCTCTATCTCTCTCATGACATTAAGACCAATTTCTGATAGATTGAGTGATTAATAAAAATAATGATGATAATAATAATAATAATATAACAACAAAAATAGTAATAATTCCTTTTATTTGCCTCAAGGGCAACATATGACAGTACATTACAGGAACTGGATAGGAAATGCTTGGTATTTTACAAAAAAATTGAATGTAGTACCACAGATGCCCTTTTACTTGTACGACAACTACAGGAGAAGTACCTAGCTAAAAGTAAACCCCTATACTTAGCTTTTGTTGACTTGGAGAAATCCTTTGACAGAGTCGCCCGCGCCATAATCTGGTGGGCCTTTAGAAAACTAGGGGTTGATGAATGGCTTGTGAGAGCTATACAAGCTATGTATAAAGAAACAGTCAGCAAGGTTAGAATTAACAACGAATATAGCCTTCGCCTATTTATTATTGCCCTTCAGGCTATAACAGAGGAGTTCAAGACCGGCTGCCCATAGGAACTTCTCTAAACAGATGATCTAACGCTCATAGCTAAATCGATGGCTGAACTAGAGAAGAAATTCCAAACATGGTAGCATGGCCTATAATCAAAAGGCCTTAAAGTTAACTTGTCTAAGACTAAAGTTCTAGTATGTAGGAAGGAAAATAGGGCATATGTCCCCTCTAGGAAATGGCCATGCTCAGTGTGTAGGAAAGGAGAAGGCAGATATTCCATTTTATGTCCCAAATGCAAAGTATGGGTGCATAAAAGATGTAGTGGGATCACAGGTAAGCTAACTAAGAATATAGATTTTATATGTTGCTCAGGTGCAATAAGTAGCAAGTGCCCACAGGACAATAGCTCCTTCTATTGCCCAGATGGTTCTATAGAAATAGTGGACACTTTCCATTACCTGGGTGACAAAATCAGCAGTGGTGGAGGGTGCTCTGAAAGTACAGTAGCCAGAGTAAGAACGGGATGGAAAAAGTTCAGAGAGCTTATACGACTATTGGCCGCTAAAGGTTTCTCTCTAAAAATGAAAGGCAGGCTGTATGATGCCTGCATACGAACAGCAATGTTACATGGCAGTGAGACATGGGCCTTGTGTGCAGAGGATATGCGCAGACTAGAGAGGAACGAAGCATGCATGCTCCGCTGGATGTGTAATAGTAATATACGTGAACGGCAAAGCATATATGAACTAACTGAGAAATTAGGTATAAGAGGGATCAGATGCTGTTTACTTGAGAGAAGACTACGTTGGTACGGTCACGTGATGCGCATGAAAGACAACAGCTGTATAAAAAAGTGCAGGGCGATTAAAATAGATGGAAGTTACGGAGTAGGTAGACTCAGAAAAACCTGGGATGATTTGATAAATTCCGACCTTACACACTTACACCTCTCCAAGACAATGTCACTGGACCGAGATCTTTGGTGCTATGCAGTAATACAGAAAACCTGCCTTGCCTAAGTACAAAGCGAAACCTACAGTCAGTGGGCACCTCTTCATCAAATATACACCCCCATCCCACTATACCAACTCCTCCACCCCCATCCCACTATCCCAACTCCTCCACCCCCATCAACACCACCCCTTTCTCTGTAAAATTATGTTGGTGTCACAACATCCAGTCCTAAACAAATGAGATCGTGTAGGTGTCACGACAAAAACACACAGTCCACGCTGTAATGTGGCCGTGTAGGTAATACGGTAAAAACCTCCCAGCCCCACACTGTAAATGTGGTTGGTGTTAGGAAGGGCATCCAGCCATAGAAAACCTGCCAGACAGTCCTATATGAGCAAGACAATCACTCTTGCCTCAAGTGGGACAATTCCCGTCTAAACCCATGCAAGCGTGGAAGATGGACGTTAAACGATGATGATGATGATGATGATATATATACAAATAGAAGTTGGTAGAATCGAAGCTCTGGCCACGGCCACGGCCAAGCTAACGAATGCAATCCAGAATGTGCAGCTAAGCACTCAATAGGATAGTTTCACCTTAGAGTAATAACATACGTTTAGACAGCTTGACAAATTGAAGGCTGCGACCGGTGAACCAGCCGCAAGGACCAAAGCAACAAGAAAACCAGCTCAGGATAATTTGACAAATATATATATATATATAGAGAGAGAGAGAGAGATCCTTATTTAGAAAAGAAGTAGGCATAAACTCAATATCAAGGGTGGTCGAACTGGAGGGGGGTCCATGTGTAGTGGGATAATGCGTAGACTAACATGTGATGAAGATAATGTATGTAGAAGATGCACAGAAGTAATAGAGGGGAAGAGCGTCAGTGATATAAACCTCTTGAAGTCAGAGGCAGGGTCCATAGAAGTGGTTGGTACTTTCTTCTATGTGGGTGACTTAATTAGCTGCAAAGAAGGGTGCTCTGAGAGCATTAGAGCTAGAAGAAGGATTAGATAGAAGAAGTTTAGAGAGCTACTCCCACTGTTGACAACAAAAGATTTCTCCCTACATACAAAAGGACGACTGTATGACGCCTGTGTGTGAAGTGAAATGCTCCATGATAGTGACACATAGGCAGTGAGTGCAGAAGACATGCATAGGCTGGAGAGAAATGAAACAGCCATGCTTCGTTGGATGAACTGAGGGAGAAGCTGGGTTTCAGAGGGATCCGAGGTGGTGTGCAGGAGAGAAGACTGTTTTGGTACAGACATGTTATGTGTATGGGTGAAGAAAGGCACAGTAGAGTTAGGTCGCGAAACAGGGCAGAGGTCGTGAGAGCTGACGTCAAATCACTGAGACTCACAGAGATGATGACAAAGAAACACAGCAAATGGAAAGATGCTGTGCTGAGAAGGACTCATCCAACCCATGTGAGCATAGTAAAGCAGATATAAAAACAATGATGATGATGATGATGATATATAATATACAATAGTGAGAATGTATATATAAGTATATATATATATATGATTCCAGTTCCTCAGTGAAATAACAACCCAACGAGGAACTGGGCATATCAGAGTATTGACAAAATTATACACCTCAACAACATATGTACTTGTCTATACCACACTAATTCGGACTGCCTGAAGAGGTCACAGCCAAAGATGGCTGTCACCGAAATATATATAGCAGTAATAAACGAAGCTAAATTTTAAACTTTTGACTTTTTATTTTACTTTATTTTATATATATATATATCCATGGAGGCTATGGGTTTGGTACTAGAAATGAGGAAGGCTCCAGAATCCTAGAATTCTGTGACCTAACTATCTGTAACACAAACTTCAAAAAACGAGACAATCACTTGATCACCTATAGATCAGGGGAATGCGCCAGTCAGATAGATTATATCCTTACCAGAAGACGTGACAGAGTGTCTGTTGTAAACACTAAATCCCTCCCCCATGAAGAATGCACCTCCCAACATAGACTCATAGTCAGCGACCTCATAGTCAGGACAAGACGTACTCAACTACAGAGGAGGATTATCCTCAGGAGAAAAATATGGAAGCTAAAGGACCCCACAGCCAGTAATAAATTTAAAAGCATATTACTTGATGCTTTTGACAGTAAAGAAGAGCAATTAGAGTCGTACAATATAGAGGAACAGTGGGAATTCCTGAAAGCTAACCTGCTGAAGGTGACAGATGAAGTTTGTGGCTGGAGCAGGCCTATAGGCAGGAGGAGAGTAACGTGGTGGTGGAACAGTAAGGTGGAGGAGTCAATCAAGGCCAAAAAGTAGGCTTGGAAAGTATGGCAGGACGGAGGAAGTAGAGAAGACTATCAAGTGGCCAGGAGGGAAGCTAGGAGACAAGTGTACTTCGCAAGAAGGGAAGCAGAGAAAAGAAAGTTCAAGCATGTTCTACAACGTGAGGACCAAAAACGTGAGCTGTTCAGGATTGCTAGGCAATGTGTCAAGGAAAACCGTGATATTGTCGAGGAGAGGTGTGTTCGTAATGATGATGCTGTACTTGCCATCACTGATGCTGATAAGAAGGTAATGTCACTACGAAAGGCTACTAAATGAGGAGAATAAATGGGAGAAAGACAGCCTCCCCCACATCGATCCAATAGAGGGACCAGCAGTGCTAGTCGAAGGTAGTATAATAAGTAAGGCAATCAAAGATATGAAGACGGGTAAGGCAGCTGGGCCTTCGGAAATAGTTGCTGAAATGCTGAAAGCATCTGGAACGGTGGGACACATTATGGTCACCCGGATAGTAAACCAAGTCATACAGAATGGGGTCGTACCAAAGGACTGGCGTAGCATCATCATCATTAACTGCTACAAGGGTAAAGGAGATGCCCTAGATAGGGGAAACTATAGAGACATTAAATTAATTGACCAGGTCATGAAGGTCACAGAAAAAGTAATAGCGCAACTAATCAGAGAGCGAATTGATCTAGATGAAATGCAGTTCGGGTGTGTCTCAGGTAAAAGTACCACAGACGCTCTATTCATTGTACAACTACAGTAGAAGTACCTAGCTAAAAGTAAACCACTATACTTAGCTTTCGTTGACTTGGAGAAAGCCTTTGACAGCTCCCATACCCCATTATCTGGTGGGCTCTCAGAAAACTAGGTGTAGATGAATGGCTTGTGAGAGCTATACAAGCCATGTATAAAGAAACAGTCAGCAAGGTTAGAGTTAACAACGAATATAGTGAAGAGTTTAGCGTAAAAGTTGGTGTTCATCAGGGCTCCGTCCTTAGCCCCCTCCTATTTATTATCACCCTCCAAGCTATAACGGAGGAGTTCTTGACCGACTGCCCATGGGAACTTCTATACGCAGATGATCTAACGCTCATAGCCGAATCAATTGCTGAACTAGAGAAGAAATTCCAAACATGGAAGCATGGCCTAGAATCAAAAGGCCTTAAAATTAACTTGTCTAAGACTAAAGTTCTAATATGTAGGAAGGAAAATAGGGCACTGGTCCCATCTGGGAAATGGCCATGCTCAGTGTGTAGGAAAGGAGTAAGCAGAAACTCCATTTTATGTCCCAAATGCAAAGTATGGGTGCATAAAAGATGTAGTGGGATCACAGGTAAGCTAACTCAGAATATAAATTTTATATGTGGCCGGTGCTCTGGTGCAATAAGTATTGTTCTCAAAATAAATACTTTCAAAATCTTATAGATTCAATATTATGTGAGATAAAGCATTTACCATGAAAAATATAATAGTATATATATAGAGTAATGTAAATGCTAAAAGACTAAATCTTCTGATGAAGGACTAACTTCTGAAATATTAAGGTTTTTTTCTACTATATCAAGTGTTATTTCCACTATATCATTATTAAATTGTTTTGTCCTCCCATGTTGTTTTTTTTTTTTTGTTGACTTTTTTTTATATATTTACATATCATCACTAGCTGAATTACCCGGTGTTGCCTGGGTTACTGCTGTTCTTATTAAGATTAGTAAACAATAAATATGAAGATGTTTTTTTTTCTCATAATTATTTCAAAATATCTATATTTTATAGAAAAAAATATCAAAATTGTAATGATAATAGAATTTAGAAATGAAAATCTGTGAATCTTGAAGCACCATTGTGTAATTTTTTGTTGATGTCCAAATGAATAAATTGTTCCTGCACACACATATACACTCTCATGTACACTCACATAAATATACTAAGACAGACACACATAGACATACATTCACGAGACGCACGCATAGCTTTTAACCTCATTTTTTTTGTCAGTCGTCACATGTGTATGTATGCGTAGATGTGTGTATTTAATAACGTACCTAACAAACGTGCAAACACTCACATATACAAAATGTGACATCGTTGTGTTGTTTACAATTGTTTTAATCCAAATGAAAATAAAAATTATCGTGCCCCAGCATGGCCTCAGCCGGATGCCTGGAACAGATAAAAGAGTATATACACTCACACATACATAAATTCTCACATACACATACACTCTAACATACACTCGCATACATATACTAAGACAGGCACACACAGACATACATTCACGCACACCTATTACTTGTCAGTCACCACATATGTATGTGTAGATGTGTGTGTGTGTTTAATTCTCTGAGGCCTAACGTACGTAACAAACTTGCAAACACACACACACTCACAAACACATACACACTCATATACAAAATATGACGTTGTCGTTGTGATTTACTATAGTTGACTATAGAAAGATTGTTTTAAGAGAGACAAAGAATTTTATATACAGAGATTATTGTATTGTTTTGTTCGCCCATGTTTTTTTTTTGTTTTGTTTTTATATTTCTTATATCTATATAACATCATCACCATTTAACGTCCATTCTTTTCCCTGCTCGCATTGGTATATATATACTAGCAGAGGTACCCGGCGTTGCTCGGGTATTAAATAGCAGTTGTGTATAACATTTTTGTCAATACTTCAGTGCTACTTCGAAAACTATACTTTTACAAAATCATCGGCGTTTTCCAAAAGGGGGTTCCTGCCCCCAGGGGTCCCCTACTCAATATGTGCCAATTCTGAGAGTTCACATTCATCTGTAGGACGAACGTAGTCCATGTGTCAAGTTTTGTGAAAATCGGTTGCGAACTCCAGAAGTTATGACGTTTTGTAGCATTGCACTGCAGTGCTTCAGTCGACTCCAAGGAAGTGATTAAAGGGGGTTATCTGCCGGGAGGCCCTATAATCAATATCTGGAAAAATGAAAGTGCCCATGACCATCCGGAGTACATAAGTAACCTGTCTTAAGTTTAGTGAAAATACTGTAGAAATGCATAAGGTTTATACATACGCGTGCGTGTGTGTGTGTGGGGGGGGGGGGATATGTATTTGTGTGTGCGTATGTATGTGTATGTCCGTCGGGACATACGTATGTACTGGCCTAAATCTTCACTATTTACTTTTACTATTTTAATAACCTCTGTCATTTTCGTTTTCAATTTTGTTTACATCATTCTTAAACTCCAGGGCTGGAAATCATTCTGTTATTTTAAATAGAATATTAGTCTAACGACTCCATTTATACCATAAACTTGGTCTTGTCTTTGCATGAAATTGTTCTTCTCGGTCCACATAACGACGTATTATCCTCGCTTTTTTCCCGTTCATTGCCAGGGAACGTCTTCTCGAACCAAAATATCGTCTTCCTGTTTTCCTTCGGTTGCAATGTTTCTCGAAATATTTACTTCTGCATTCACAGATTACTCTCAGTTCAATTTGAATGGGAAATTCCTATTTCATCGATTTTCTCCGTAACCATGGAAGCTTGTAGCTTGAAAGTCGACCCAACGTCTCTTTGGGTCATTCTGCATAACTGTGTAAATTTTCGCTGCATTCCACCAAGCCGTTTCGACGTTTATCCGACTACACCTACTTACTTAAATATACAACATATGGCCACTTCCAATTTATATAGTAGATATATATGTGTGTGTATGTAAATATATTAATAAAAGATCGGAAGCCATATTCAGTTAGTTATACAGGTCGTTGAGTGCTTCTTTTTATCTGCTTCATAACTGACAGATCATAATATGATCAGCACATCCCCGTTCTGTTAAATCCATACTCTAATATATATATATATATATATGTCTGTGTGTGTAGTTAGTTCCACAACAAATTAACAAACCATATTCAAGGACGCACGTTTCACCAAGCGGATTTTCAACCCATGAACGGCTGTGGTGAGAATGGAAGAGTATGGGTTGCTAATTTGTTGTGTAACTAACTCTATACCGAACCTGTCCTATGGACTGAATGCTCTACTTACTACAGATATAACCTCCTCGTTTTTTACCATGAGTAGGCCAACTACTTTGGGGGTAAATCATGGATAAGTGTCCTTCTCTAGCTTGCGTCTTCACTGAGAGTAGGTCCATTCGCCCAGCCATGCTTGCCACTCTCACCCACCTTTCAACAAATTTATTGGAGAACAACAATTCCCTATTGACTCACACCTCTCTCATCAAATGGAACTTGAAAACGTTGATAGTAAAGGAAAGTATCTCTCCTCAATCCTTTCAGTTGTGACACCCATCCCCCACCCCACACACCCCACCACACACACACACACACACACACACACAAACTTTCTTTGTCGTAACCACCAGACAGAGGAAAGCATCCTAATCTTCCTGTGGCCAAAGGAAGGTGATGGAGTGATCTTCCTGATAGACTCAGTTGATAGCCAGATCTCTCCTATACACAGCTGTTCTACAAAACTCCACAAGTTAACAATACTTAGACACTGAATAACTGTATACAGACATCTTGGACATTGAATGACTGTATACAGACATCTTGGATGCTGAATGTCTATACACTGAATGACTGAATACAGATATTTTGGACACTGAATGACTAATAACAGGCATCTAGGATGCTGAATGACTGTATGCAACACTTACCTCTAGGACAGGCCTGACTGATAGCACTTTCATGCCTATAGAATTTAGCTCAAACCAGCAATGTCCCAATGGTAACACTGCCAGGGCTGCAATTTCTCAAAGTTATCTGTAGTTTCTGAGTTAAAAGTCCTCTAGAATAGACCAGCCAATTGATTCTCTATAGAATGTTAATGTGGAAGTTCAACCAACCACATTACGCAACTGGTAGGTGGCTGTGAATACCTGACAATATTTGGTCTTCGCTTCACCCAGAACTACAGCTAAAAAAAAAGAGATAAACTGTAGGAAAACATGTCTAACAAAGCACAACAGCAACTGCTTACCATCCAGGAATCTCTATAAATGTGGCTGCCTCTGCGTGAATAAGGCCAGCAGATTGTAGTAACAGGAGTTGAAAAGAAAAGAAAAAAATAGGAATTAAATAAAAAGACTGTCAGAATGTTTTAGAAGAGGCTAAATAATGTGATTCCTTGAAATACATGGTTGTCAGAACCAACAACAGTGAGTTGCTTAACCAAACTTGGAGGGGACAAACCCATTGACTATGTGGATGGACTCAGAAATAAAAGATTTCTACTGAGAACTTCTGGACAATAGTCTCTTACTGCTAACAATAAAAAAGTATCTGAAGAAAAAAAGTACTTTTGTCCAGATGTGGGTGCTTTTGTGGATGAAGTCACCAAAGAAATGTTAACAGGAGATATAGGTGATCCAGGGAAGTCTGTAATGCATATGGGTTGTTCTGATTTGATTTAAGTAGTGGATTTAACCAGTGTTTGGGTGGACGGAAACTTTATATATATTTTTTTTAGTATTTTTATATATTTTCTATGTAATTGTGGTTGGCGCTAGGAAGGGTATCCAGCCATAGAAAGCAAGCCAGAAACAGTTCTGTGTGAGCAAGACACAGTCACCTGACCCAACTTGCCTCAAATGGGACAACCCATCTAACCCACACTAGCGTGGGAAAATGGATGTTAAACAGTGATGATGTTCTTATATTAATTACTAACTGAATGACCCGGCGTTGCCCGGGCCAACGGCTGTTCCTATTCTATAATAGTAAACAATAAATATGAAGATATTTTTTTTTTCTCATAATTATTTCAAAATATCTATATTTTATTAAAAAATATCGAAATTGTAATGATAATAGAATTTAGAAATGAAAATCTGCCAATCTTGAAGCACCTCAGAGTAAACAATATTCATTGTGTAATTTTTTGTTGGTATCCAAATGAATAAATTGTTGTTGCTTCCAACTTGGGAGAAAAATATAGTAGAGAGATCAAGTCCAACTACCTTGAGGGATTGACGCTGAGATTTGTTAATTGAAATAAGAAAACTTGGTTTAACTGTAAACTGAAGCCTCTTAAATTCAGATGGGCGGACTTTTTAAAATAAAGACATTTTTTTCAATATTAAAAAAAAAATAATAATGAAATTATTGTGGAAAGTGCTCAGGTGCACTACAACTCGTCAAAGGTGCACGTATAGTACATAGAATAATATACAAATGTCAGAGAAGTGAATAGTGTATGAGTCATGATATACATGTGTGTATGTGTATGGAGGGGGAACATTAGGTGTAGTGTTGGCGAATCTCGGGAAGCATGGAGGTTTTAAAGGATGCAGTGTCTCGACAGCTAACAACTGATGCAGGTAGTTTGTTCCATGCTTCAGCAACTCTGGGCGTGAAAAAATGTTTCCGAAAATCATGGGAACTGTGCTGTTTTCTGACTTTGTGGGCATGTCCATGTGTGTTAGACACATGGAAATCAAAAAGGTACTCAGGGTTGTTGTTGGCAAGATGGTTAACAATTTTGTGGGTGTTTACCAAGTCAGTTGCCAGGTGTCAGAGCTTCAATGTATCCATGCCCAGGGAAGCAAGGTGTTCAGAGTATGGTAGATGCCTAATGGAGGGTATTCGCTTGGTTGCACCTCTCTGAACAGTTTCCAGGCGGTCAATGTTCTGAGCAAGATAGGGGTTCCAGACTGGTGATGCAAATTCTAAGTGTGGCCGTACCATAGCCATGTACAGCCTTAAATAGATAGCTGGAGAGCGGCTGACAAAGGTCTTGCTGAGTGATGCTAAGACACCCTCAGCCCTCTTGACAATTTTAGAGACGTGCTTCGTCCAATGCAAATCGCTGCTGACCGTAATGTCCAGGTCACGTTCACAAGAAGACTTCTTGATATTAGTGCTGTGGAGAGAGTATGTGGACGCTGGGTTTTTACTCCCAAAATGCATGGGGGTGCACTTGCCCACATCTAGCTTGAGTTGCCAGTCTGAGATCCATTGTTGCATTGTGTCCAGGTCAGACTGCAAGCAAGATCAGGATCTGTCCTTTTTATCTCAAGGTACAGCTTGATGTCATCTGCGTATTTAGTATTGTGGCATTCTTTAAGTTGGCATCTATGTCATCAATATATGCCACAAACAAAAGGGGGCCAAGAACAGATCCCTGTGGTACACCAGATGACATCTCATATGGTGAGGAATGCTGTCCCAGAACCGTGATTACCTCTCTTCAACTGAGAATGAAGGACTTCAACCAGTTAAAAAGATCATCCTTCACACCCATTGCAGAGAGTTTTGCCATAAGCCTTTTGTATGGCACAGAATTGAAAGCTTTCACAAAGTCAAGGTAAACAACATACACCCATGAGCCGCCATCAGTGATCCGGGTGATGTCTTCAAGAAACTCGATAAGTTGATCACAACAGCTGGAGTTGGGGATAAATCCAAATTGCGAGGGCCGGATAAGACTGTGAGAGTTCCAGAAGTTCCAAAGTGTTTCTCTGACACAGGATTCCATCAGTTTGGCAATGCAACTAGTAAGACTGACTGGATGATAGTTCACAGGTGATGTGCAGTCACTCTTTTTAAACAGAGGAATGACACTGGCAGTTTTCCACTGTTCTTGAGTAGCACTGTTGTACAGACAGAATTGGAAGAAGCGTGATAGCTGGTGCAGAAGGAAGTACCCACCACGTTTAAGAAGCAGGTACGTAACACCATCAAGACCAGGAGAGGCATGGTTGCGTTTATTTTTTAGGTGACGTCGCAGCATTGCAGGTGTAAATTCAATGGTTGTAATAAAGTCCGGTGTCATAGGTGGTGGAGACGGTACACTCTGGTCTCCAATAGTGAAAATGCCTACATAGCATTCAGCAATGAGCTCTGCGCATTCCTTGGGGTCGTCAGTAACCTGGCTTGTGTGGGGATTGTGAAGAGGACCAACTGGAGAGTGAGGCCTCTGCTTTGAGTGAACATACTTCCAGAACACCTTACTGTCAGGGCTGGTTGCTATGCGCTGCTCAAATTGAAGCACTGCCTTTTTTGTCACCTGTTTGAGGTGGTTGGACGATTTATTTCGCCTCTTCCTATTGATGTTTGATTTGTGAAGTTTGTACTCACGTTCAGCATTGCGATGTTCTTTTCTGGCAAGACGGACTGCTGCAGTCTCCCAAATTGTACTTTTGGGATGTTTTTTCCGCTTACGTAGCACTGATGCTGCACATGCTGTCCATATTGAGCTCAGGATATTCTGGAGTACAGTGTTGACATCTCCAGAGTCGTAGAACTCAAGCCAGTTTGGACGTTGCAGCTCGGTGCAGTAACAGTTCCAGTCTGCTTTATTCCAGTCAAAGTCAGCAGTTTGGAGATGGTTGTGGTTCTTGTTACTGCCCATGAGGGATAGATTGGCAATGATCATAGCATGATCAGAGTCACCTAAAGGTTCCTCAGCAGTAACACTAATGACCGTTTCAGGAGTAGTGGTGAAGAGTAGGTCCAAAGTGCTGTCACCTCTTGTTGGGGAGGTGACCAATTGGGACCAACTCGAGTCCAGCACTAGCTCAAGGAAGTCATATGCACTTGGCAGCCAACGAAAGGTTTCCCAGTCAATCTAAGGGTGATTGAAGTCTCCTGCAATAAAAAACATAAGTGGTTGTTTTCCTGGCAGCAGCTCTGAGGATATCACAAAGTTGAGTGTCCTGATGGTAATTTGGGGGACGTTAAACGACTCCAAGTAGCAGTGTTGACATGGTCATACGTATAGCGCAGAAAAACTTCCTGCTGTGATTGGTTCAAATCAACACAAGGAATTGCCGACAAATTTGACCGAACATAGACCATTGCACCACAACGATTAATGCGGTCTTTACAAAACAGGTTGTAGCCAGTTATGCTGAAAGCCCACATAAGTATCAACATCCAAAAGAAATATATATTAATCTCTATTTTTGTATGCAGTGTAAATTAACCAAATATAAGCAAATGTATTAACTGCTAATTTAACGGTATGAGAATATAAATATAAATGAACAGATACACATACGCTCACACAAACATACACCTATAAAAAACACACACAGCCACACATTCATACAAACACACAGTTTCACCCCCAGCATTTCATTATGTCAGTCGTCACAGAAGTGTATGTATGTGTAGATGTGTGTGTGTGTGTTTAATTCTCTGTGTATCTGATTAAATATTTATGTGAAGATGTGTGTATGTAACTTACTAAGGCCTAATGTATGAAACAAACACGCAAACACACACACACACTTGCAGACACACACACTCACACACAAAATGTGACGTCATCATGTTATAAAATGTCCGTTTATTTATAGTTGACTATAGATTATTTTAAATAAAATGTTATTAGGTTTTAATCCAAATGAAAATAAAAATTACATGTTGTTAATCCTGGGGGTCTAATACTATTACCTTGTAAAATTTGATGTGATTTGGTCGAGCTGTTTGAGAATGCATAAGGTAAAGACAGCCAGACAGAGAGACAAAGAATTTTATATAGAGAGAGGTTGTGTGTTTTATAAATATTTCATGTTTTATCAAATTTATCTATCTGGAGAGAAATGAAGCAAGTATGCTCCATTGGATGTGCAATGTCAATGTGCGTGAACGACCAAGCATGGACGTGTTGAGAATAAAACTGGGTATAAGAGGGATAAGTTGTGGTGTGCAGGAGAAAAGGCTGAGATGGTATGGGCATGTGATGCGCATGAAGGATGACCGATGGGTAAAGAAGAGCCAAGAAATCCCAGTAGAAGGAAGACGCAGTAGAGGTAGACCACGAAAAACATGGACGGAGGTGGTGAGGGCAGACCTCAGATCGCTGAAGCTCACAGAGAAGATGACGAAGGACCGTGACAAGTGGGGAGATGCTGTGCTGAATAGGACCCGTCCAACCCTTGCAAGCAGGGAAAAGCGGACGTAAAATGATGATTGTATAACATCCTTACCCCTTCCTTCATTATATAACTTTGTTATATTGTAACATTCATTTCATTCATTCATTTCATTTTACGTCCGCTTTTCTCTGCTTGCAAGTGTGGGACAGGAACTGATTCTGGCTTGATTTCTACAGCTGGATACCCTTCCTAACACCAACCTCATTTACAGTGAGTGCTGGGTGCTTTTTATTCCGTGGCGCCTACACGTCCACTTTACAGTGTGGGTTGGGTGCTTTTTTTGCCGTGGTACCTCCACGACCACTTTGCAGTGGCATGATAGGGACCCCAGTCCCTATCATCTCATTTCTATAGCTGAGTAAACTGGAGCAATGTGAAATAAAGTGTCTTGCTGAAGGACACAACACATCACCCGGTCTGAGAATTGAACTCACAACCTTTTGATTGCAAGACCAATACTCTAACCACTAAGCCATGTGCCTCCATGATGTATATGATGTTTACTGTATTCTATATGCAAGCCATTTTAGCTAATAAAGAAATCCTTATTATTTTACTCCTATCACTATAATTTTATTCTTATTTTTATATTATTGATATTATTGTCACTCTATTATTATTTATTTATCTTATATTTTGCTATCTTTCAGGTTTCAAATATGTTTTGCTTAAAGAATTACAACCATAGTGATTTTGGTAGATTCTTTCACAATGAACTGGTTTAAACGTGCTAATAACAAGCCAGAGGCTCGGCCGTTCTTGCCTGGTGGCATGGACGAGTTTGGATTTCCTGAAATGCATTCTCGGCGAGAGACTGACCCTGCTACATGCCTTGAAGTTTTTCAGAACCACTGGAAGCAAGCTTGGATGGTTATCGAAGAGCCAGATGGCTCATTAAAAGATCGATACAGCATGGATGAAGTCGAGACTGTGATGCATAACTTTGAACAGATGGTGACGCTTCTTGCCAGTGAAGAGAGCTATGATGATGACAACCATCGAGGCCGGCCAGGACCCATCCTTGTGCTAGTCATAAAAGATAACACATTTGAGAAGTTCAGTCAATGGTGTGAACAGATTCGTGAGCTAGAAGAAAAACTGATATGTGAACAACTGAAGATCTTCTACCACCTAATAGCTCACTCTGAACAGCTACTTCTCATACATAGAGCAATTGTGCATCCTCTAATGAAGCTGCTTTCCTCATGCACCGATCATCTAAAGTCAAAAGAAGTTGAGGAACTCCTAGCTCAGGTGTTGCATCAGATCTGCATCTGTATTTCACAGCAGACATCTACACTGGAAACGTTTTTCTCGATAGAAGGGGGAAAAGTGCCAGCCGAGTGCCTGATATTCTCTTTGATACTGTACATCCATCGGGACGGCAGGGTTGGACAGCAAGCACGAGAAGCGCTGCTCTTGATTATGGCTTTGTCCAATAAATACCCACACATCGGCAGATATATAAGTGACTATTCACATCTTTGCCCCGTAAGTATGCTTTTATTTATTATATTCTTATATTTCATAATTTCTTAGAGCTCTTTATCAACAACAAATATTTTAAGGCCATTTTTCCCTGCCAAAGATTGGCTTAGCCTTGCAAGCCCCAATCTCAAGCTTCTCCATTTTGCTTGCTCTATCATTTACATCGCCCCTCTCCCAGCCCTTGGCTTTCATCCCCCCCCCCCCGTTATCTTTAGCCATGTCTATCCTGGTCTAACCATTTCATTTCTTTATTGTTATTCCTCTACTTCATAATTTGTTTTATTTACTTACTTATTTATTATATTTAACCTTCTATATATCATTTCTTTAATATATACTAGCTGGCCCCTTGCTGTAAAAAATGACGGATAATTGTAACATAATATAAAAAAAAGAGATGTTTGTTGGTTGGTTGGTTGGTTGCTTCGCACTCACTCACACAAGTGATACAAACATACACACACACAGTCAATGTGTGTAGCCAAATTACTACACACACACACAAGTATGACGAATCTTAGAATGCTGGACTTCTATAGTTTCTCACCCCCTCTTCTTCAGCCATCACATAGATGTGTGTGTATGTAATAATTATTTTTTTCTAAGTGTGTCTGTTTATATATATATATATGTATGTGTAGATTCGTGTGTTTGTAATTCTATTGTCTATGTATCTTTCTAAATAAACACACACAAACACATATACATTCACACAAATATTATATGTAAATATAATTTACACAAACGCACATATACACACACACAATCATAACAGCCAATGTGTCTAGCCAATTCACTATACATATAGACACACATAGGTGTAGTGAATATTAGACACTGCCAACCCTCTTTCCTCAGTCAACGTTATCACCCCTTCCTTCCTCAATCGATGTTATCACCCCTTCCTTCCTCAGTCATATCTAGTGTGTGACGGATAAATAAACAAGAGTATTATATATTGGTAGATAGTCCTATGTTCTATATAATATTCCTCTATATTTCCTATAAAATCCATTTTATTCTTAAAATTTATATTTTATTTTCTTTCTTATCTATAATCAAATATTCTCCCTAATATTCCTATAATTTGTTCCTACAAAAGACTATTTTATTTCTATATTATATCTCAATAATTTACTTCTATATTTTAATCTTATTTTTTCTTTCTTCGGTGGAGGACGAGGAACCCCATTTTGGCCACTTGCATTTGCAATTGTATTCTTTCAGTCATTACCCATGGTGTATGACCGTAGGTAAGGGTTGGCATGAATACTGAATTGAAAATAGCAAGTTTGGCTTTTACACCCACCTCCCTTCTTCTGATGACCAAATACTGCACCAGCTCTTGCAATTCTTGCACTTAATTCGGCTTCCCACCTTCCATCACTCATGAACACAGCCCCAAGATACTTGAATTTCTCCACCTGCTTCAGTGGAACTTCTACTTCACTTGCACAGACTTCCTTGAAAGGACAAGCATCTCGGTCTTCGTAGCACTGATTTTCATTCCTGTCATATTTTCTTATCTATATATAAATTTCTGCTATTATATCACAACACGTACAGAGAGAGGAGTAGTTTTACTACCTCATACTACTTCTCTCTCTTTACATCTGCTGCCCGCGTGAATGTATGTGCATGCAAAAGGAAGGAGAGGAAAAGCTACGCTGTGTGTATGTGTATGTGTGCGTTTGTATAAAGTATGTGTGTTTGTGTAAATGTATGTTTGAATGTGTATTTTTGTGTGTCTGTGTTTACACGTTTATATTTATATACTCATACATATAATTGTATGCATATGGACACACACACATACACGTCAGTGTTGAAACAAATTCTAGTATTACATGTTCTTATAACATTTTATTCAATTAAAGAACAAGACATTTTATATCTTTATAATACATATTTCTATATTTTATATTGCTAGATTTCATATTTTGTTATATTCCTCCATTTTATTTGTATAAAAGGTGCAGGCATGGCTGTGTGGTTAGGGAGTTTGTTTTCCAACCACGTTCTTTCAGGTTCACTCTCACTGCATGGAACCTCAGGCAAGCATCTACTATAGCCATGGGTTGACCAGTGCCTTTTTAGTGAAATTTGATAGACAGAAACTGTGTAGAAGCCCATCACATATGTATTTGTATGTGTGTTTGTGTCCTGTAACATACCAGTTTGTCAAAAGTACCAGACTGGGGTTGAGAGGATCAACTAAATCCCTTTGTGGAAGTGCCCTAGCATGACCAGTCTAATCCATGAAACTAGGAAAAGAATAATAGTCTTCCACTTTATCTGTTCTTTTTATAAATTTGCTTGAGTGAAATCAGTTTATCTTTTTTTTAAAAATTGTTTGTTTGAAATGATCATTAAATATTAAAACTTGTATCTCTTTAGGTTCTGGCAACAGGACTGAGTGGACTGTTCTCCTCCTTACCACGTAAAATAGCAATAACCAATGAAGATTGGTATTGTTTGACCACAGAAGACTGCAGAGATATTCCAGATTTGATGCTTTTTCTAAACTCTTTAGAATTCTGCAATGCCGTCTTACAGGTACAGACATTCATTTGTTAATAGAAAGTATTGTGAAGTACATGGAGATTGAAATTTTAAAATGTGTTTTTGCTATAACCCTTTACCATTTAAGTTACTCTATATTTATTATTATATTTTCATAGAAAAGGCTTTACCTCACATAATTATCTCACATAATATGGAATCTATGAAATTTTGATATTATGTATTTTGAGAACAATACCTTAATATCAGTATGAGTGGCCGGATATGGCTAGTTTAAATGCTAAAGGGTTAAAGCAAAGAACCATGACATATGAATTGTAACTACAAAATATTTATAAATAAATCAGATGGAAAAAAAAAAGGGAATCATTTCCTCTGAAGCAATTATTCACTTTTTCCTTCTATTTCTTCTTTCTCAACATCTATCCCTCTCTTCTTTTCTCCATTATTCCACCTCCTCTCTCCTTTACATCATCTTCATTTTCTATTACTTCCAATTTTAGAAATGGCGATTTCCATCTTAACCCTCTAGCATTTAAACCAGCCATATCCAACCAGAATTCTCTCAACTCTTTCTGTTCAAACTGACCATAACGAGATTTTGATATTATTTATTTTGACAACAATACCGTACATGAGTAGCCGGTTATGACTGGTTTTAACAGAAAGAGGTGAGAGAAATCTGGCTGGATACAGTTGGTTTAAATGCTAAAGTGTTAATCAAATAAGATGCATGCATATATTGTGTCAAAATGTACAACAAAAAATAGATATTTGTTACATATAATTACATATAATTGATACATACACAGACAAATCACACACATATACAATGTTAATACAACCAGACACATTTGGACACTATCATGAACAATGTTTAGACCATTTCACCAATATATATGCTGATACACACAAAAAGTTAAAAACAACACACACACACACTCACTCACATGTCTCTCTTTTCTATTTTATATTTTATAATCTCTGAACTATTGTACTCTCTTGATGAAAGACTAACATCTAATATGTCAAACTTTTTTTTCTCTCTTTCATCCAAACTGTGAAATTATTAAGACCAATTGCTTTGTTTGTCATTTTTTATTTTATATATATTTATATATGTAAATATAATACTCCAAACATTCACTAAATAAAAGACTCATATAAATGTTTATAAATTCGATATGTGTAATATATATATATATAAAGAAAGAGAGAGAGAGAGGGGTATAGATATACATATACATATATATGTGTGTATGTTTGCGTACAAGATATGTCCTCATAAATGAGCTAGGATACATCATCGGTGATGTAACCTGGGGTCATTAGGTGTTTCAGGTCTTTCAACATCATGTACTCTTGCCCAAGCAATTCAGTCACAGTTGATCAGGTCCCAACTTGCAACCCAGCAGTAACCAGCCATGGATCAGTCTATTTTATCCAAAATCACTTGATGGCATTCCCTGTGGCTCTACTCTTTGTTACTCGTATAAAGCCCAATCAGCTGAAGACCTTGCTGAGCATATGTCTTTCAACCAGAATCATGGCACTTTCCACTATTTCTTCTCCATTTCAGCTGGCTGGTTAGCAGTCTTGCTTGCTTAAAAGCAAACAAGTATGCTTGCCAGCTGAAACAGAGAGAGCTGGAGAGTTCATCACAGACTATGTCAGTACTTAATCAGAGCTACTGTCTTCCCAGATGGGCTTGGAGCCATGTCTTCTTTACATATGTTCCAGTTTTAGCATGCTTTCTACAACTGGATGCCCTTCCTAATGCCAACCACTTTATAGAGTGATTTGATTGCAAATTATAATGGCAATAACATTATCATCAACGTCATCATCACCGTTTTATGTCCATCACTAGCATGGGTTAGACGGTTTGTCCTGTTGTGGGCAATGCCAGATCAGGTGACCATGTCTTGCTCATATGGAACTGATTTTGGTTTGATTTCTACAGCTGGATGCTCCTGAATGCTTTTTGTTGTGGCACCTATACGACCACTTTACAGTGAGTGGGGTGAGGGCATACTGTCTATATGCTTCAGCTTCGGATTGTACCCATGGGAAGTCAGGTCTTCTGTATTACTGTGTAATGCCAGAGGTCTCGGTCCTGTGTCGTCATCTTTGAGAGGTGCAATTGGGCAAGGTCAACTTTTATCACCTCATCCCAGGTCTTCTTGGGTCTCCCCCACTCCAAGGCTTCCATTGACTTCTAGTGCTCTGCACCTTTTTATGCAGCTGTCATCCTTCATACGCATCACATGTCCATACCAACGCAACCTCCTCTCCTGCACACAGCATTTGATTCCTCTTACGCTTAGTCTCTTTCTCAATTCGTTTATGCTTTGCCATTCTCGTATATTACTATTACACATCCATCAGAGCATGCACGCTTCATTTCTTTCTAATCTGCACAAATATATATGCATGTATATATATATATGTAAACACACATATGTATATATACATACATACATACATATGTGAGTTTATATATCTACACACATGTATATCTATACCTATCTAAACACAATCTTTGTATGTGTCGCTCATTTTTTCTTTCACTCTCTTCTAGATTGCCCATCCACTGGTACGTGACCAGCTTGTCAAGTATATTTATAATGGTTTCCTTGTTCCTGTCCTTGGTGCAGCTTTACACCAGGTATGTATGTTTAAAACAGCTATTTTTGTTATATCACTTTGCAATAGAGAGAGACGCTCACTCATTGGCTTATATATCTATGTGTGTTTGTATATGCAAGACAGATTGTAAACAAATAGTTTCATTGAACTTAATTTATATATATACTATGGGTATGTGGTTAAATGTCTCAGGGAAGAATCACTGGATAGATTTTACGAACAAAACCAACCAGCGGGAGATCCAGGGGTAGACTCCGAGCAAGATGGTTGAATAACATCCATGAGCTTGGCTGGTCTCGCTTGAGGATTCAGCCAGATCATTTGGAGACAGTTGCTTCTGAAAGGACCCACTGGAAGGAGTGTTTGAGGACTTTGCCCCCATGACCTTACTAGGATTAAGTGGGCAAAGAAGATATATATATATATATATGGAGGCACATGACTTAGTGGTTAGAGCATTGGCCTTGCAATCGAAAGGTTGTGAGTTCAATTCTCAGACCGGGTGATGTGTTGTTTCCTTGAGCAAGACACTTTATTTCACATTGCTCCAGTTTACTCAGCTGTAGAAATGAGATGATAGGACAGGGGTCCCTATCATTCCACTGCAAGGTGGTCGTGGAGGTGCCACTGCAAAAAAGCACCCAGCACTCACTGTAAATGAGGTTGGTGTTAGGAAGGGCATCCAGCTGTAGAAATCAAGCCAGAATCAGTTCCCGTCTCACCCTTGCAAGCAGGGAAAAGTGGACGTAAAATGATGATGATGATGATATATCATTATCATCATCATCGTCATCATCATTTTTACATCAATTTTTCCATGCTGGCATGGATTGGACAGAATGGGTAATGACGATGTTTTACAGCTGGATGCCCTTAGTGACACTGACCCTTTTAGTTGCCTTTTATGACATGTAGGGATATTGTGGGCCTATTCTAAAAAACAGGATACACATATATATGTACAGGTGTGTGTACAACCCAATGAGTACATAATGTGTAAGTTAAATGACCTAGTACTGCATTACTTTAAGTTTCATAGGCATAAACATATTCATGAAAGTGGTGAAGAGAAACAATATGTCTGCCAACTGAGATTCATTATGGTGAGGAGAATGTTATCCTTTGATTGGTTCAGATTACATGCTAAAGTTGATAGCTTAGTGATAGGATTTTCTTGTTTGTTGTTCCACCATGGATAGGGAGTGGACAGTCTAGCAGTGTCAGCTGAATTAACCTGCCCACCCACGTGTGAAATTTGAGAGGGTAGTGACAACCAATGATAATGTATATCAGCTGCTACTATTCCACGTGGCAAGGTTGTTAGTCTAACAGTATTAGGTTGTAAGGATTGTCTCCCTAACATTTGTATATTGGCCAGATAGAGCAGGTGGTCTTTGAAGTTACTTCTCTGATCACAAAAAATGATAGCTTGGTTTTCCTGTTGATGGATACTGCAGTCTGTTATAATATATGCAGCTTCTCAAAGAAACAGAATTGGCAGTTATGAGTTCTAGATAAGTAAAGAGATACTCTGTGGTTTGGGGGGAGTTATTTTGTTGGGCCGGAGTCTCCAGATGAAACGGGACAAAAAGATAAACTTTTCTGTCCCTGCACCTAAAGGATTTCATATGCTGTGTAAATCTTCTTTTGAAGTCATTGGCTCTTGGGGCCTGTGTAGTTCATTGGGATGTCATCTGGTAGTGTGAGGGGTGCTCTATAAACTACAGCCTTTGTGGAACAGGATCTCCCAGTGAAGAGTTAGTGTAGTTTCAGCAGTAGTAAGTTTGTGCATGGAGTGGGGGTCTGTGTAGGACCATGGTTTTTTTGGGGTTTTTTTCCTGATTTAGTGTGCATTATTGGAAGCATTAAAAAATTTGTGGTACTTTTGGGTGTTTGGAAAAGTGCTGTATAATTAGGGACAGAAAGTTTCTAGCTTTACTTGTGGCAACCTCTAGATTGAATAGGGGATTGAACCTTTTTATTTTTATTTAACTAATTGTTATTATTGTTTAATCCAAGATGTGGGGTTCTTTGAGTGAACCTATATACCTGTTCCTCCACACATATAGGGTATTTTTCTTTGTTATTTTATATTTTCTTTTTACATTGTTTTATATAAATCCTCACTGTGTTGTATCCTGTCATTTATACTACCCTCATTCTCTTTGAGTCTATGAAATTATTATTATTTGAGAGAATCATTAATATGTCAAACATCATGCTTTGCAGTATTTGTTTTTAGGAATCTTTATATTCTGAGTTTAAATTCTGCCAAGGTCAACTTTGCCTTTCATCCTTCCAGGGTTGATAAAATAAAATACCAGTCGAGTATGGGGGGGGGGGGGATTAAATTGACTTTCTGCCTCCCCACAAATTGTTAGCCTTGTGCCTAAATTAGAAATCATTATCAATATTATTATTGTTATATCACCATCATCAGTAACATCTTCATCATTATTATCGATACTGCTTACAGGGTCGATAAAATAAAGTACCAGTAATGCACTGGGTAATTGCTGGCCTTGTGCCTAAAGTAGAAACAATTATTATCGATACTGCTTATTTATGTAGTTATTATGTGTTTGTTAATTTTAAAATATATTCAATTGAATTTCTTTTTTCTAAAAATGGCAGGAACTGTCCTATTTACCAATTGCAATACTTGACTCACCAAGTTATCTGGTCAGTACTGTGTTTTGTGGATTGGTTTAGTTGCCTGACCAGCCAGCCACCCCTCTACCCAACATTATTTCATGCCTCTTCAACCTTTAACACCTCTTTCAGCATCCACAAACCTAGAAATGAACCGAGAAAGCAGCCTTTATTTACGTGGTTGCTTGTCCTACTAGAAATAAGAGCCAAGTCTCTGTCAAACTTCACTCTACTCCCCTAGTTCAAACCTTTCCCTTCCATCTTTCTGTTCATCCACCACCTATTTATAAAATCTTTAACCTTTGAATTTGTCCATCTTTACTTGACCAAATAATTCTTCAAATCTGGTCTTCCTACCAAATTCTTCTTATATTGTATTCTCCAAAATTATTCAGGTATTTCTCAGTATTTAAAGAAACTATAACCATTGTCATTGTCATCGTCATCATCATCATCATTGTCACCATCAATATTCTTGTAATATCCCAATTCATTATCACTACTATATTGTCATCTACATCCGTTATTAAACACCAATGTTACTACAGAATATGCAAGAGGAAGCCATTATATTGGCAGCTCACTTTAACTTTTTCATTTGAAAAAGCAGGCATTAACACTTTTGATACCAAACTGCCTGAACCTGACCCTGGTTCTACAATACAAATTTATTTGTTTTAAACTGTTTATATTTATCTAAAAATCTTCCATCAGAATTTTATGTGGGGAACCTTTAAGTTATGTTCCAAACACCAGCTTAATAATGAGAAAGTTGGCTATATTATACTCTAAATTCTTGATTATTTTCAAATCATTTGGAAAACATAGGTAGTGCCTTTCATTAAAAATATGGTATTGATAGGGTTAAGGATGTGGCTCAAGTTCCTTAAGGAGGCTTGCATGCTCGTCTGCATCCTAGAATACTCATTTTCATTATAATCATCATCGTAATCGTCTTCTATATCTTGCATAATTCCCATATCTGTTTTTACAGAATTCTCGAGAGGAGGTCATCACAGCCACAGCTTATCTTGACCTCTTCATCCGACGAATCACCGAACCAACCTTAATCAAGGCCTTCTTGAGGTTTATCCTCAGTGAGAAGTATGATGAGATTATCATACTTGAGTCCCTAATAACAAGGATCAACAGCAACAGCAAAGTAAGTAGTTGTTTACTAAGTAGCATATTTAGAAACCCTTCGAATGATATGAAGTAGCTTTCATAGTGTTGGGGGAGATGGCAACAACAGTGGTGGTGGTGGAAGCTATAGTTATCAAGGTCTTGTTAATCTATATAAAGCTGAACCTACATCAGTGAATCTCTCCCACCATTGACCATTGCCAACATTCATACTGATCAATACACACACAGGCCAACATGAAACTATGCTTTATATTTAATATACACATTGAAACCTAAATATACACATTGTTTTAATGATAGGGGCATCAGATGCAAGTTCACTGCAGAGGTTAACCCCAATTAATTGGTGGGGGTTTCCAGCTGATTGGACTGTAGCAATGTGAAATGATGCATCTTGCTGAAGAACGCATGCTACGCATGATCACAAATCCAACACTCTAACCACTAGGCAATGCATGCTTTCACATATATGAGTTTCTGTATGTATGTGTGTATGTTTTCACTCTTTCTCACATTCTAAATGCTGCAGGCCACTGCATCCATAGCAGAATGGAATAAACTCATGAAGTTCCATTATTTGTTGGTGAATTCCATTCTTTAGCCTATGAGATTCAAGGCATTCATGGTAGCTGGGCCATTCACAATGTGATACTCTTTTGTCAGGGTGCTTGGCTACTCAAACACCCCAGTCTCACTATCACCTAACAGTAATGACATCAGTGTCTTGGCTTAGTTCAAAATTGCTTTAGAGGAAAACACCAACATTCCCTGTTGTGGTGTGTAATCAAGTGTTTGTCTTCTCCCTTTTTTCTCTCTCTGACTCATTTTTATACATTTGTTTCTTTATTAAATAATAAACATTAAGTGTATGTATATATATATATATAATCTACACAAATACACTTTATATATATATATATATATATATAAGCAGATAACTTGAACAGTTAAGGTATATTCTTCTTGGTTATGTCAAAATTAATAAAACACACTTCGTATTTTATCTGATGATAGCGTACCAAAATTTTAGTACCTTTGAAATATATATAATAGAATAAATATAATTTCCATTTATTTAATATCATTGTGTATATATATATATATATATATATCATCATCATCATCATTTTACGTCCACTTTTCCCTGCTTGCAAGAGTGGGACGGGAACTGATTCTGGCTTTATTTCTACAGCTGGATGCCCTTCCTAACACCAACCTCATTTACAGTGAGTGCTGGGTGCTTTTTTGCCGTGGCGCCTACACGTCCACTTTGCAGTGGAATGATAGGGACCCCAGTCCCCAGTCCCTATCATCTCATTTCTACAGCTGAGTAAACTGGAGCAATGTGAAATAAAGTGTCTTGCTCAAGGAAACAACACATCACTCGGTCTGAGAATTGAACTCACAACCTTTCGATTGCAAGGCCAATGCTCTAACCACATATATATATATATATATATATATATATATATATATGTATATATGTATATATGTATATATATATATGTATATATATATCATCATCATTTCATCATCATCATCATCATTTTACGTCCACTTTTTCCCTGCTTGCAAGGGTGGGACGGGAACTGATTCTGGCTTGATTTCTACAGCTGAGTAAACTGGAGCAATGTGAAATAAAGTGTCTTGCTCAAGGAAACAACACATCACCCGGTCTGAGAATTGAACTCACAACCTTTCGATTGCAAGGCCAATGCTCTAACCACTAAGGCATGTGCCTTCATATATATATATATATATATATATATATATATATATGTATATATATATGTATATATATATATATGTATATATATGTATATATATATATATATATATATATATATATACACACACACACACACACACACACACACACACACACACACACACACACACACACACACACACACACACACGTGAAGGCGCATGGCTTAGTGTGGTTAGAGTGCCAGACTTGAGGTTGTGAGTTCAATTCTCAGACCGGGATTTGCGTTTTGTTCTTTAGCAAGATACTTTATTTCACGTTTCTCCAGTTCACTCATTACCTTTCCCTTGGACATCATCGATGGTGTGGAGTGGGGAGACTGGTATGCAGATGTGACTGCTGGTCTTCCACAAATACACCTTACTCAGACTTGTGCCACTTTCTAGGTACAAATCCCATGGTCATTCATGACCGAAGGGGGTCTTTACCCTTTACCCTATATATACACACAAACATATGCACACACATACACACACACTTATAAGATTATACTTCAAGTAGATTTACTTGACTCTTTATTCTACAGTTGTCCCTGGTCTCCCTGTCACTTTTCAAGACCCTTGTTGACCTCAACTGTGAAGATGTCATGTTCCAGCTGATTTTCAAGTAAGTAACATTAACCCTATCCATAACTCTCAACATGTATTTAATATAACACACAAAACTCCCTACTGCTTTTAAAATAGGGACCCCATAAACCTTTGAGGGAGATTCTATATAGACATTTTATCTTATTTAATGTAACAGTCATATTCCTCAACAAACTCCTTACTGTTGTCTTTAAAATAGGGGCCATATAAACTAATAACTGAGATTCTATACAGTCATTTTACCATACAGTCAAATCTTTCCTTAAAAACTCCCTATTTTTTTTAAATAGGGACCACATAATCAGTGATGGATATTCTATACCTTACTTAATGTATCACATTAGTCTTCCCTCAAAAGAACTACCTAATGTCTTTCAAATAGAGGAAATGTGTTTTAAGTTATAAAGCTATGGACACTGTTATAAAGACTGGATATCTCGCGGTGAGAAGAATTATTGAAAAATCATGTCCTTCTTTGGAGTTGGATGTTGTTTAACCACAGGTATCAACAGCAACAAGGAAAGACAACTTACATAATGTAATCCAAGATATACTATGCTTGTGTAAAGACATGACAATTGTGACTGGAATGATAATAAGGTTGCTGGATCAGAGTTGGTTTGATACTAAACAATAATAGATATATTATATTCAAGTTATACCATATATTATACACTAGATACAAAGACAGAATGGTCAAAGATGGAGTGTTTTTGTATTATGTGTGATCTGGAGCTAAACAACTATAGCCACTTATACTATATCATCATTCAACTTGGTATAAAACCAACCAAATCTCAAATCACACCTTCAACAATGTAATCCCCCCACACTGCTAAAAAGTTGGGATAGTCACAACTGGAATTCCTTTCACCATAGATCTGCTTGATCTGGAGTTAAACAACAACTATACATTAGACAATATAGTCCTACATATACTATGTCTCAATAAGATATCAGGGATAACATGGAGCTTATAACAATGTGTACACTGTGACAGACTGATGCATATTGAGGCAAAAAAAAATGTTCAGTAGTTTCATTCACTTAAACACACATAGTGGAAAACTACATTTAACAATATGTAGTAGACAGAAAACTGTATTGGTTATGAGTTAACTTGAAAAACATTCAAAGTGAAACATGTTCAAATAGATACACCAAGGAAAAATTGCCTATTCTTAAAATTCCATCAGGTTAATCTCGGCTCTTCTAACATTTCTATTAACATCTAAACATTTTTATCTGATGAACTATCTTTTCTTATTCTAGTTGTATAACTGAAATATTTGCCATGTTAAACTTTGATCTTGTTTGACAACATATAATCCTTTGTATTTCTTAAATCAGTGTGGTTGATTGATTAGATAAGTAAATGACACTTCTGTGCCTAAATCATCATCATTATCCTTTTACATACATTTTCCACACTGGCATGGGTTGGAGAGGTTGTCATTATCTGAGATTAGACAGGTCAGAGTGACCTTATCTTGCTGATACGTTCCACTTATGGTATGGTTTCTAAGGCTGGATATCCTTCCTAATGCCAACTAGCTTACAGAGTGTACAGAGTGCATTTTTTTATGGCACAAGCACTACCACTTTTCAATATCAGAGTGGGCTGAGTGTGTTTTATTATGGCATCGACACCAATACTTTGCAGGGTGTACTGGATACATTTTTCTGTGGCACCAGCACTACCACTTTACAGAGTGTACTGGATACATTTTTTTATGGCATTAACACTGTCACGTTACAAAGTAAACTAAATGAGTTTTATTGTAGCACTAATATCAACAGAGTGTAAACTTTACAGAGTGTATTGGGCATGTTTTGTAATGGAACTAGAGCTAGAAATAGAGTGGTTGTTACATGTTTATCCAGACTGAAGAATCTTCTCAAACCCTATATTGTATGTTTGATCATCAAACATTGTAGCCTTTAGTTTCTCACCATGTTTACTTTTAGTTTCATATATCTATTTGTTCTCTTCAGATATCTGATACCCTGTACACATGTGATGGTTAGTCAAAAGCGTTCTGTCAAAGATGTTGATTTTCATAGTAAGAGTGCTGAGAAGTTTTTGTCCCTGAGGCCTGAATGCTGTCAAAAATGGGATCAGGACAAAGAGAACAGTGATACTATCAACTTCTCCCGGTAAGTATTATCTATTTATGTTATCATGATGATGATAGATCCTCTGTTGGTTTCTGTGATTAGGATTCAGTGGTTCAATCGACTTACTGACCAACTCACATATGTGGTTAGGGTTGCCTTTGGAAAGTCAGTATAATGTAAGTTAGAAATAAAGGAGTGAAAACTAAAGTAAAGTAAGACTAACAAAACAACAGGTCAAATGTAGTGTACAAGATAACATTTTAACAAATGCAGTGGTTCATACATTGGAAGCACTGTCTGCAAACTAAACATACATGTCAAAGAACAGATTCACCTGAGTGTTTCTTGTTAACAATCACCTACAGAAATATCACACCCAAGATATCAATGTCACCATAATGGCCACTGAATGAAACATAGGAAATGTTCATATTAAAAAGACTATCCCCATCATTAGTTTAAGACCTCTCACAGCAGATGGGAGTTACATGAAACCAATTGGCCATTGTGACCAAACCAGTCTGTGTATGGTTGACCCGAGGAAATGCATTTCCTCAAGTCAAACATATGTAAATATAGATCTGATGACTATGCTGAAGTATGAGATACATTGACTCATGTAAATTTACCTGTTGAAGTAGCATACTAAATAGTGGCCTATCATATTATGTAATATCTTTATTGTGTAATTAATAATTTCTACGATAGGCACAAGGCCAGCAATTTGGAAGAGGGGGGGGAAAGTCGATTAACTCGATTCCAGTGCATTACTGGTACTTTATTTTATCAGCCTCGTAAGGATGAAAGGCAAAGTTAACCTTGGTGGGATTTGAACTCATGCTATAAAGGGCCATAACGCTATGCCTCGAAGCAGGTGTCCGATGCTCTACTGATTCTGCCATAATACGGTATATAGTTACAGCCCTTTATATTCTAAGTTCAAATCCCGCCAAGGTTAGTTGCCTTTCATCCTTACAAGCACGATAAAATAAAGTACCAGTAATGCACTGGGATGATTTAATTGACTTTCCCCTTCCCTTCAAATTACTGGCCTTGTGCCAAAAATAGAAACCATTATTATGTAATTAATTATTATACAGCTCTTCCACTGTTTATAGAGCTCCCTCATAACTTGTTTATTATTACACTACACACATACACATATGTGTGTATATTTATATTGTTGCTTTATATATTATCAGGCTCTTTAAAATATTTAGTGAAGAAACTTAAACCAAAACACATCATGTGTGTATACATATATATAGACTGTAAAGTGGTCATGTAGGCATCATGACAAAAAGCACCCAGCTCACACTGTAAAGTGATCATGTAGGTGTTGCAACAAAAAGCACCCAGTACACACTGTAAATGAGGTTGGCATTTGGAAGGGCATCCAGCTGTAGAAACCAAGCCAAAATTAGTTCTGTGTGAGCAAAACAATATTCACCTGACCTAGCATTGCCCACAACAGGACAACTTGTCACTAGTGTGGAAAATGGACGTCATTTTTTCTCTCACAAACTCACCCAACACCAAAATAATAGTAAATGAATACCTTAAATCTAAACCAACCAAATGTATGTGTGTGTATATGTATATATATATATATATGTGTGTGTGTGTGTGTGTTTGTAAATGTGAGGCAGCAGAAAGGTTGTACAACACTCAGGTTGTCACACCTCCCACCTGCCAGTATACTCTTGGATTCCCTGGGGGCATGCCCCTGATTCCCTCTCCCCTCCATAAACCTGCTTCTTCAAGTTTATGGTGGTGAGTATACTCATGACTTCTTCATACAACCTATGTTAGTATATAAATGCCCCCTTTTATACTATCAAGAGAAATCAGGCACCCCCCACAATATGTCCACAAAATGAACCTCGATTGATTCACCTTCCCTGCTGAACCCTTACATCCCGAATACTTTTCCAATCTAGGAAAGTCAAGCACACATACCTACATGCTCCGATGCCACCCCTCTGATCCAGCGACCCTCATGCTCACTGCAAGCAGCATATAAATGCCCCCTTTTAGACCAACCAGAAAAGTCAGGCACACCCCACAATATGTCAGACACCATCTACTTGCTTCAAGGCCATCTCCATAACCCAAGCCCCACTAGCAGTGCAATGACTGTAACCCACCAAGACCAGAGGCACTGATTGCCTTAGTGCTGTAATGAAGGGGTGCTGTTGTCACAACAAAATCGCCCAGCCCATCCTGTACAGTGGTTGGGCTGGTGACACAACAAAAAGCACCCAGTCCACCCTGTAAGGTGGTAGTGCTAGTGTCATGACAAAAGCACTCATTCCATCCTGTAGCATGGTAGTCCTGGAGTCAAGATAAAGATGATCTTAGTACACACTGCAAAGTGGTTAGTATTAGAAAGGGCATCCAGCCGTCAAAACCATTCTTTCAGTACATACTGTAAAGTGGTTAGCATTAGGAAGAGCATCCAGCCAAAACAAAACATATAAGCAAGACCTAGTCACCTGATTGGTCTGGGTTCAGCACACAACCACCATCTAACCCATGCAAGCATGGAAAATGAATGCAAAAATAGTGATGATGAGAATTATGATATATGTATATATATTTATGTATGTATTTATGTATATATTTTTTCATTTTTTCCTCTACAGGAGTTACAGCATGAACGACTCATACTCAACTAACTCACCAAACAGCAATAATTCATCAAACAACTGGAATGAAATAGAAACAGACTATATGGAATATTTATACGATGCTTACATTAATTTAAAGATGTGTTGTGAGGGGTGTCAGTGTTGGTCTGTACCCTATGATGGAGATAGACCATCACCCCTCAGTATGATGTCGCTGAACATTCTCACCCCGAAAAAGTCTTTTTTGGATACGGTAAACGGTTCTGTTGCTAGTGAGCATAAACAAGAAGAGAGGGGTAAAAACATAAAATTTGATACAGAGCAAGGTGAGTGCATGAAGGACAACAGTTTGAAACTCCTGTCACATGGAAATACACAGTCTTCTGCACGAGTAACTCCAGACAAAGACTTGTTGCAGACGCAGCAAACTTTGGCTAACTGCAACTCTGACACCGTAGTAGGAAATTTGGAAACCAAAACTGGCCTAAGTTCTCAGACCGGGACGTTGTCTATAGTTGATGATGGTTATTATGCACAGTCTGCTGACGAAACGTATATTCAAGTACAGAATGAAAAAAATATGGAAGGTGAAACTGGGCAAAGTGAGTGTGAAAAAGAGAGCAATTTAAAACAATCATCACATGGAAATAAACAATCTTCTGAAAAACACACTAATCCAGACAGAGACCTGATACAAACTTTGACTAGCTGTAACTCTGACTCTGTAGCAAGTTTGGAAACCAAAACTGCCTTGAATTTATCTGCTGATCAAAGGTCTCAACATATAAATATTTCTATAGCTGATGATAACTTTTCTACACTGTCCCCTCAGACTTTCTTGACACAAAACCAACTGTCAAGCTTGCATGCAAACTGCGATGATATGGAGTCATTCCTCAAATTTCTTGACAGGGTGGAACCTGGTTTTGCCGAGATGGACAAAAATGATGATGTCTTTATGTTTATTGACAATCTATTTTCAGGTTCACCTGGTCTTCCCTTCCAATTTGGCCCTTATTCTAGCCCTAACCTTAACCAAGGAAAGTCAACTCCACTTAAAATAGAACCAATCAAAAATACCTGTCCTGAGTCATTGACAGAAAATAGCAATGACAAAATTTCATCTGCTTCAGGTACAGATGAAAATATAATCTCAACACCGAAAGAGATGGACAAAAAATCTGATGCTGTCGATGAGAAACATTCAGAAGACTATCAAAAGAATCGCACTATGCCTGATACACCTTCATCAACAATGTTTACGCAAGATATGGTTTTTGATCGACAGATGAATGGACTACATGATGAAATGACACCAAGTTCTAAGCCATCGTCAGTTGAAACACAACAGGCTGGACAATCCTCTAGTGAGGAAAGCCCTCTACAAAGCATCTGCAATTTGAAAAATTCAAAACAAAGGTTTGCTGTTGGCAAGAAAATAATTACCTCAGATCCAAATGCTGCTAATTCTATCACAGGATTAAATACTCCAAAACATTTAACTGGAACCCCAAATATTGGTAAGTTATTCTTCATCATAAATACAAAATTGACTAACTAGGGTTAATTAGGAGTAGCACTAACATAGTGTGATTCATAATAGAGATATATATGAAAGCATATATGTTATGTTTATGTATAATATACATATGTATCTTGCTATGATCATGTCACAGCTACTTCAGTAAACATGTCAAAACAGCTACACTGTGGTAACTGTAATCTTGTCACAGCTACAAACACCCAAAGTAAGACATGTTTATTATAAAAATGATGGTATCTTTTTTTTTTTAATCCTTTCACTACCATATTTCTAATGAAATACACTGCCTATAATTTTCAAATAATTAGTAACATATTGCATTTGCCTCCATATATTGTCAGCAGCAGTGTTGTTTTTATGTTAATTTTTCCGTGCTGTCTTGGCTAGGACAGAACTTTTGGAGGTAATGTTTTACAGCCAGATGTTCTTCCTGACACTAACCTTTTTAGTTGCCTCTTTTGACAAGCAGGGATATGGTGTACCTATTCTAAACCAGATACACATGGTTTTATATATATATATATGTGTGTGTGTGTTTACATACACATACATATTTCTAAGGTTTCTACAACTAAATGCCTGTCTTAACTGCCTTACAGGATGTACTAGGTGTATTCTATTGTGTCACCAACACTGCTACTTTACAGAGTGGACTGGGTACATTTTATTGTAGCATCAACACTAAAAAGCTTGTCACATGATTGTCTGGATTGAAGAATCTTCTCTCACCACATTTACTTTTATTGTTGCAGTGGTTGTACTGATGGACAGGTCTTTTGTATTATGGCATATTATATGTCTGTTCAGTTCTACATCATGTCTTTCAACAGGTTCAGCTTTTTTAGGTCATTCCTCACAATTTCATCATATATCTTGCTATGTAACATATATATATGTGTGTATGTGTGTGAAGGCATATGGCTTAGTGGTTAGAGCGATGGGCTTGCAATCGGGAAGTTGTGAGTTTGATTTTCAGACAGGGTGATGCGTTGTGTTCTTGAGCAAGACACTTTATTTTATGTTGCTCCAGTTTACTTAGAGAAATGAGTTGCGATGTCACTGGTGCCAAGCTGTATCAGCCATTGCCTTTCTTTTGGACAACATGGAGAGAGGAAACTGTTATGCATGAGCGACTGTTGGTCTTCCACAAACAATTTTACCCAGACTTGCTTCAAAGGGGTACTTTCTAGGTACAAATCCCTTGGTCACTCATGACCGAAGGGGGTCATTACCCTTTACCCTATATACACACACACACATGCACACACACACAGAATCGTTTTCTAGCTTAGTTTCTACAGTTGGATGCCCTTCATAATGCCAATCACATCTACATTGTTGACTGGGTGTCTTTTATCATAGCACCAAAATGACCACTTTACAGTGTTGATTGGGCGTTTTTTGTTGTGACACCAACACAACCTCTTTACTGTGTGAACTAGGCAGTTTTTGTCTATATATGTGTGTGTGATATCATATATATATACCTGATCATACTGGAGCCACAACAAAAAGCACCCAGTCGAGCCTGAAAGGTTGTCATACTAGTGACATGACAAAAAGCTGCCAGTTCACTCTGTAAGGCAGTTAGCATTAGGAAGGACATCCAACCATGGAAAACCAAGCCCAAAATGGATCATGAGCAAAATGCATTCATAATGGGACAACCCATCTAACCTATGCAAGCCTGGAAAAAATACGTTAAACATTCATGATGTAATACATACATGACTAAAAGTCTTATTTATCTAATTCATTCCGTTTAAACATGTTTTTCTAGCATTTGTTTTTAGCATTTGTTCTACTAAAAATTCTAGCATTTATAATGTTTCAATTAGAAGCATCCCAAGCATTAGGGAGTCATTTTTGTTACAATATATTTTTACGATTTACTTCAAAAACCATGTGGAGGTTGTATCCTTTTTTAATTTCATCCATAAAATTAGCAGTATATTCATCAAATTTTTACATTATACTGCAGAATACTGAATATGTAATTGTAGGATGTCTACAGTTTACCAACAATCAAGCAACAGCAGGGCCACCTTCAGCTGAGAAGCCCCTCTCTGTGTGGAGTAGGTGATACATACATGCATAACCCTACATGTGGAGAGGGCTGTACACTCTTGTAATATATACTTGAATATGTACATGCACATTCCCCTTCTAATCCACCCACACAATATACTTACTACATCAGAGATCAATAGGAGACCCATGGAAACTGTGGTTAGAAAAAGCTACTTCACTTACCACTTTCACTGGCACCGCTAATCCAATGGCTGGTTTCTCCTCTCCCACATGCGTACAATCCAACTCGTTAACCGGGAGCTCCAAGACTGACGTCCACCATGTTCGCTGACCACCCTAGAGAGAGGCAGACCTGCTGGCCCTTCCAGTCAAGCACCCTTCCGGTCAAGCTTCCTTCTGGTCAAGCACTCTTCCGGTCGAGCACTCCCCAACCTCCGGCCACCGCACACCACACCATACCCACACGCCCACCCTCATCTCAAGGATCAATTTCCCCCTTGTACTGTTGCATATGAAAGTCTGCTGTCCAGGTTGGTGGTTTGCGACTTCTTTGTGATCTCCGCAGTGTTGGGGCGGCACTTTGGGTTTCCTCTTCCTCGGAGTTCGTTGACCCAGTAGTTCTACAGACATCCAGGACATGACGTGGTACTCCGTCCACGGACACATTGTTCTGGGAATTTACGGCCGTCACCGTTCCCCTTCCCCATTGAGATGTGCAACGTGCATCTGGGGGCTTAACGCAGACTTCTTCGCCCACCTGCACGAATGCACTCTCTCTCCCCACTGGCCGTTGTGGTGGCGTGCACGGGTGCCGCCACTCGTATCTGAATACTGCTCTGTGTGGCACCAATTCCTCAACCTGTCCCACCCGAGGGGACATGTTGTACCAGAACACTGCCTCCATTGGTGAAATGTGGCCCCGCTCCGCCATTGCTTTGATCGTCCGGTGGTGTCGCTCCACGATTCCATTTCCGCTCGGCCTGTACGCTGCTCTGAAGAAACGGTCCACCTTCCATCCATCGAGCATCTCCCTCAGCGCCTCCAAGCGGAACGCTACGCTGTTGTCCATCAGCAGTTCGTCCACAGGGCCCCGCTCCAAGAACACCTCTCTCAACGTCCACGTGATTTCCTTGGCCGTTCCAGTCTTCATCGCCCTCCATATCGCCATCCGTCCCAGTCCACAGTCAACCATTGAGAGGTATGTTCCTTGTTAGTAGTGTGTTACATCCACCGCCAATCGTTTCCAGTCGCGATCCACCGGGAGGCTTCTTGTTTCATGCACACCCGGGGCGGGATCAATGGATTGACATTGGACGCAGCCTCTAACCACTCTTTGAAAACTGTGTCTGTTAACGTCCGAGTCGATTCTCCTGGCTAGGAACAGGCTCCTATCCACCCCCATGTGGTGCATGTCATGCAACCCTTTCAGATCTGACTCGGTCAGCCGACACACGGCAGCTATCTCCTCTTCTAACTCCTCCGGCGCTTCCATCCAGGCTTTCTTCACCCTAGTTAAGATGTCCGCCCTATTTTTCTCTGAGGGCACGAAAACTACGCTCAGCCTCAGGTCGAACTCGGTGGCCAGCTGTCCTAAAGTTCCCAGTTGGCGCTTTATCAGCATCTCCGCCATCCCTCTCGTTCGCACTCTCTTCTCACTGGTGAACACTGATCTCACCCATCTGAGTACAGTAGCCGAGTCGGTGCGTATCTCGATGATGCGCAGTCCCCACTTCAGGGTGAGGTTCACCCCTCTCAACACCGCGTCCAATTCAGCCACATTGATGTGGTTGCAATCGTCCTTCTTCCTGAGCCAGGCTGCATCCTCGACCTCAACACCTCCTATCTCCAACGTGACACCCAGCGCTATGCTGCTGGCATCGCACCATACAGTCCCGTTCTGCGATTTGGGAACATACCAGCATCCCCCCACTGGGTTGTCGGCCTTCACTCTCTCCACCGTCCTCTCTCCCACTCTGTCACTCCAAGTCACCCCACCCGCTCGTCTCTTGACATAGCTGCATGCCGTCCGGAGCCACCCAGCGATCGGGTAGTGACCCACCAACTTTCCACACGCCGAGAAAAGCTCCCGCCTACTCATACTTGGGCCCAGTTCTGGAACTTCATTTCCCCTCTGGAATACTAACACGCCCATCCTGTCTCACCGTAGCCTAAGTCCCAGCGCGGCTCCTCCCTCCAACACTTCTGACGGCTTCGCAGCCAGTCCATACCCCTCTAAATGGCTCGTGACCTCCGCCGCCGACACTACAGACTCGTCCACTAGGATGTCGTCAATGTAGGAATTAGTAGCCTTCTTCATCTTGTCGGTCTTTCCCAGAATGGTCTTGAGGACCACCGCCATGATCTTCGGTGCAGAGCTCGGCCAGAAACCGAGCCTGGTCAGGCAATATGTCCGGCCCTTATACCTGACCAGCTGATACTGCCAGAGCTTCTCATCTATGTGTAATTATAAGTATGCTGACTTTAGATCGACGATTGCGGAAGCCCCCGTCATGCGTCTCCACTCATGCAGGGTTTTCCCACAGACATCCGTGACTTCGCCACCCGTGTGGCATGACACGTGCTCGTTCAGCTCTAGAAAGTCCAGTACCGGCCTCACTTTGTTCTTCGTGGGTTGCGCCACTGCCATTAACGGCAATACTCCGCACTTCACCTCTTCTTTCCAGGGAAGCAGTATGCCCTCCTCAATCCATCTCTCTACCTCTTGCTCAAACTCGCTCCTAATGTCTCCCTTCAATGTGTGTTGATAGCAGCCCACTTTGGTCTTCAGTGTTGGGGGTTCTCCCTTCCAGTACCACTCAACAACCCATCGTTGCCCATCGAACATGACCCTGAAGTCTTTGTCCTGTACAGTGTAAGCGGGGTATTTCTCTTCATGGGCCTTCTGGTTCTCCTGTCACATACTCACAGCGCATACCGATGCAGCGCTGCCAAACGACACACCGACGTTGTTCACTGTGACACCTCCTAGACGGCCAATTGCGTCCATGCCCATAACTACGCCGATCCCATCCACCACGTTGTCTACTACGATGGCAGAAAGCCTTATTTTCTTTCCCCGTACCGCCATCTCCACCTCGCTGCGACCTCGACATTCAATTTTCCTACCGTCAACTGCCCTTACGCTGCTCTTCCCTCTCCACCTCTACGCCACCCCTGCGGTCACCAGTGTCGTCGTACAGCCCGTGTCCACGAGGGCTCGCTGTGGCTTTCCCCTCACGAAAACTTTCACCACGGGCAGCGCCTCTACTCGTAAGGGGCAACTACTGGCGCAGTAGTTCCCCTTGGATCGTTTCCCTGGTCGCAATTAATAGTGATGTGGCCTGGTCGCTTACACTGGTAGCATATTATTTCCGGCCTTGACTCTCTACAGTCTCTCGCCATGTGCGGGCCCTGGCACCTAAAACAGCGACCTCTAAACGTTCGCGGGCGACCGCATGCCGTGGTTGCCTCCCTTTCACCATTTCGCTGCCAGCTGTCTTGAGCTTCTGTCATTGCTATCGCCGCGACACTCTTCTTGGCATCTTCTGCTATGATGCGGGCTTGCTCCATCAGTGCACACATCTCCATTTGCTTGTAACCCGGGACTTGCTGCAGTTTCACCGCTATGTCGTCTGGAAATCCAATTATGAACGCCAACCGCACCATGCGTTCGCATTCCACCTGATATCCAGCCAACATGGCCAATCGCCGTATTTCCGCTGTGAAAATGTCAACGCGTTCACCGTTCTATCTAATCCTTGCCAGCCTAGCAAAAGCGGCTAACGGTCCCTCCGCGAACGCTTCCATCATACGCCTCTCCATCTTTTGCGCATCCCTTTGGCTGTGTTCATCCATCTCTAGGAAGAGTGCCAACGCATCCACCTCGAGGTACAGTGCCCTGAGGCCAGCCACATCTTCTATCTTCTGTAAGCTTGCGACCAACCGGTCTTTTCGCAGCCAAGCGACAGCATCGCCTTCACCGGTAAATGTTCTAATCGCTTCTCCGCTCATTCGTAATCTCGTCGCCATATCCTAATTTTGTCTTGCGGTAAGTAATAAATAACAATAGACTCCTCTCTGTTTTTCCAGTAGCTTTGTTTTCGAGAAAGTTCTTTTTATTTTTTTTTTTTTTGATCAATCAGATCTCAGTTTCCAGTGTTGAAATAGCTTGTGGTTAGAAAAAGCTACTTCACTTACCACTTTCACTGGCACCGCTAATCCAATGGCTAGTTTCTCCTCTCCCACGTGCGTACAATCCAACTCGTTAACCGGGAGCTCCAAGACTGACATCCACCACGTTCGCTGACCACCCTAGAGAGAGGCAGACCTGCTGGCCCTTCTGGTCGAGCACCCTTCCGGTCAAGCACCCTTCTGGTCAAGCACTCTTCCAGTCGAGCACTCCCCAGCCTCTGGCCACTGCACACCACACCATACCCACAGAAACTACAATGCACCTAGCAAGCAGAGGTGGCTCCAGCTGTCACTGGTGCTGATGGAAACCACAGGCATCTGAGTAACAACACAATACACTACATGAAAGACCTCAACATGCATGTATATCCCCTGACTATGTTCAAGTAGTCATGCAGTCCTCCTACCCATCAGGCCCATAAAAATAGCAAGACACACATGCAGCCTCCTGATCATCAAACATGGAACTTAAGAGTTGCCACCATCAATATTGGGATAATGAAAGATAAGTGTGTTGTGATTGTGGAGATGCTAGAAGTAAGGCGGAGGTGTGCAAGAAGTAAGGTGGATGTGTGCTTCAGCCAGACTCATCACAGTCTAAGAGCAACTGTACAAATTCTTTTGGGTGGATGGATTAGGAATGCTTCTCGCTGAGAGATGGGTAGAGCAGGTAATTGAAGTAGTCTGAGTGAGTGATAGAATAATTAAACTTAGACTAACCTTGGGCAGTACTGCATCCACCATATTATCTGCATACGCCTCACAATCTGGACTTGCTTATGAACAAATGGACCATTTCTATGAGGACCTCCTACAGACAACCTCAATGATAGATGACAGTGATATTATGATTGCAGTTGGTGACTTCAATGGACACTTGACTTAATGATCTGTAACACAAACTTAAAGAAACCAGCCAACCAGCTGATTACCTACCAAACGACTAAGAGGTTCACTTCGCAGTCATGATGTCCTAGTTTCAATCCTGTTACATGACATCTTCTGTATGTGTCTTTACCATGCCCTGTAAGTGAGATCAGTGAGACAGAAACTGTGTGGACGCATATTCGATTGACTATACCTGTAATTCAAAGGTCCAGTTATGTCATGTATTATGTCACACTGGTTGAGCTTGGGAATTTCATTAAGAATGTATGTATTTGTGAAATACGTAAGTTAATTCACAACTTGGAAGTTCATACAACTGAATGGTCATTATCAAAACCAACATCTTATCAAGAAAGATTATAGGCAAAAATTCATGAGGAAAGCATTCATCATGATGTGTGTATGTACAAATAGAGTCCCTTATTCTAAATATGCTGAGTGAAAAAAAAAAATTCAATCAGCTGAGACTATCCCTACACTAATAGGAAATGTATAGTCTGCAAATTAACCCCACAAATTAACTGCAAAACTATGAATGTAGTATATAGCGTAAGATGTACTGAGGGACAGTGTAGGAATAGGAACACAACTTACATAGGTGAGACAGCCCGTAACATAGACAAAAGGATAAGTGAACACTGGCGAGAACTCCAAGATGGGAAAAACTCATCAGTACTCCACCGACATGCCAGAATGGAAAATGGGGGAACACTAGAGAACAGAAATAAAAATCATATCCATACACAGAACAGACACAATGTTCTGACAGATTACAGAACCAACAAACATAAACAAATTCTAACCAAAACTAAACAGAGAATGTGAGTGGAATAACATCACAACTAACTAAAAACAAGATAAAGGTATGCAGAACCAAATCAATAAAACAAACCAGACACTCGCAGATAGAATAAGCAAGCAACTAGTGTCAAATAAATAAATGTATAAATAAATAAATACACACACGGATACAACAAATGCATAGCCCAAGTACACATCTCACAAAAATAAGATGGTGTAGGACAGAACAAAGGAGAATCACAATATGACAAATTAGTTACTGAGGAGGTCACAGAATGTTTGATGAAAGAGTTTTGACAATAAACAAATAAACAACCATCCAGTTTTTAAACTAACCATCTGGAAGTTTATAATAAATCGAAGTGAAAACTAACAAGTGTTTTATTTGTGTTTTTTGGCACCATGATCCTCCCAAAGTATAACAATATCTGTTTCAACACATGCTATCAGATAAGAAATCTTGCAAAAGAAATACAAAAACAAAGTGTGTATGTATGTGTATATGTGTGTGTGTGTGTGTGTATATATATATATATGTATAACTTTAATTATTTATATATATATATTTAGTGATTTTTTTTTAATCTCTTTCAGGCCCATTCTTATCAGCCTTACTGTCAAAACTAGAAAGCATGGTTCAAAATTCACTCCATGTTAACTTTCTGCTGACAGGACTCATCACCCGCCTTGCCACATACCCACAACCTTTGCTCCGATCATTTCTTCTGAACCACAATTTGGTCTTCCAGCCCTCCATCAAATCGCTCATTCAGGTGAGTTGTTCATTATTATCATCATCATCATCATCATCATCTTTATATCCTTTTTTTTTTTCTTACCTTGCATGGGTTAGATGAAATCCAGAGCTTATCCTGGTTTTATGTAGCATTAAGTGACTCACTCCAGAATAGGGCACAATCTGTCACAAAGTTAGCCCCCAGCTGCTGGTTTTCATTTTCAGCTGAGAGTACTGGAGCAATGTGTATATTTCTATGTGGAAAATACAGTTGTATTGTTTGGATAGTGAAGGGTGTATAGTTGAAGAAGATAATCATGTATACAGTTGAAAAGGTTTAAATGAAACAGCCAATCACAATGTGTACATCTGCTGGGGTGGTTGCTGGTCTGGAGGATGATACTTCCAAGTAGTAAGTAGATATTTCCTAAAATGAGGACAAAATACAAAACTTTCACTCATTAGAGGATTTTAGTCCTTGAAGAATTAGGATCTTTCTTAATAGTACAAAGCCTGCATCTCTTGGATTCATTAATGTTTTTTTAGGACACCACCCCCCACCCCCCCATTTAATATTGCAATTTATATTTCTATCTGTCAAGGCCCATGCCTGGTGCACTAAAGCGTAACATTTTCTGATCACTATTTGCTTAGATGTGCACGAGCTAATTTCGGCCTCATATACAACCGACATAATACTACATGCCAGATCTAAAGGCTATTCATCCTTCTTTCTGCAGTCATATCCTGAGCTGCTTTTATGCTTTCAATTTGAATTTTATAATGGATTTCATCTTAGGTGTACAGAAGTAGTTGATCTTAATGGAATGCCTACAAAAGATTTTACCATATTAGAGGTGTGATGGAAAATATTTATGAATTTCTTACAAATGTTAGGCTAAATGTTTAGGGAGAAAGAGGGCATGAGCCAGATGGTTTTTAGAGGTTTGTTCCTGGGTAGTAGGATGCCACCAGCACTAGAGATGTTGTCTTACCAGACTGAAGAATCAGTTTTTATTCAGACTGACTGCTCTTCTAGATGCCTATGAATCCTACGTCTACCCTATGCAGTTGTATTTTATTCAGGGTCACTGCCCTCCTAGACAGGCTGCCTTCTGCATGGCTTACAGTCTTGTTTTGTTTTCTTTGTTGTAACTGCTCTCAAACATGGACTGTATTATTTAAATTAAAGAGCCTTCAGCTCCCCCAGGTAATCATGTTTTAAATATTTATTCTGAGTGACAGCACTCCCATTGGGGATACCAAACAAGTCATATGGAACCCTTATTTATCATCCCTAGTGTAGCTGCAAACCACATGGTGAGGTGTCATTGTGCATATCACATGGGCATAACACCAGTTGATTGAAAAAAATGGAATAGTAATAGTACAACGATAAAATATATATAGTAAAGTTTCCTTACCTGGTGTCTTTCATTTCAATCCATAGTTCTTTAAAGAGATCCATCAGGATTTGAGTTAAAATTGAATTGTACATTTGTTTATTAAAATATAGAAATTCTTGCGCCATAG
>OZ024744.1:60899501-60954501 GCA_964016885.1 Eledone cirrhosa | reverse complement strand
ATGAAAACAGCAGTTGGAATCAAGAGGACTGAGAGTGAACCTAGCTAAGACAAAAGTGTTGATGAGTAGAAAAGAGGACAAAACTCTGATTCCGTCAGGGAAATGGCCATGTTCGATATGCAGAAAAGGAACTGGCATAAATTCTATAAAATGCACACAATGCAGATCCTGGGTACTCAAGAGATGTAGCGGGATAACAGGCAAACTAACAGGTTGGAAGAAATACGTATGCAGTAGATGTACAGGGAAATTTGACAGTAGAATCGAGAATTTTGTATATTATTTATGATAGCAAAAGAAATAATTTGGGTTCCTTTGAATATTGCAGGGCCTCTGGGTACAGCCCAGTCAGCCTCACACCCCTCTAACCTCTGGACTATTGTACATCTTCTATGCTAAAAAGAGCAACACAGACAAAATACCCTGTGTCAGTGATCTTATGTTCTGAGTTCAAATGATGCACTGGAAAACCGGGGATTGACAAGGGTGGAGAGATGGGGGCAGGGCTTTGATGAGATAAAAATGAGTAATATACTGTACTGTGTTAGCATTGATAGACACATTTTTCAAATGCAGGAGGGTGCTATAGAAGTGGTTGATAGCTTCCGGTACCTAGGTGATCAGATTAGCATGGGAGGGGGATGTTTCGAGGCCATAGTATCTAGAATAAGGACGGGTTGGAAGAAGTTTAGGGAGCTGCTTCCTCTGCTGACGAAGAAGGGTTTCTCCCTGGATATGAAAGGCCGGTTATATGATGCCTATGTGATGAGCGCGATGCTGCATGGTAGTGAGACATGGGTAGCAACTGCAGAGGATATGCAACGGCTGGAGAGAAATGAGGCAAGCATGCTCCGTTGGATGTGCATGAACGTCTGAGCATGGATGTGTTGAGAGAGAAACTGTGTCTGAGAGGGATAGATTGTAGTGTGCAGGAGAGGAGACTGAGGTGGTATGAACATGTGATGCGCATGGAGGATGACCAATGAGTGAAGAAGTGCCAGGAAATCCCAGTAGAAGGAAGACGCAGTAGAGGTAGACCACAAAAAACATGGGCGGAGGTGGTGAGAGCAGATCTCAGATCGCTGAAGCTTACAGTGGAGATGACGAAGGACCGTGACAAGTGAAGAGATGCTGTGCTGAATAGGACCCGTCCAACCCTTGCAAGCAGGGAAAAGCGGACGTAAAATGATGATGATGATGATACATATATATATCATCAACATCATTATCATCACCATTTAATCTCAATTTTTTCATACTTGCATGGGTTAGACAGGTTGTCACATTATGAGACAATTCAGGCCTACAGCCTCCTGCCTTATAGCCATCCAGCGCATGTGCTGGTACAAATATGTCCTCTGCCTCCTACAAGATCAGTTTGTCAGGGCCTTACTCTTGTTCAACATAGCAACTACAGGCTGGAAGAGGCCCTGCACCAGATGGCTGGATGTGATTATAGGGTCGACATCACCTTGGAGGATGCAGAAAGTGCAGACCACCAGCGATGAAGGCCACAGATGGACCTGGTCAGCTCTACAGTCAATGATGCCTCTGGGATCAGTGATCTAGGATGACTCCAGTCCCATCAAGCACGAGCAAAGAAGATATATAACCATAGACTAAATATTTAATTATTTGAACAGCTTAAAAACTGTCACCGATTTTCCCTTCTAGCAAGGGTTATATTATATATATATATCATCATCATTATCATCATCATTTTACGTCTGCTTTTCCATGCTTGCTTGTTACATTAAAAAAATAAATAAATAACCCTTGCTTTCAGGGGAAAAAATATATGTGTGTGTGTATGTATATATATATATATATATATATATATATATATATATATATATATATATATATATATACACACACACACATGTATTTATTAAAATAACAGATTAAAGTTTAAGCAAAGAATCCTTATCGAGCCCTCTTTGGATTTTAGTCTTCACATTTATTATTATTACTATATATATATTTCTTATTATCATTGCAGTAAAATCTGGACAGTTGTTTGCCAAAGTGGCCCTACAGGATCGATCCTCAAGACCATCTACACTTGAAAGTATGCCAGGAGGGCGTGGGTATCGGTATATCAACCAACAGTCCCCAAATGAACACTTTGAAGTCAACCCAATGGAGAACCTGAGAACGAGGAATGCAGTCCACTGTGCCATCATCCTCGAGGAATTCCTCAAAGAATTAGCAGCACTATCTCAGGAACATTCTGTCCTGATTTGGGGAACTACCTGCATCTGATCTCTGACTTCTGAGTCTGTGCCAGTACAATGCAGCACATGTTTGTATGTGTGTGTTTATGTATATATATATATGTTTATGTATATATATATATATATATATATATATATATATATACATATATCATCATCATCATCATTTTACGTCAAGGAAAAGCGGACGTAAAATGATGATGTTGATGACGATGATATATATTTATATATGTGTGTGTGTATATTTATATATATGCATGTATGTGTGTGTATATATATATTTTTTTTTTTTTTATGTGTATATATGCTATATATACATTTACATATGTTTCTAAATTTATATTATTAATTGTGTGTCTATATATATATATATATATACAATTTGTTATTTTGATTATTTCTTTGTTACCTTGATTACTGCTGTGCTTTTTGAAGTTTTGTTCTTAATAATTTCTCTTATTTGCTTTTCTCCCTCTATGGTTTGAGTTCTGAGTTCAAATCCTGTGGAAATCAGCAGCTTTACTTTTCATCCTTCTTGGGTCAGTCAATAAAATAAAGTGCCAATCATATATTGCTGTTGATATAATCAACATTACATCTCCCCAGGAGCAGTTTAAGCTTGCACGGGGGGGAGGAGGTGTTCAGTCTGAGAAGTTTCACCATGCAGGCTTTTGTATATTATTTATGCTAGCAAAAAAAATAATTCAAAGGAAGTGGGGAGAGGAACTTTAAATATTGTGGGTCCCAGTCAGTTCCCACCTCTCCTTAATTTGCTACTGACACTGGCGCAATATAGACTCTTCATTTGATTGTTCTGGAAAAACTCGGATCAAAAGCTAACAGGAAATTCTAAATGTTGCTTATGATTATATGTCACTGAAGATATTAAATGAAAACTTACACACTCTCTCTCTCTCTCTCCATGGAAATACCAGGCTGAAATTTTCATCGAGAATTTTGTATATTATTTATGATAGCAAAAGAAATAATTTGAGTTCCTTTGAGTATTGCAGGGCCTCTGGGTACAGCCCAGTCAGCCCCACACCCCTCTAACCCCTGGACTATCCATGGACTATTGTACATCTTCTATGCTAAAAAGAGCAACACAGACAAAATACCCTGTGTCAGTGATCTTATGTTCTGAGTTCAAATGATGCACTGGAAAACCGGGGATTGACAAGGGTGGGGAGATGGGGGCGGGGCGTAGATGAGATAAAAATGAGTAATATACTGCACTGTGTTAGCATCAATTAACTATATATCTCCCTTCCTGCTGCCACTGCTAATATTACTGTTGTTGCTACAACTACCATTAATATGTATATATATATATATACATGCCATCATCTGAAACTCTGCCATCATATATATATATATATATATACATGCATATATTTATATACATTATATATAATCATACGTTACACCTTTTTCCATGAAACTGATGTGAAACTCCGGCATGTGACTTATCTACTGGACCTACAAAATCTCATTTCAATATATATGGTATATTGTAAATGTTGTATGTGACATGTGTATATGTGCATGCATGTGCATGTGTATGTGCATTTGAATATATGAAATTTGGTGCCATCATGGCCTTGGTAATATTTACTAAAACCAAAAAGTACAGTATTTAAACTCAGAAGAAAAACGATATTTAAGCAGATATCACTAAATATATTGGAGCCTTGGAAAGAGTTTATTTCACTGCTAATTCTGTGCATCTGTTATGCGCTAAATCTCTTTTCTCTTTTAGGCTACTCATCTTTTGTGCACCCTAAGTTTACATTGGCGGAAATGTATGAAGTTTCTACATACTCTCTTTCTGTGATATATTTTATAATATTACAAAGATAATTTTTGACATTATCTATATATCTAAAACAGAGAATGTCTGTCTGTCTGACTCCCTAAAACTCGAGAACCACCCAACCAACTTTTTCAAACATTACACATCTAATACTTATGGTCCTGTGAGTGTTTTGAGCATAATAGGACACAAAACATTAGATGTATAAGTTTAAGGAAAAGCACATAAAATGATGGTGATGATTATACAGTTACATTAAATTTTCCAAGTGCCCATTTACAAACACCATATTATGTGTCTTTGTATATCAGAAAGTTAATTATAACCCATCTTGATCATCATTATCATCATCAGTGTTTAACATCTGTTTTCCATATTAGTAAGGGTTGAACATGTCATCATAGATTGGTCAGTACTGCTTGTGTGTATATATCTAATCAGTAAGCTAATTATGGCCCACACTTTGTATGTGTGCATATATACATATGCGTGTGTGTGTGAAAAAGTAAACAAACCAATGCAGCAAATGATACCGTACAATGAAAATAAAGTAGTAAAAGAGTCTTAATGTTTTGGACACTAGTCCTTCATCAGAAGATAGAGAAATAAAAGAATAGAAAGATAGAGAAGAAACAGAAAAAATTTTTTTTTTTTAGAAAAGCATTGGAGTCATCATGATCATCATCATTTAACGTCTATCTTCCACACTAACATGGGTTAGACGGTATTTGGAAATATCTTTTACATTCTGAGTTCAAATTTACCTTTATTGATCGTTCTAGGGTCAATAAAATAGAGTGTATATGTTGTTCTTGTTGTTGATGTTATTATTATTTGTTCTGGTTCCCTACGTTCTGGATTCAAACTCTGCCAAGGTCAACTTTGCCTTTCATCCTTCCAGGACTGATAAAATAAAGTACCAGTCAAGTACTGGAATCAATTTGATCGACTGTATATCCCCCACCTCTCATCCTACAAAAATATCCGGCCTTGTGCCTAAATTAGAAACTATTATTATTCTAAGTTCAAATCCTTCTGTGATCAAACTTACCTTTCATTCTGTAGGATTATGGGGAGGAGAGAATGAAGTACCAGTAATGTACTGAGGTTAATCAAATCGTTATCACTGACCCCCGAAAATATGTGGCCTTGTGCCTCTATGTTAGACAGGCAGAAATCATTATTTGAATACTCTGAATTGTAAAAAAAAAAAAAAAAAAAAAAAAAATTGAAACGGAAAATAAACTTTTGAGAATTAAGATTCATGTTTAAATGCTTTTAAATTATTATTAATAAGCACAAATTTGATAGGGTGCAGAGTGCCAAGCCCACTAGGGCGGAGCTCAAACTAACCCTATATCAGCCAGTTATCGAGACAAGATGGGGAGGGAGGGAGGGATAATGATTTAAGAGATTATAAGCCCTCGATTTGACAGGACTCAAACCTTATATCTATCGCTTGCCGGGCGACAGGAATCAAATCATGTATTAACTGCTAAGATTTTGAATGTAAATAATAAAACAAAGATTACACACACACACATACACACACATATATATATGTGTGTGTGTGTCTGTATATATATATGTGTGTGTATATATATATACATGAAATTATTATTTTTTTTTTTTTTAAATATATATATATATATATATATATATATATGATGATATATATATTCCTTGGTAATTATGTGATTATGTTGTAATTATTTTATATATTTAATTAATCTGTGTCAAAAGCTACACACACTGCTGTGCTGCTAGATTCAGTTTCTCATTTGCTTATTATACTTTGAAGAGAAGAATTTTTTTTAAATTCTTCTCAAGTAACCAATATCTGCATCTGTAAATGATGGGAAAAGTCTTTAATTTATCCTGAAATAAAGATCAAAAGTAAAACTTCCCCGTTTTTGTGGTTTTTCATTTGCCTTATGATTTTCTCCTCTACTTGTCATCATCTTCTTTTTCATATTCTAGAACTGTTTTCAACATGCTGACGCATATGTGTATATGCATGTGCATGGCGTCATCACCCCTTCCTTCCTCAGTTATCTCTCATCCATGACGTCATTACCCCTTCCTTCCTCACTCATCTTCCTTCCTCAGTCATTTCCAGTGTGTGACGTCATCACCTTTCCTTCCTCAGTCATCTCTAGTGTGTGATGTCATCACCCCTTCCTTCTGCAATCATCTCTGGTGTGTGACATCATCACCCCTTCCTCAGTCATCTCTAGTGTGTGACAGAAGGATGGATAGGTGGAAGTTGCTCAAATTTATACATACATAAGACTACATTAAGAGAACAAGTGTCTCTGGGATACTCAGCCACTTAGACAATAATACACGATGGACTGTATCTGTAATTTAAAGAATCCATCATTGTCGATCACACTGACTTGAAATAGATATATTGAATTAGAGTATTCGTGACCATGTCAGTGGATGCATTATGGCTAAATGTTTTTAAATTTGCTTTGCAATCATAAGGTCTATCACATCTTGGGTGCATGTCATTTACCTTCACCTCAGGTTGACCCAAGTCTTTGTGAGTGAATTGGGTAGATAGAAATTGTTTGGAAGCCTATTAAATAAATTATACCTGTAGTTCAAAGTTTATATGAAAATTGCCCCAAAAGTAAGGGTACTAATGTTTTATTTAAATTTATATTAGACATACATGAAATTATAAGTCATCACCTTCAAGATATGACCCTTGGGAAGTCACAGATGTTTCAATGTTTTTTCCATTGATTGTAGTATCCAATCTCCCACAATGTCTTTCAGGGTCACTGAACTCATTTTTGAAGTTGTTCCAAGGCATCTTTGAAGAAGGTCTGCTTACTGTCTGTCCTGGAGGTAAAATCTTTTGTGAATAATACCACTAATGTTAAAAAAAATGATAATCACCATTTTCACCCTGGATCTGCTCATGCTTACTTTCTTTGGATCAGGAGAATTTTTTGTATGCCATTCTTTATTTTACTGATTTATCTCTGGTTCATAACCATGATTCATCTCTTGCTATTACTTTATACAAGAAATTTGGCTTGATTCTGAATATTTCAAGCAAATCCTGACAAATTTTCAACCAGCTCACTTTCTTCTCCATAGACATGTGTTTGGATACTAGTTTTACACAAATTTTTTGCGTGTGTAAATGGTCTGGTAAAATTCTGTGAACTGCATTTTTACCCAAGCTCATTTCTTCTGCAATCATCCTAACACTTAATTGCTGATCTTTTATTATCACTGCTCACACCACTTACTTATTTTGTTCATTTATTGACATGTTTGGCCTTCCAGAATGACGTTTATCTTCAACATTTTCTCTACCCTCTTTGAAAGCTTTGTGTCACTTAAAAACCTTATTTCTTGATAGTGACATCTCCATAAGTTTGTGTTCAAGAATTAAATATTTCAATGGTAGATTCGTCGAGCTGCACACAAAATTTGATTGTGTATCATTGTTTGATATTTTCCTACATCACAAACATAACAGAAGTTATAAACACGTCTGTACATAAACAGCAATAACTCATGACTGACACAATCGATCATGTTGAAACAAGTATGTACGTGCAGCCAAGGTCATAACTAATACACCTATAAACATCAAAATATGTCAAAATGGGAAAAATCATTACCCTTAGTTTTGGGACAAACCCCATATATATATATGTGTGTGTGTGGTGATGATATATATATATCATCTTCATTTAATGTCCATCTTCCACATTAGTATGGGTTGGACAGAAAGTTGTCACCATTTATCAAATGAAAGATACTTTTCAACCTATGACAGAAAGCAATCATTCTTTTAGTGGATAACGGCCCATGAATAGTTGTCCTCGCTGGCTTGTATTTCGATTGAAGAACAAATACTGACTGATTGAGGACAACAAAAAGAATTATGCAAGATAGTAAAGGAATTTGTTATAAAATGAAGCCACTTGTTATTTATGTTTAAATGAAGTAAATAAATTCTAAACAGATGTAAGTAAATTCTAGGTGACATAACTACAGTTTAGTGCAATCCTCTGATTTTGTTTCCTCACAACTTTCTTAATAATGGTTTCTAATCTAGGCACAAGACCAACAGTTTGTGGAAAGTCAATTACATGGAATATAGTATTTGACAGACATATTTTTTATCAAACCCGAAAGTATGAAAGGTAAAGTTTACTTGGGTGGGATTTGAAATTAATCTTCAGCATGCTGTGGGCAACACATGGCACCATATGAGTAATCTCTCCTTAATAGATAATGCAGTATCAAGGGAAACAACTCATAAAAATTACTAGCATGCTAAAAGTTAAAATGTTAAAGAGCTGTAAGAAAATGCTGCAAAGAATCTCTGTTCAACGCTCTAATAATTCTGCCAAATCCACTGCTACTAACTTTTTTTATCACATTTTACAGAAATATATTTACAAAGGTGTAGAGTATATTTATGTCAGTGAAATTGGTTTTGTTGGCTTGTTTGTTTTTGTACACAGTTCCTAATTGTTGAAATGACATGTTTCTGTTGCCATAAAAGTTGTGTAAAATAACCAACAAATTCAAAATATCTAAATCAACAGTTGAATATCATTTGTAGTAATTAGTTACTGTTTCAATTGAATGTAAGACAGTAGGTTAAAAATAGATGAATTAATTAAGGAAGTCATTGAAAGGCTGATTAATTTTATCATTTTAATTCTATCAATAAAATCATATACAATAGCCAGTTATTGAGTAATTGCAGCACATTCACACAGATTTCTTCATTTGTAGTTTGATAAAATTGTAGTCACATTCTTAAATTAATCTATTAAATATTGTACTCTAAATTGTATATTTACTAGATTATGCTAAGCCTGAGTAACATTGATAAGTTAGACACACCAAATGTGTATATGTGTATGTGTGTATGTCTGAGAGTTAGGCACAGTCATGGCTCTGTGATTAAGAATTGTGTTTGTGTTTGCTTCTTCTCTTTGTATTTGATATTAACGGTAGTAATATCTGTTTAAATTGAATGTAAACAGAAGCCTCAATGCTCAGTGGTTAGAAATTCAAAGTCCTGAACCTTAATTAACAAAGGTGTAGCCTCAGGCAAGGCATTTGACTATAGAATTCTACATCAAAATGTCTTGTCTAACTCATGCCTGCATGGTAAAACTGATGATTATTTCTATGATAGCAATAGGTTATGTTTTTGTCTTCACATTTTATTCAGGTGAAGAATTGGCTGAGCCATTAGGGAATCTGATTAAATACTACAGTATTTGTTCTGATTCACTGCACTCTAAGTTTGAAATCCCCCCATGGTCAACTTTGCCTTTGGTAATGTACCCATACAGGAGCGGTGAATTGGCAGAAATGATTCTACCTCCTTCTGCCTGGAGCTGAAATTGGCAGATAGTGTCAGCAATGGAAAGACAAATGGAAACATTAATTCTTTTGTCTAATCAGATGATCAGCTCCTTTTTTTTCTATTTTTTTATTTTATTCAGAAACTACAAAATTTATACCCACAAATGCATAGATATTTTTATTATTTACCACCTCACAGTAAATGTTTGAGTAACATTTATTTTGATGCATAAAACAGCAATATGTTTTTTTTTATTTCAATTTTGTAAATTTTTGTATTCCAACTGAAAATTCTGAAAATATTAGCTTCCCATAATTATCTCCCTTACCACAATTTCATTCGACTGAATAGTTGCTTGTCATTTACTTGTTATTTGTGGTAAAAAGGTTTTGTCTGAATTCAAACAATGATGAGGGAACCACAAAGTAATAAATAGATTGGTAAAAATAGCAACCAAATTTCCATCAAATCATACCGTTTAATTTGTTGTGTATATGTGTGTGCGTTGTGTTGTGTGTGGGGGGGGGGGGGGGGGTAGCCAATAAGAAAGACCTCAGTGTCAGGAGTGCATTAAGCTTGCATGGTGTCAACTCACATCTCCCTACTCTGTCACTGTATATTATTGTAGGTAAAGTTGATAATAGTCAAATCAGCCTTAAATCACACCCTACTTGACTCATCTATTTATAATTGTGAATATCTATATATACATATATATATATATGAATGTACGTATTGTATATTTATTTTAAAACATTTTGAAGGCCTTTCGCTATGAATTTAAGGTGGTAACTAACGTTACATACCTAGTTTCAGCAAATAACCGACGATCGTTTCTCACTGATTGGTGTTTATCGATTACTCGGTTATCGCCCTTTGTTTTTTCTTAAGCTAGGTATGTGACGTATGTCGTACAAGAAACGTGGTATATTGTATATATACCAAATACATATTCTCTAGAAACACAAAATTCTAAACATATCTAATATGTTTTGATTCATTATTTGTGAGGGTATAAATATATATATAATACAAAGACGAATGGTTACGCCTTGATTACGTTTATTGTTTGGTGACGTGCGTTTCGCTATTGATCAGCTCAATGTTCGATCTGATCCGATCTGGCCCGACTCTGGAATAAAAAGCTCATCGGGCCTCTGTAGTAGTAATGACAAAATCTACAGAGGTCCGACGAGCTTTTGATTCCAGAGTCGGGCCAGATCGATACATATCGAATCTTGAGCTGATCAGTAGCGAAACGCGCGTCACCAACCAATAAACGTAATCAAGGCGTAACCATTCGTCCTTGTATTATTATCTTACACTCTTTCTAGCTCTACACCTCTATACTGACGTGAACCTAAACATCGAGTGCTCACCTGGGTGAACCTACAGTAACTTCATGTTACACTCCCTGGATATATATATGACTTTCGGAAACATTTTTTCACACTCAGAGTTGCTGAAGCATGGAGCAAACTACCTGCATCAGTTGTTAGCTGTCGAGACACTGCATCCTTTAAAACCTTCATGCTTCCTGAAATTCGCCAACACTACACCTGATATCCCCCCTCCATACACATGCACGCATGTATATCATGACTCATTTCCTGACATTTGTACATTATTCTATGTACTATACATGCACCTTTGATGAGTTGTAGTGCACCTGAGCACTGTACACAATAATTTCATTATTATTATTATTATCAGTAGAGGGTCGGACGCCATGCTTTCCAGCATAGTTACGTCCCTTTACGGTCTGAGTTCAAATCCCGCCGAGGTTGACTTTGCCTTTCATCCTTACGGGGTCAATAAAATAAAGTACCAGTAATGCACTGGGTAATTGCTGCCCTTGTGCCTAAAGTAGAAACAATTATTATTATTATTATTATATATATATATATTGGAAAATGTGTGAAATCCTTTGTACAGTTAGGCATATTTGAAAAAAGGAAAAAAATGACTTCACTTGTAGTTCTAAACAATTTGATTTAATTTTATAATATTATAATTTTATGAGTTGGTAGATCCTGCCATTATATTCATGAAAGGTCATTTATTGAAATGGAACCAGCAGGAGGGCACTTTTACAGCCCTTTTCTTAAACACTCTTTAAAAAAAAAAAAAACCCAACAGCACTCCCAATCAATTATCTTGCTGTCACCATTCACCATTTTCTCTGTATATATGTATATATGTGTATATGTGTAAATATATATGTATGTGTGTATATGTGTATGCGTTAATTCCTTTAAATCTTCATCAACACACTTTCACTCAATAACACCCCACCCCACCCCCCAGACACACCCAAATCTCTTTTATATATAGAGTCACACATCACAATGCAACCCAATCTCAGTTTGACAATCGCCACCAACGAATGCGAGAAAGTTCTCCAGGAAAGTTAACTAGGAATCCTTAAAAATCTTCCCACCGAAGTTAACAAAGAACTTACTAGATCTACCAACTCATAATATTATAATTGTTTCTACTTTTGGCACAAGGCCAGCAATTACCCAGTACATTACTGGTACTTTATTTTATCGACCCCGTAAGAATGAAAGGCAAAGTAAACCTCGGAGGGATTTGAACTCATAATGGCAAGGGCCGTAACTCTATGCATCAAATCATAGTGTCTGACCCTCTACTGATACTGCCAATCCACCACCAAATTGTTTAGAACTACAAGTGAAGTCATTATTTCCCTTTTTTCAAATATATATATATCTTAGCCCTCTCCTGTTCATCATAGTTTTGCAGGCAATAACAGAGGAGTTTAAGACCGGATGCCCCTGGGAACTCCTGTATGCAGATGACCTCGCACTTATAGCTGAATCTATGGTAGAACTAGAGAAGAAATTCCAAACATGGAAGCAGGGACTAGAAAGAAAGAGTCTCAAAGTCAACCTGACAAAAACTAAGGTCCTTGAAAGTAGACCAGAAAACAGAACCCAGATCCCTTCAGGGAAATGGCCTTGCTCAGTATGTAGGTAAGGTGTAGGTAGGAACTCCATCCTCTGCCCCAAATGCAAACAATGGGTACACAAGAGATGTAGCAGGATCCCAGGAAGCTTAACTAAGAATGTAGGCTTCACATGTAGCAGCTGTGCTGGGACAGCAAGCAGCAAACAGCCACAGGAAACAAGCACTACCAAACTCTGGGAGGACTCTGTAGAAACAGTAGACAGCTTTTGCTACCTAGGTGTCAAAATTAACAGCAAAGGTGGGTGTTCTGACGGTACAGTAACCAGGGTAAGAACAGGATGGAAGAAGTTCAGGGAGCTACTGCCACTGCTAGCTGCAAAAGGCTTTTCCCTCAAAATGAAAGGCAGACAGTATGATGCGTGTATACGAACAACAATGTTACATGGTAGTGAGACATGGGCGCTATGTGTAGAAGACTACTTGCGTAGATTAGAAAGAAACAAAGCCTGCATGCTCCGGTGGATGTGTAATAGTAATATACGAACGGCAAAGCATAAACGAATTGAGAGAGAGACTGAGCATAAGAGGAATCAAATGATGTGTGAAGGAGAGGAGGTTGCGTTGGTATGGACATGTGATGCGTATGAAGGATGACAGCTTCATAAAAAAAGTGCAGAGCACTAGAAGTCGATGGAAACCGTGGAGTGGGGAGACCCACGAAGACCTGAAATGAGGTGATAAAAGCCAACCAATTCCACCTCTCAAAGGTGATGACACACGGCCGTGACCACTGGCGTCACGCAGTAATACAGAATACCCGACCCCTCACGGGTACAAGCTGAAGCTGAAGCATATAGACAATATGCCCCCACACCCTCCCACTGCAAAGTGGTCGTGGAGGTGCCACGGCAAAAAAGCACCCAGTCCACACTGTAAAGTGGACGTGTAGGCGCCACGGAAAAATAAGCACCCAGCACTCACTGTAAATGAGGTTGGTGTTAGGAAGGGCATCCAGCTGTAGAAATCAAGCCAGAATCAGTTCCTGTATGAGCAAGACAATGTCAGCTGACGGGCACTGCCCACAACAGGACAACCCGTCTAACCCATGCTAGCATGGAAGAACGGACGTAAAACGGTGATGATGCTGATGATGATGATATATATATATATATATATATATATATATAGAGAGAGAGAGAGAGAGTACATTCAGGATGTCCCTAAAAAATGTATATATCAACCGGATTCTAATGATTATTGCCTGTACAGGTAATGAAAGTATGTATACATTTTTGGGGACACCCTGCATATGAAGCAAAATGGGAGCATCTATATATCTCTACCTGATAAAAATTGCAGAACACCTTGAGAATTTGGTCTGTGATGACCCATCCAACCTTTGCTAGCAGGAAAAATGGATGTTAAATGATGATGATGGGGACGATGATATAAATTCCATGGCTGCACAAAAGATGTATTGGAATTACAGGCAGGTTAACTGAGAAGGTAAACTTTATATGTAGCAGATACACAGGAGAAATAAACACTAAACACACACATGAAGTAGATTCCCTCAATTACCAAGGAGGTTTCATAAAGTTAATGAGAGCTGGTGACAGGTGGTGCGGGGGAGGTGAACAATAGTTTATTGTTCACTTCTGTCTACAGGAAAGATGATGAGATAGCTGAGAGAAAAACTGGATATAAAAGAAATCAGATGTAGTGTGTATGAGAGATTGTGCTGATACAGGTACCTGATGCATATGGAACATGACAGCTCTATAAAGAAATACAGGGCAATCAAAGTGGATAGGAGTTGTGGAAGAAGTAGGTGAAGGAAGACATAGGATGAAGTGGTGAAGTCTGATCTCAGGGTGTTAAACCTCACAATAGAAATGAGAAACAAATGTGATGATTGGCAGTTTGTGGTGCTAGAGATGCCCCCACACCCCACTGGAGTTACTGAGAGACTCAATGAACCCCTATTACCTCCACCATCCCTTTATTTCTACTGCACTACAATATTTACCCCCACCATTACCTATCTACCCCCATCCCTATACACACCATCATTCCTCCTTACTACAACCTCATCAACTTTCTGCCCCTCCATTTTCTCATACATTAACCCTCTACACAACACCATTTCATGCCATCACTCTCCCCATAAGTCACAACACATCTGCATTAGAACGAATCTACACCCCACCCCACCACCACCACCACCATAGTTAATGCCACTCTAAAATGCATGTTTTTTTTTCTATGTGATGGTTGACATGTTGACATCCAGCCATTAACAACATATAGCAGGTGAGCGCCTTCGTCAAGTTAACAACCTATCAACCTCCCTAGTGCTGATGCCATGATAAAATTCTCCCAGTGCATGCTGTAATGTGGTTGATGTTATAAAAGGCATCCAACCATAGAAACCATGCCAATAATTAGTTGAAAGGACTCATCAGTTGTGTCTATGATATGACAGTCTCCTTAGCACTGGTGCTATGATAAAATGTATCTAGTGTACAAAGTGTAAAAGAGCATCTAGCTATAGAAACTATGCCAAACAAAAGGTTGAGTGGACTTTTCAGTTCCAAGAAAACGATAACCTCTTTAGTGCTGGTGCCACAATAAAATACACCCAATAAACTCTGTAGAAAGATTGGTGATAGGAAGGGCATCCCACTGTAGAAACGATCCCAAACTGAAATGTATGTAAGGGAAATGTGGCCCTCAGCCAATCTGGGAGAACAGTAGCTCTAATTAAGTACTGATTCAGTCTGTGACGACCAGTACAATCCATGCCAATATGGAAGATCATACATTAAATGATAGTGATAACTTTATTTTATTAAGAGGTAACTTTGACAAGGCTAGTTCTATTTCAATTCATGAGTAACTTGTCATTTTGACAACCACTCTTTCATCATCAATACAATGCTTCTTAATGCCTATTCTATGAATATTTCCATGGAGGAAATCGTACGGACTCTGAAAGAGATATTCTTGGAGCTGGGTGCTGTGGATGAACTGTTGATGGATAACAGCATAGTGTTTCACTTGAAGCTGCTGAAGATGCTTCTTGAGTGGATGTGACCTGCTTTTTCGGAGCAGTATACAGGCCGAATGGAAATGGGATCGTGGAGAGATATCATCCTGGCTATGGTGGAGAGGAGACACATTTCGCCAATGGAGGCAGTGTTCTGGTCCAACATGTAGGTTCAGGTGGGATAGGCCAAGGAGTAAATGCCACATAGGGAGATATATAGATATGAAAGGTGACATACATACACATTATTACAATGACCAGTCTTTTCGTCCTGCCCTCACCTTCACCGTCTCTGTCTCCAACTTTTTAGTCCAATTTCTTCATATCCCTCTGTCTATTGCCTACACTCACCACCCACTTTCTACCCTCATCGTCCATAAGCCCACTGATTCCCACTCCTATCTCGACTTCACTTTCTCCCATCCCACTCACACCAAACTCTCCATACCCTACTCCCAATTCCTCTGTCTTTGTTGGCTCTGTAGCCATGATTTCAAGACCCAGTCCCTTCACATAGCCTCCCGCTTCATCCAGCATGGATATCCCCCCACCATGATCTGAGCTTCCCTCACCCACACCTGTGAAACCGACTGTATCACAGCCCTCATATCTCACCATTGCCCACCCATCACCTGCCTTCCTTTTCCCCTCAACTACCACCCCGTCACTCTATCTCTCTGGTAACATATCTTCTTTTGTTTCTGCACCCTCCCTTTGGACCCTGTCACTTCTCACTTCTTTCCAATCCCACTTATCACCACCTTTTAGTGCACTCATAACCTCCTGGTACGTAGTTCCTTCTTTTCTTCTCCTAGGACTCCACCCGGCTCTTGACATACAACTCAGCATGGATACCCCCATCACTCATCATTTCCGTTCCCCAGGCCACTCTTCCTTACATGTCTCAGTCCTTGGTGTCATTTTACATCACAGATCACAGGCCTTGCATACCAGGACTGAGCAGAGTCTGATTTTCTGCCTTGTGTTCAGTTTCCCCAATGGACTCAACTCTCCTCCTCAATTTCTTTAATCTTACACACATATGCTCATGCTTACTTCTCTAACCATAGCCACTGTTACCCATGCACATATACATTCACCCCTACCCCGAAGTTCCTATGTCCCTGTTATCGTCTGAAATACAGTCTTTCAGCTTATACAGACCAACAACAAACACACACCTCTACATTTACCTTCACAACTCTGTATAGACCGAAACGTTAAGAGTCTTTTACTACTATATCAAGTGTAAAACTGATAATATATTTTGTCATTGTACTGTGTTGTTAGCTTTCTTATTTCTGTTAGCCTTTTGCATACATATATCATCATCATCATCATCATCCTTCAGTGTCCATTTTTCCATGCTTACATGGGTTAGAAGAGTCGTCCATGTTGGGAGAGAAGTTTGGTCAGAATCTGATGGGACTGTAAATTTGGCTGAAGATTTTACAGCTGGATGCACCATTATGAGGAGGGACAGGCCAGATGGACGTGCCGAACCTATCTCACAGTGGAGCCAATCGTTTTGGAGCCCAGTACTGAATGGCACCGTCACGAGGAGGAACAGTCCAGTTGGTCACGCTGAACCACTCTCACAGCAGAACCACAGTTCAGGAGTCTGGAACTGGCTGGCGCCACTAAATGAGGAAGGACAGGCCAGTTGGCCACATTGAAATCGTCTCACAGTAGAACTATAGTTTTAGGGTCCGGTACTGGATGACACCACTATGCGGAGGGACAGGACAATTAACTGTGCTGAACCCTTCTCACATCGGAACCATATTTTGGGTACTTCAACCACGTTTGCAGTGTGGAACTGGGTGGCACCACTGCGGGGGGGGGGGGAGGACAGGCCAGTTGGCCGTGCTGAACTGTTCTCACAGCAGAACCACAGTTTAGGAGCCACAACCATATTTATAGTGAGGCACCGCACTGAGGAAGGACAGGCCATTTGGCTTTGATGAACCCGTCTCACAGTTCAGAACAGGATGACACTGCTATGAGGAGCGAGAGGCTTGTTGGCCGCATCGAACCTTACACACAGTGGACCCACTGTTCAGATGCTGCATGGCACTGGTATGAGAAGGGACAGGCCAGTTGGCCGTGCTGAATCCTTCACACAGCAGAACCGTTTTTTGGGAGCCACAACCACATTTGCAGAGTGTTTCCAATTCCATCCTGCCCGTCCCCTCAATCTATTTTATTTCTCATTCTTTCTTCTGATGAAGGACAAGCGTCCAAAATGTTAAGACCCTCTTCCTGCTATATCAAGCATTAACCTAATATATAACTTCCATATACTGTACCGACTGTGTTGTTAATATCTGTTTACCTTTTACATATATATATATATACATATACGTGTATATATATATATATATACATATATGTGTATATATATATAGTTATGTAATAAACATCATAAGGCAATTATTTCATTTACCAGTGGTTTCTTGAAAGCAAACAAATTTTGCTTTCAATCATCAGAATGAAAAAATCCTGGTGTAACCTACATAGAGCACTCTTTTTCCTGGACCTTTCCGACGGAATTACTTCATTTATATATATATATACATACATATATATATATATATATATACATATATATATATATATGAAGGAGGTGAGTTTTATTGTAGTACAATAAAGCAATGCAGATATTGGATAAGAAGCACTCTACAGTTTGTAGGACTGGAGTATACATAATATATAAGATCAAAAGATGGTTAGAGGAGTTCCATGTATTTTATTATGTGCATTTCAAAAACAAACATCATCATGCAATAATATTTGTGTTTTCATCAGATAAAACAGGAGGACATGATATGAAGGCTAAAAAACACTTGTGGATAGTGCAGTTTTGAATCAACATATGGGAAGTAATTTTAGATTGATGTGTGATATTGGGAAAAATATTTTATTTAGAGAGGGGGGGGTGGAAAGGACATATCTATAGTAAAATATTTAACAAACACACCATAAAATTTTCTTATTCTACATCCTCCAATATTTCCAACATTATCTCTAAACACAACAATAAAATACTAAATACTAAATCTCTTCCTTCCAACACTGAATTTCATAATAACAGTAATAGTACTCCCGACGTCATTGTAAACCCTAGGCTAATTTCTGTAAACCCAAATACAACGTCAAACACAACTTCGCTAAATGTTCATAATCCAACTCTAAATCAAAAAACTATTATTCCTATCGCAAACAACTTCTCCAATCCAATTCCTTCTATAGATAACACTAGGTCACTCATTAATAATCTCTCTAATTGCAACTGCCCTATTAAAAATAAATGTCCTCTCAACAACCATTGTCTTGATAAAAACTTAATTTATGAATGTAAAGTTATAACTAGCACCAATTCCTTCACCTATTTTTGGCTCCACTTCCACCTCTTTTAAAGCTCGTCTCTATAATCATCATTCATCTTTTAAATACAAACTTAAAAGAACCAACACGGCTCTCTCAGAACTCATATGGTCCTTGAAAGACAAAAACATTAAATATACCATCTTTTGGAAGAAGGTTTCTTCTGCGTCTTCATACTTGAACAGCTCTCTATCTAAAATCTGTAATCTCTGCCTAAATGAAAAATTTACCATTATCTCTAATCTAGATTCTATAATAAATAGACGTACAGATTTGTTTTCTATCTGCTTGCATAAATTCCATAAGACATTTCACAAAGTATACAGCTAATATTCAATTCTTTATCAATTTAGAATCTTTTCTCAAAGGCACATATACATACACCTCTTTTAAAATATACCCATCTTCCTACCTTACTTCAAAGGGTATTATACACTCTATAATACTTGTTTACTCATTACCCTCACTCTATCTTCACCTTGTAAAATCCTTCGTAACATATACATTTGTTTTGACGCCAGATTATTCATCCTTAATTTTTTTTTTTTTTTTTTTTTTTTTTCTCCCCATCATCTAATTCATTCTTAATACATATTAACTCTTTCTTCGCACATATTATCAATTCCTTCAATATACAAACCTTAACTTCACATTATTTTTCTCAAATCCTTCAATACACAAACCTTAATAATTTTTTCTCTTCGTTAATTTTCAAATCTCCATAATACTTGTAAACATACACACATTTTTTTGACGTTAGAATATTCATCCGCAATCCATTTCTCTATTCTCTCTATCATCAAACTTTTTAATCTCAATACATATTAACTCCCTTTCCTCCTTCGTACATATTTTTCCCTTCGTTAATTTTCAAATTCTTTTAATTTATACATTATCTTCCAACGGTTTTCAACCTCTCTATGTAAAACAATATATCTTTTCTCAGTTATAAAAACTATCTCTTTCTCTCTATCACCTATCTCTCCCTCTCCACCTTCACTCTCATCTCCTCCCCTTTTTTCATCCTTTCCACCCACCCCCCTCTCTAAATAAAATATTTTTCCCAATATCACACATCAATCTAAAATTACTTCCCATATGTTGATTCAAAACTGCACTATCCACAAGTGTTTTTTAGCCTTCATATCATGTCCTCCTGTTTTATCTGATGAAAACACAAATATTATTGCATGATGATGTTTGTTTTTGAAATGCGCATAATAAAATACATGGAACTCCTCTAACCATCTTTTGATCTTATATATATATATATATATATATATATATATATATATACGTTTATATATATATATATGTATATATATATGTGTATATATATATATATATATATATATATATATATATATATAACTAAGTATATATATATACGTATATATATATATGTATATATATATACGTATATATATATATATATACTTAGTTTTGTGAGGTTTTTGATATGAAATCGTGTGTCAAAACAAATATTGTTATACTTGGGGAGGGTCATATTTGTGTAATATTGCCAATTAATAAGAGAACACACTCACTGTTTGGTTGGTTTTCGCTTTTCGCTTCTGTGTCTTTTATATCGGTAATTTAATTTATTCGGTCCTCAATGTTGCCATTGACTGACCAACGGTCAAAAACACAGATACAATATAGACACAAACACATATATATAGTTTATCAAAGTTCTTTCGTTGCACATCTGCAACATCATCAGTGGTGCTATTATTTCCTTTCGTTGCATTGTATTTTCTACGCCATCTTTATTTAGTCTGTTTATATATTTATTTATTTGTTTATTTTATTTTGTCTTCTTTGCACCATGCGTTTGCGTGTGTATATAGTGTTTTGTTTGATGTGTGTTCGTGATTGGGTGACTGTGTATTGGTTAATGTATTCTATGTTTACTAGTGTGTGTTTATATGTGTTTGTTGTTATTGTGCTTGTGTATATATTTATTTATTTATTTATCTATTTATTTATTTATTTATTTATACTTCTCTTAGGTCAGTGTTGTTTGTTTGGGTGTTGTTGTTATTCCATTCATTTTTTTCTGTTTAGCCTTGGCCTTCTAAGTTCTATTTCACTGGCCTCTCTGATTTGCCTATCTGCTATGTTTAGATATTATTCTAATTTCTATGTTGTCTATGTTACCGTCGTGTTGTCTGGCATGTTCGTATAGTACTGAACCATTTTTTCGTCCTTTTAGTTCCCCCCAGTGTTGGTCTATCCTTTCACCTATGCTACGAGCTGTCTCGCTTATGTATGTTGTTGTCATGTTTCTGCAAGTACCCTCTGTACATCTTATGTAATAGACTACGTTTCTAGTTTTATAGTTTATCCGGGGTATGTATCCATATGATACATTTCCTATTAGTACAGTGGGTTTTCTTAAAAGGGTAGGTTTTGCTGATCAGGGATTTTATGGCTAAAAAGACTCCCATGGGAAGGTGGATTGGGTGGACCAAAGCTATACGGACCCCCCAAAACAATGATCAGGTAAGAAAAATGGTCGCACATGCAATAGGGGCTAGTATCAAAACTACCCTAAAGGGCCACATATTCAAGTTCAACAAGAAGATCTACACCAAAAATGAGGGAGCAGCCATTGGCGTCAGCACAGCTGGTGACATTGCCAACCTTTTTATGGTATGGTGAGAAAGGAGACTTAAAGATCTCCTTAATGAGAGCTCCATAGACCTCATCATGTACTCTCGTTACGTAGACGATATCAATATAGTTATAAGAACATCCCCACTAGAGAGCACTAACAAGTTTGATTTAGAACGTAGCACAATGGAAAACATCCAGCAGATAGCTAATTCCATACACCAGAGTATAACTGTAACTATCGACTACCCTTCCAAACACCCTAACAATAGACTACCTGTATTAGACACGGAACTCTGGATCAACACTATAGACGAGAGAGCCCAAATTCTCCACTCACACTATGCTAAACCCATGGCCTCCAAATACCTGATACTCAAAAACGCAGCAATGTCCAGTAGTGCTAAGTTTAATATTCTGATTGCAGACTTGGTACGAGTGATGAAGAACGTGTCCCGCATGTGCGACCCAACAGAAATGGAAAGACACATCCAACACTTCATCAACCGCATGCAGTTCTCTGGCTACAACCAAAGAGACAGAATCAGAGTATATGAAGGAGCCACGGAGAAGTATAAGACCCTCTTAGAACTGGACATGAAAGGAATTTGCCCATTATACAGGAGCAAATCATGGAATAGCTTAGATAGGGCTAGACATAAGATAGGGAAAGCCACCTCATGGTACGACAACCAGAGATACCAGAGTGTCATGTTTGTGGACGCTACCCCTGGAGGGAAATTAGCTAACCAGTGTAGAAAGGTCCTGAGAAAAACCCACTTAAAGATTAAGGTGGTAGAAAAGCCAGGAACCATCATAAAATCCCTGATCAGCAAAACCTACCCTTTTAAGAAAACCCACTGTACTAATAGGAAATGTATCATATGTAAGGTAAACCCTAACATAAACTGTAAAACTAGAAACGTAGTCTAGTGCATAAGATGTACAGACGGTACTTGCAGAAACATGACAACAACATACATAGGCGAGACAGCTCGTAGCATAGGTGAAAGGATAGACCAACACTGGGGGGAACTAAAAGGACGAAAAAACGGTTCAGTACTATACGAACATACAAGACAACAACACGACAGTAGCATAGACAACATAGAAATTAGAATAATATCTAAACATAGAAATGACCCAGCAGATAGGCAAATCAGAGAGGCCAGTGAAATAGAACTTAGAAGGCCAAGGCTAAACAGAAAAAATGAATGGAATAACAACAACACCCAAACAAACAACACTGACCTAAGAGAAGTATAAATAAATAAATAGATAAATAAATACATACACAAGCACAATAACAACAAACACATATAAATACACACTAGTAAAGATAGAATACATTAACCAATACACAGTCACCCAATCACGAACACACATCAAACAAAACACTATACACACACGCAAACGCATGTGCAAAGAAGACAAAATAAAATAAACAAATAAATAAATATATAAACAGACTAAATAAAGATGGCGTAGAAAATGCAATGCAACGAGAGGAAACAATAGCACCACTGATGATGTTGCAGATGTGCAATGAAAGAACTTTGATAAACTATATATATGTGTTTGTGTCTATATTGTATCTTTGTTTTTGACCGTTGGTCAGTCAATGGCAACATTGAGGACCGAATAAATTAAATTATCGATATAAAAGACACAGAAGCGAAAAGCGAAAACCAATCAAACAGTGAGTGTGTTCTGTTATTAATTCTGGCAATATTACACAAATATAACCCTCCCCAAGTATAACAATATATATACTTATATATATATACATATACGTGTATCATCATCATCATCATCATTTTACGTCCGCTTTTCCCTGCTTGCAAGGGTGGGACACGGGAACTGATTCTGACTTGATTTCTACAGCTGGATGCCCTTCCTAACACCAACCTCATTTACAGTGAGTGCTGGGCGCTTTTTTCCTGTGGCACCTCCACGACCTCTTTGCAGTGGAATGATATGGACCCCAGTCCTTATCATCTCATTTCTACAGCTGAGTAAACTGAAGCAATGTGAAATAAAGTGTCTTGCTCAAGGAAACAACACATCACCCGGTCTGAGAATTGAACTCACAACCTTTCGATTGCAAGGCCAATGCTCTAACCACTAAGCCATGTGCCTCCATAATCCAACGTCAATAAATACGCCAGGATTTTTTCATTCTGATGATTGAAAGCAAAATTTTTTTTGCTTTTAAGAAACCACTGGTAAATGAAATAAACAACATAAGGCAATTATTTCATTTACCAGTGGTTTCTTAAAAGCAAAATATATAAAATATAAATATTTACACATACACCAATTAAACAAAGTCACAGGTATATATGTGCTTTGACAACTTTTCACGATGTGGCTCAATGGAGAATTAATAAATTAATCAGAGCGAAATACTATAGAGTGAAGCATGTCCAGAGAATTATTTGATAATATATATACATCATCTCTACTCCCAATCAGCATAATTAACCACACAAAAAAACAATTAGACCAGGCTATAAGAATAAAAGGCATCTATGAAGAAACAGTAAATAAATACTCCATCGTGGCGTCTTCGCGTGCAACCGCTATAGAATATTTACCCAACATTTCAACAGCACGTGGAAATTAATTAAATATACGGTCAACCATACATAATTAGGTAAAAATTAATGTTAGAAATGCTTATATACATACCAGGATTAAATCACTAAATTTGTTAATTATGCTGATTGGGAGTAGAGATTATGTATATATATTATCAAATAATTCTCTGGACATGCTTTACTCTATAGTATATATATATATATATATATATATATATATATATATATATATAAGTATATATATATACGTATATATACGTATATATATATATATAAATCAACAAATTTCATGAACACACCAAATTTCAGGACCAATTTAAGGATCAATATTTATTTCATAACTTACACATGTTTCCTTAATACATAACCGATTACATCTAGAATCGCTAATCCACTATATGTTGACATAGTCTTCAATTTCATGTTACACCAATTTAACTAATGGAAACTGATTACTATTATAATCTCTCTCTCTCTCTCTCTCTCTATATATATATATATATATATATATATATATATATATATATATATATATATATATATACAATATATTAATAAATGGAAATTATATTTATAAAACCATAATTATTTTATTATATATATTTCAAGCGAATTTCAACCGTTGAGGTGGTCTTTTTTCCGGGTATGTCAATATTTATTTATAAAACAAATCTGTATCTTATCTGATGAAAGCGCACCATAATTTACCTTGGTCGCCCTTGAAATATATATAATAAAATAATTATGGTTTTATAAATATAGTTTCCATTTATTAATATATTGTATATTTACTCCACTTATCTGTTGAGTGCTTTATATCAGTTATAAAAATGTTAAAGCTTGTTGAATCCCAACAAATTAAATATAACCTCTGCATATATATATATGTGCGCGTGTGTGTGTATTAAATTGTTAAAACCACAAGTGGTCTTAAAGCTTATGAGAATATTTAAATGTTTGTGATTTCCTCTCATCCATTTTATTCCTTTTCTTCTTTCTTTCTATCACATTTGCAGGCTATCACACTTCTAGTCATTGATTTCTATCACATTTGCAGGCCAACACACTTCTAGTCACAAATTTCTATTACGTTTGCAGGCCAACACACTTCTAGTCACTGATTTCTATCACATTTGCAGGCTAACACACTTCTAGTCACTGATTTCTATCACATTTGCAGGCTAACACACTTCTAGTCACTGATTTCTATCACATTTGCAGGCTAACACACTTCTAGTCACTGATTTCTATCACATTTGCAGGCTAACACACTTCTAGTCACTCATTTTTATCACATTTGCAGGCCAACACACTTCTAGTCACTCATTTTTATCACATTTGCAGGCCAACACACTTCTAGTCACTCATTTCTATCACATTTGCAGGCCAACACACTTCTAGTCACAGATTTCTATCACATTTGCAGGCCAACACACTTCTAGTCACTGATTTCTATCACATTTGCAGGCTAACACACTTCTAGTCACTGATTTCTATCACATTTGCAGGCTAACACACTTCTAGTCACTCATTTTTATCACATTTGCAGGCCAACACACTTCTAGTCACTCATTTCTATCACATTTGCAGGCCAACACACTTCTAGTCACTCATTTCTATCACATTTGCAGGCCAACACACTTCTAGTCACAGATTTCTATCACATTTGCAGGCCAACACACTTCTAGTCACTGATTTCTATCACATTTGCAGGCCAACACACTTCTAGTCGCTGATTTCTATCACATTTGCAGGCCAACATACTTCTAGTCACTGATTTCTATCACATTTGCAGGCTAACACACTTCTAGTCACTGATTTCTATCACATTTGCAGGCTAACACACTTCTAGTCACAGATTTCTATCACATTTGCAGGCCAACACACTTCTAGTCACTGATTTCTATCACATTTGCAGGCCAACACACTTCTAGTCACTGATTTCTATCACATTTGCAGGCCAACACACTTCTAGTCACTCATTTTTATCACATTTGCAGGCCAACACACTTCTAGCCAATGATTTCTATCACATTTGCAGGCCAACATACTTCTAATCACTGATTTCTATCACATTTGCAGGCTAACACACTTCTAGTCACTGATTTCTATCACATTTGCAGGCCAACACACTTCTAGTCACAGATTTCTATCACATTTGCAGGCCAACATACTTCTAGTCACTGATTTCTATCACATTTGCAGGCCAACACACTTCTAGTCACTGATTTCTATCACATTTGCAGGCCAACACACTTCTAGTCACTGATTTCTATCACATTTGCAGGCCAACACACTTCTAGTCACTGATTTCTATCACATTTGCAGGCCAACACACTTCTAGTCACAGATTTCTATCACATTTGCAGGCCATCACACTTCTAGTCACAGATTTCTATTACATTTGCAGGCCATCACACTTCTAGTCACAGATTTCTATCACATTTGCAGGCCATCACACTTCTAGTCACTGATTTCTATCACATTTGCAGGCCAACACACTTCTAGTCACTGATTTCTATCACATTTGCAGACCAACACACTTCTAGTCACTCATTTCTATCACATTTGCAGGCCAACACACTTCTAGTCACTGATTTCTATCACATTTGCAGGCCAACACACTTCTAGTCACAGATTTCTATCACATTTGCAGTCCATCACACTTCTAGTCACTGATTTCTATCACATGTGCAGGCCAACACACTTCTAGTCACTGATTTCTATCACATTTGCAGGCCATCACACTTCTAGTCACAGATTTCTATCACATTTGCAGGCCAACACACTTCTAGTCGCTGATTTCTATCACATTTGCAGGCCAACATACTTCTAGTCACTGATTTCTATCACATTTGCAGGCTAACACACTTCTAGTCACTGATTTCTATCACATTTGCAGGCCAACACACTTCTAGTCACTGATTTCTATCACATTTGCAGGCCAACACACTTCTAGTCACTGATTTCTATCACATTTGCAGGCCAACACACTTCTAGTCACTCATTTTTATCACATTTGCAGGCCAACACACTTCTAGTCACTGATTTCTATCACATTTGCAGGCCAACACACTTCTAGTCACTGATTTCTATCACATTTGCAGGCCAACACACTTCTAATCACTGATTTCTATCACATTTGCAGGCCATCACACTTCTAGTCACAGATTTCTATTACATTTGCAGGCCATCACACTTCTAGTCACAGATTTCTATCACATTTGCAGGCCATCACACTTCTAGTCTCTGATTTCTATCACATTTGCAGGCCAACACACTTCTAGTCACAGATTTCTATCACATTTGCAGGCCATCACACTTCTAGTCACTGATTTCTATCACATGTGCAGGCCAACACACTTCTAGTCACTGATTTCTATCACATTTGCAGGCCAGCACACTTCTAGTCACAGATTTCTATCACATTTGTAGGCCAACACACTTCTAGTCACTGATTTCTATCACATTTGAAGGCCAACACACTTCTAGTCACTCATTTCTATCACATTTGCAGGCCAACACACTTCTAGTCACTCATTTCTATCACATTTGCAGGCCAACACACTTCTAGTCACTGATTTCTATCACATTTGCAGGCCAACACACTTCTAGTCACTCATTTCTATCACATTTGCAGGCCAACACACTTCTAGTCACTGATTTCTATCACATTTGCAGGCCAACACACTTCTAGTCACTGATTTCTATCACGTTTGCAGGCCAACACACTTCTAGTCACTGATTTCTATCACATTTGCAGGCCAACACACTTCTAGTCACTGATTTCTATCACATTTGCAGGCCAACACACTTCTAGTCACTGATTTCTATCACATTTGCAGGCCAACACACTTCTAGTCACTGATTTCTATCACATTTTCAGGCCATCATACTTCTAGTCACTGATTTCTATCACATTTGCAGGCCATCACCCTTCTAGTCACTGATTTCTATCACATTTGCAGGCCAACACACTTCTAGTCACTGATTTCTATCACATTTGCAGGCCAACACACTTCTAATCACTGATTTCTATCACATTTGCAGGCCAACACACTTCTAGTCACTCATTTCTATCACATTTGCAGGCCATCACACTTCTAGTCACTGATTTCTATCACATTTGCAGGCCAACACACTTCTAATCACTGATTTCTATCACATTTGCAGGCCAACATACTTCTAGTCACTGATTTCTATCACATTTGCAGGCCATCACACTTCTAGTCACTGATTTCTATCACATTTGCAGGCCAACACACTTCTAATCACTGATTTCTATCACATTTGCAGGCCAACACACTTCTAGTCACTGATTTCTATCACATTTGCAGGCCATCACACTTCTAGTCACAGATTTCTATCACATTTGCAGGCCAACACACTTCTAGTCACTGATTTCTATCACATTTGCAGGCCATCACACTTCTAGTCACAGATTTCTATCACATTTGCAGGCCATCACACTTCTAGTCACTCATTTCTATCACATTTGCAGGCCATCAAACTTCTAATCACTGATTTCTATCACATTTGCAGGCCAACACACTTCTAATCACTGATTTCTATCACATTTGCAGGCCAACACACTTCTAGTCACTGATTTCTATCACATTTGCAGGCCAACACACTTCTAGTCACTCATTTCTATCACATTTGCAGGCCATCATATTTCTAGTCACTGATTTCTATCACATTTGCAGGCCATCACACTTCTAGTCACTGATTTCTATCACATTTGCAGGCCAACACACTTCTAGTCACTGATTTCTATCACATTTGCAGGCCATCATACTTCTAGTCACTGATTTCTATCACATTTGCAGGCCAACACACTTCTAGTCACTGATTTCTATCACATTTGCAGGCCAACACACTTCTAGTCACTCATTTCTATCACATTTGCAGGCCAACACACTTCTAGTCACTGATTTCTATCACATTTGCAGGCCAACACACTTCTTGTCACTCATTTCTATCACATTTGCAGGCCAACACACTTCTAATCACTGATTTCTATCACATTTGCAGGCCAACACACTTCTAGTCACTGATTTCTATCACATTTTCAGGCCATCATACTTCTAGTCACTGATTTCTATCACATTTGCAGGCCATCACACTTCTAGTCACTGATTTCTATCACATTTGCAGGCCAACACACTTCTAATCACTGATTTCTATCACATTTGCAGGCCAACACACTTCTAGTCACTCATTTCTATCACATTTGCAGGCCATCACACTTCTAGTCACTGATTTCTATCACATTTGCAGGCCAACACACTTCTAATCACTGATTTCTATCACCTTTGCAGGCCAACACACTTCTAGTCACTGATTTCTATCACATTTGCAGGCCATCATACTTCTAGTCACTGATTTCTATCACATTTGCAGGCCAACACACTTCTAATCACTGATTTCTATCACATTTGCAGGCCAACACACTTCTAGTCACTGATTTCTATCACATTTGCAGACCAACACACTTCTAGTCACTCATTTCTATCACATTTGCAGGCCATCATACTTCTAGTCACTGATTTCTATCACATTTGCAGGCCATCACACTTCTAGTCACTGATTTCTATCACATTTGCAGGCCAACACACTTCTAGTCACTGATTTCTATCACATTTGCAGGCCATCATACTTCTAGTCACTGATTTCTATCACATTTGCAGGCCAACACACTTCTAGTCACTGATTTCTATCACATTTGCAGGCCATCACACTTCTAGTCACTGATTTCTATCACATTTGCAGGCCATCACACTTCTAGTCACTGATTTCTATCACATTTGCAGGCCATCATACTTCTAGTCACTGATTTCTATCACATTTGCAGGCCAACACACTTCTAGTCACTGATTTCTATCACATTTGCAGGCCATCAAACTTCTAGTCACTGATTTCTATCACATTTGCAGGCCATCATACTTCTAGTCACTGATTTCTATCACATTTGCAGGCCAACACACTTCTAGTCACTGATTTCTATCACATTTGCAGGCCAACACACTTCTAGTCACTCATTTCTATCACATTTGCAGGCCAACACACTTCTAGTCACTGATTTCTATCACATTTTTAGGCCATCATACTTCTAATCACTGATTTCTATCACATTTGCAGGCCAACACACTTCTAATCACTGATTTCTATCACATTTGCAGGCTAACACACTTCTAGTCACTGATTTCTATCACATTTGCAGGCCAACACACTTCTAGTCACTGATTTCTATCACATTTGCAGGCCATCACACTTCTAGTCACTGATTTCTATCACATTTTCAGGCCAACACACTTCTAGTCACCCATTTCTATCACATTTGCAGGCCAACACACTTCTAATCACTGATTTCTATCACATTTGCAGGCTAACACACTTCTAGTCACTGATTTCTATCACATTTGCAGGCCAACACACTTCTAGTCACTGATTTCTATCACATTTGCAGGCCATCACACTTCTAGTCACTGATTTCTATCACATTTTCAGGCCAACACACTTCTAGTCACTGATTTCTATCACATTTGCAGGCCATCACACTTCTAGTCACTCATTTCTATCACATTTGCAGGCCAACACACTTCTAGTCACTGATTTCTATCACATTTGCAGGCCATCAAACTTCTAGTCACTGATTTCTATCACATTTGCAGGCCATCATACTTCTAGTCACTGATTTCTATCACATTTGCAGGCCAACACACTTCTAGTCACTGATTTCTATCACATTTGCAGGCCAACACACTTCTAGTCACTCATTTCTATCACATTTGCAGGCCAACACACTTCTAGTCACTGATTTCTATCACATTTTTAGGCCATCATACTTCTAATCACTGATTTCTATCACATTTGCAGGCCAACACACTTCTAATCACTGATTTCTATCACATTTGCAGGCTAACACACTTCTAGTCACTGATTTCTATCACATTTGCAGGCCAACACACTTCTAGTCACTGATTTCTATCACATTTGCAGGCCATCACACTTCTAGTCACTGATTTCTATCACATTTTCAGGCCAACACACTTCTAGTCACCCATTTCTATCACATTTGCAGGCCAACACACTTCTAATCACTGATTTCTATCACATTTGCAGGCTAACACACTTCTAGTCACTGATTTCTATCACATTTGCAGGCCAACACACTTCTAGTCACTGATTTCTATCACATTTGCAGGCCATCACACTTCTAGTCACTGATTTCTATCACATTTTCAGGCCAACACACTTCTAGTCACTGATTTCTATCACATTTGCAGGCCATCACACTTCTAGTCACTCATTTCTATCACATTTGCAGGCCAACACACTTCTAGTCACTGATTTCTATCACATTTGCAGGCCAAACACTTCTTGTCACTGATTTCTATCACATTTCAGGCCAACACACTTCTAGTCACTGATTTCTATCACATTTGCAGGCCATCACACTTCTAGTCACTGATTTCTATCACATTTGCAGGCCAACACACTTCTAGTCACTGATTTCTATCACATTTGCAGGCCATCATACTTCTAGTCACTGATTTCTATCACATTTGCAGGCCAACACACTTCTAGTCACTGATTTCTATCACATTTGCAGGCCAACACACTTCTAGTCACTGATTTCTATCACATTTTTAGGCCATCATACTTCTAATCACTGATTTCTATCACATTTGCAGGCCAACACACTTCTAATCACTGATTTCTATCACATTTGCAGGCTAACACACTTCTAGTCACTGATTTCTATCACATTTGCAGGCCATCACACTTCTAGTCACTGATTTCTATCACATTTTCAGGCCAACACACTTCTAGTCACTGATTTCTATCACATTTGCAGGCCATCACACTTCTAGTCACTCATTTCTATCACATTTGCAGGCCAACACACTTCTAGTCACTGATTTCTATCACATTTGCAGGCCAAACACTTCTTGTCACTGATTTCTATCACATTTCAGGCCAACACACTTCTAGTCACTCATTTCTATCACATTTGCAGGCCATCACACTTCTAGTCACTGATTTCTATCACATTTGCAGGCCATCACACTTCTAGTCACTGATTTCTATCACATTTGCAGGCCATCATACTTCTAGTCACTGATTTCTATCACATTTGCAGGCCATCACACTTCTAGTCACAGATTTCTATTACATTTGCAGGCCATCACACTTCTAGTCACTGATTTCTATCACATTTGCAGGCCATCACACTTCTAGTCACAGATTTCTATCACATTTGCAGGCCAACACACTTCTAGTCACTCATTTCTATCACATTTGCAGGCCATCACACTTCTAGTCACTGATTTCTATCACATTTGCAGGCCAACACACTTCTAATCACTGATTTCTATCACCTTTGCAGGCCAACACACTTCTAGTCACTGATTTCTATCACATTTGCAGGCCATCATACTTCTAGTCACTGATTTCTATCACATTTGCAGGCCAACACACTTCTAATCACTGATTTCTATCACATTTGCAGGCCAACACACTTCTAGTCACTGATTTCTATCACATTTGCAGACCAACACACTTCTAGTCACTCATTTCTATCACATTTGCAGGCCATCATACTTCTAGTCACTGATTTCTATCACATTTGCAGGCCATCACACTTCTAGTCACTGATTTCTATCACATTTGCAGGCCAACACACTTCTAGTCACTGATTTCTATCACATTTGCAGGCCATCATACTTCTAGTCACTGATTTCTATCACATTTGCAGGCCAACACACTTCTAGTCACTGATTTCTATCACATTTGCAGGCCATCACACTTCTAGTCACTGATTTCTATCACATTTGCAGGCCATCACACTTCTAGTCACTGATTTCTATCACATTTGCAGGCCATCATACTTCTAGTCACTGATTTCTATCACATTTGCAGGCCAACACACTTCTAGTCACTGATTTCTATCACATTTGCAGGCCATCAAACTTCTAGTCACTGATTTCTATCACATTTGCAGGCCATCATACTTCTAGTCACTGATTTCTATCACATTTGCAGGCCAACACACTTCTAGTCACTGATTTCTATCACATTTGCAGGCCAACACACTTCTAGTCACTCATTTCTATCACATTTGCAGGCCAACACACTTCTAGTCACTGATTTCTATCACATTTTTAGGCCATCATACTTCTAATCACTGATTTCTATCACATTTGCAGGCCAACACACTTCTCATCACTGATTTCTATCACATTTGCAGGCCAACACACTTCTAGTCACTGATTTCTATCACATTTGCAGGCCATCACACTTCTAGTCACTGATTTCTATCACATTTTCAGGCCAACACACTTCTAGTCACCCATTTCTATCACATTTGCAGGCCAACACACTTCTAATCACTGATTTCTATCACATTTGCAGGCCATCACACTTCTAGTCACTGATTTCTATCACATTTTCAGGCCAACACACTTCTAGTCACTGATTTCTATCACATTTGCAGGCCAACACACTTCTAGTCACTGATTTCTATCACATTTGCAGGCCATCACACTTCTAGTCACTCATTTCTATCACATTTGCAGGCCAACACACTTCTAGTCACTGATTTCTATCACATTTGCAGGCCAAACACTTCTTGTCACTGATTTCTATCACATTTCAGGCCAACACACTTCTAGTCACTCATTTCTATCACATTTGCAGGCCATCACACTTCTAGTCACTGATTTCTATCACATTTGCAGGCCATCACACTTCTAGTCACTGATTTCTATCACATTTGCAGGCCATCATACTTCTAGTCACTGATTTCTATCACATTTGCAGGCCATCACACTTCTAGTCACAGATTTCTATTACATTTGCAGGACATCACACTTCTAGTCACTGATTTCTATCACATTTGCAGGCCATCACACTTCTAGTCACAGATTTCTATCACATTTGCAGGCCAACACACTTCTAGTCACTGATTTCTATCACATTTCAGGCCAACACACTTCTTGTCACTGATTTCTATCACATTTCAGGCCAACACACTTCTAGTCACTCATTTCTATCCGTTGAGGTAAATTTTACCCGACGCCGTCATTGATGGCATTTTGCTATTTCAACAGCTTCCATGCACTGAGTTTTTCCCATTATTTTACGAATATATATTAGTGTTTCATTAGCAGATAATCAGTATCACCCAATTTGCTGATTAATCAGCATTGAGGTTTCCCAGTTAATTAGTTTTGACAATCTGCCATTATTGTTTAGAAGCATGGGTAACAGAAAAATTTGAAAAACACATTGGATTCAACATGTAGAAATGCATTAAAAAATATATAATCTATGCCCACCAGTGTAATACAACTCTGTTCCTAGTACTCAAACATGCTGACATGGCCTGGACTAATACTGGCCAAAACCTATCAAAGTTATCAAAGTTATACAACTGGAAATTACTTGGAGTGTAACTCCCTGTTGGTGACGTCAAAGTACAAAAGAGAGCCTCCTACCAGCCTGAGAGGATATGTGTATAATTGATCTTTTAAAAAGGAATACATTTTAAAATGATAAAGATTCTCTTTACATATTTATTTAGATTCTGATTATATATTTATTTAAAGATCTTCAAAATATTTTCTGTAATGATGATTGTTTTTATCTTAACTTGCACAAAATATTGGCAGTATCGGTAGAGGGTCGGACGCCATGCTTTGACGCATAGAGTTACGGCCCTTGCCATTCTGAGTTCAAATCCCTCCAATTTTAACTTTGCCTTTCATCCTTACGAGGTCGATAAAATAAAGTACCAGTAATGTACTGGAATAATTGCTGGCCTTGTGCCAAAAGTAGAAACAATTATTTAAGATCAAATTTAATCTATATATACTGTTGTATTTTCATGATAAAAGCTTTATCTTACATAATATCGAATCTATGAGATTTTGATATTATTTATTTTGATAACAATACCTTAACATAAGTATGAGCAGCCGGTTATGGGTGGTTTGAACAGAAAGAAGTGAGAGAATTCTGGTCGGATACGGTTGGTTTAAATGCTAAAGGGTTAAATTATTATTCCCTCCCCCCTAAATAAAAACATCAAAATGTTTCTATTTTCAAAGCATAGCCAACTTCTTGCAGGGTTCATCATCATCATCATCACCGTTTTACATCTGTTCTTCCATGCTAGCATGGGTTAGACGGGTTGTCCTGTTGTGGGCAGTGTCTGGTCGGCTGACCATGCCTTGCTCATACAGGAACTGATTTGGCTTGATTTCTACAGCTGGATGTCCTTCCTAACACCAACCTCATTTACAGTGAGTGCTGGGTGCTTTTTCGTCGCGCCTACACGCCCACTTTACAGTGTGGGCTGGGTGCTTTTTTGCTGTGGCTCCTCCACGACCACCTTGCGGTGGGGGGGGGGGGGGGGGGGGGCATATTGTCTATATGCTTCAGCTTGTACCCATGGGAGGTCGGGTACTCTGTAATACTGCGTGACGCCAGAGGTCACGGTCGTGTGTCATCGCCTTTGAGAGGTGTAATTGGGTAAGGTCGGCTTTTATCACCTCATTCCAGGTCATCTTGGGTCTCCCCACTCCGCGGTTTCCATCGACTTCTAGTGCTCTGCACCTTTTTATGCAGCTGTATATATTTATATTACTTCCTTTCATAAAATCAGCCTAATTTTGTCAACCGGAGCTCTTAAATACTAGCTCCATAATGGTGATTAATTATGAAATAATGCAATGTATCATTTACAATTAATTATAATATGCATTTTCATATTACAATACTTGATAGACAATTGGTATCAGCTGATATAGCAAGGCTGATTAATTGGTAATCAGTAATTTACCAAAATGCTTATCAGTGCATCCCTAATATATCATCATCATCATCCTCATCATCAGCTTCATCACCGTTTAATGTCCATTCTCCACGCTAGTGTGTGCTGGGTACTTTTTGTTGTGACACCCACACAACCACTTTATATTGTGTGCTGGGTACTTTTTGTCATGACACCTACACAACCACTTTACAGTGAGGACTGGGTACTTTTTTGTCATGACACCTACACAACCACTTTACAGTGAGGACTGGGTACTTTTTGTCATGACACCTATACAACCACTTTACAGTGAGGACTGGGTACTTTTTGTCATGACACCTATACAACCACTTTACAGTGTGTGTTGGGTACTTTTTGCTGTGACACCTACACGACCACTTTACCGTATATATATGTGTGTGTGTGGCTGATGATGAAGATATATGCATTTGTTCATTCATCTCCCGAGTTTCATTTTCCTGTGCAACTTTGGTATTATTTCCTGCAGTAATGCTCCACACACCCCCTCTTTGATAAACTACTATGTTTACTTATTTGTGCAACAACTCTTTTTCTTTCATCCCCCACTTCTCTCTCTCTCTATCTATCTCTCTCTCTCTCTTATGCTCACCTACAATCTCTTATTATTTCCACTGCCTCCTATTCTTTCTTTCACCATCCAGCTTCGTAAGAGACGAGACATGTTTGTCTGCTCTCCACTATCTTTAATTTATTTTTACCAAAGTCTTTTTATATTTCCCTCCTTCCAGTATTACCATTTTCACAACTTATCTGTATTATCTCCTGTCCTGTTCCCAACCTTAAAACTTTTCTTATTATTTTTTATGTACTGGGTGGTGGATTGGCAGAATCAGTAGAGTGTCGGACACCATGCTTAGCAGCATAGAGTTACATCACCTTTATGTTTTGAGTTCAAATCCCACCAAAGTTAGCTTTGCCTTTCATCCTTAAGGGGTCGAGAAAATAAAGTACCAGTCACACACTGGGGTCGATATAATGGGCTTTCCCTCTCCCTAAATTGTTGGCCTTGTGCCTCAATAGAAATCATTATTTTTTTATGCACATATGGCGGTGGATTGGCAGTATCGGTAGAGGGTCGGACGCCATGCTTTGCAGCATAGATACGTCCCTTTACAATCTGAGTTCAAATCCCGCCGAGGTTGACTTTGCCTTTCATCCTTACGGGGTCGATAAAATAAAGTACCAGTAATGCACTGGGTAATTGCTGGCCTTGTGCCTAAAGTAGAAACAATTATTTTTTTATGTACTATCCTAGTTAGACACTCAAATTTTGGGGGGCTCTGTGTAGAAGTTTTTGTGTTATCTCATACAAGCGTTCCCAGAGTCTAGTTTGAGCTAGTGTGCCACTTGGGCTTAACATGATGCAACCCACAATGTCATTGCCACAATAACAAAAGCACCCAGTCAGTTCTGTAAGGTGGTCATATTGGTGACATGACGAAAATGCACCCAATCCACTCTGTTAGATGGTTCCTTTGGTGCCACAATAAAAAGTATCTAGTCCATACTATAATGTAGTTGGTATCATTAGGAGGGCATCCAGCTGTAGAAACCTAGCCCAAATACAGATCTGTATGAGAAAGACATGGTTACCTGATCTGACTCGTCTCATAACTGGACAAAACCATCTAACCCATGTAAGCATGGAGAAATAGATGTTAAATTTGGGGTGATGATGGTGATGATGATGGTGATGATGATGGTGATGATGATGATGATGATGATCATCATCATCATCATCATCATCATTGGGGCAATGACGATGGTGACAGCATTGGTATTGGTGGTGTTAGTGCCAAAATGCAACCAGCTCACGCTGTAAAATGGTAGTTCTGGTGTTATGATAAAATACTCAGTACATGATGTGAAGTTGGTGACATTAAGATAAACATCCAGCCTTAGAAACCATGCCAACATGCAACATATGTGCATGACGTGGTCAGCTGATGTATCTAGTCTCAGACCATGACAACTCATCCAATTCATTCCTGCATAAAAAAAAATGATGTAAAATGATGATGATGATGATGATATGTATATAGACATATATCATCATCATCATTGATGATGATAATAATAATGATGATATATATGTATATACACCCACATATGGTGAGTGATGATGATAACGGTGGCTTTATGGTATCACACACACACGCATATATATATATAAACACTTTGTGTATGTCTAATAATAAACACGATTCTTACATTTTGACTTGTCTTTGTCTTTTACTAGTGTCTGTTCAAATTTCATCAATTCCATTGTTTTCTTAACATTCATTCTCCACTCTGTATTGACACAAAGTTAAGTCTCATGAGTATCTGAGTGAGCTAGTGTGGATAACTGAGAATACAAGAGTGAGTCACTAGATCTGCTCAAACCTAATACACCCAATACACCCAATACACCCTACCATCACTCTTTCTGTGCTGCCAGCTATCACTCCCTTTGCCCATCTTTATAGCTATCCAATACTCTCTCTCTCATACCAGCAAACAGACATATAGTTACCACAACTTTACACCTGCCCTCTGCACTCTTTTCTCCCGTTTCCTTCTCTTTTACTATTCATTTGCATGTCTCTTCTTCTTTATTTGGCCTTGTTATTTCATTATTGGCAGCCCCATTTATATTGCATTGACAAGATGCCACACCTGACTCACTAAGTGGGGTGGAACTCATCATATGAGTTTGGAAACAATATTTCCATTGGTCTTTCCATTCTGATACTATCTACCAGTTTCAACTCCTGGCAGAAAGAGCAGCATGATATAAAGTGGATTAACAAGTACATAAAGCTTCGCCTGGTCCGGGAATCAAACTCGCAACCTTGCCAATCCAATTTAGTTTCCAAAACTTACTCATTTAAAATATTCCACAATGCATCAAATACCTGTTTATCACAGGGTCATCAAACAAGATGACACTGTAATAAACAGGGTCATCAGACAAGATGATGACACTGTGATAAACAGGCGAAACTCTAGAGTAACAACACTCACTGTTCAGCCTTAATAAAATCGTGGTATATACATCCTGAAACAATTTGTCCCTTTGTAATCAAACATAGCATAATAAACATATTCTTTTTCCTTTAGAAAGAAGTGAAGTAAAGTTATATCTCTAACCAAAATTATTGTATTTGATTTGTTTATCATCTTTCTTCAACAACAACCACTAACTTTGCTTCACTTCAATTGCTGACCCCAACATGAACCACTAACTTCACTTCACTTCATCTGGTGACCCAAACGTGATCAAAAGATTTACAATAATTTCTCTTCAATTAATAACCACTAGCTACAAAGTATTTAGCAGGCTTCTCACTTTTTAAGAAAGCTTCACTTCAAACTATTTACAAAAACTTTGCTTCAACACTTCAATTGGTGACCACGAACACAAAAACTATTCATAAAACTTCACTTTAACACTTCAATTGGTGACTATGAACACATGAACCAAATACAGAATTTAGCTTCAACACACTATTTACAAAAACTTTGCTTCAAAGACAAATTACTGCAAACACGCTACACACCTGAGAAATTGCTTCATCATCTTCATTCACAACAATAACAGACAACAGTGCCAGCTTTCAAACAGGAGACTATAACATATTCACACCGAAAATGCAAAAATGAAAAAAAAGGAAAGCACTGACGCACACAAAAAAACTGAACTCTTAATTGTTTAGAACAATTATTTCTGCATCTCTATTTCCTATATGAATGTTGACTTTACTGTATTATATGTCTGCATGCACATTCATATTTTGCATTTTTGGACACAACCTGTATTAAATGTTTGCATGCATATGCACACACACAAACTTGATTCATGTAAGGATATGCAACACGCATAGACTCAAAGAGGCTTGCAAATTTAAATAAATGAATAGATGCATTCATTGCTTGCAATTGCAATATAATTACTCATAGCTTAGTGTCAATCTAGTCACACATTTCTGACTCACTGCAGAATGCACATTGGTTTTTTTCAATATATGAAGAGCGACTCACAGCTCCATATAACTAAAGCCAACTGAAATCTCAATTTCACATATTTCTTTCTTTTCAAGTCTGGCATTTCACCACCTCTGTCAACTTAAAATACATAGAGTTGATCACAACTCCATATACTAACAGCCCAATTTAAATGTTTACACACATGCATGAATTTTCTGAAATTTCTCTGCACACTGAGCACAGGAACTATGTCCTCAATTTATGTGGAATTCACAAGATTTTTTTCTTATCTTTTCTTACTGAACTGGTCCTGTTGTAACGGAATAAGCTTTTCAGCATAACCACCTCGAGATAGGTGTAGCAGCATATTATGCACAAACCTGCCACTGCTTTTTACAGCAAAACTAGCTTCAGATTCTATTCCCGACTCACTGTGGAATATAGGCTGTTCAGCTACTCTAAGCGATTCACTGCCACATAGACTCACACAGTCAACCACTTCGATTTCACATAGTTCGGGACATACACTTGCAATCAAATTTTGGTACCTCTTTTGTTATCGATCGTTGCTCCTGCATCAATCTTGGCAGGAAACTAATGTAGCAAAATCTCTTCACAAACTGACCCAGAAATAACATCTAGCTGCCATTCCTCTGTTGTCTGAATTGACATCAGTTTGTCTGGAGTGGCTGGTCAGCTTGAGGTGAAAGCAAAGTAAGTTCTTCTATCTCTCGTTCGATTCTGGTTCCTTGAAAGAGAAGCATCACTTCGACCTGCTCAAACAAGTGGCAAGATGTAGCACTTAGCAAAACAATAGAGCCCTGTCAAACAAGGGCCCCCTCAACAGCAATTTTTCCATCAACATTTCAATTACACACAGAGAATCACACAGCCCCTTTGCTCTACAAGCTTACTGCTACCTATGGTGGTATATACATCCTGAAACAACTTGTCACTTTGTAATCAAACGTAGCATAATAAATATATTCTTTTTCCTTTAGAAAGTTATATCTGTAACCAAAATTATTGTATTTGATTTATTTCTCATCTTTCTTCAACAACCACTAACTTTGCTTCACTTCAATTGCTGACCCCAACATGAACCACTAACTTTGCTTCACTTCAATTGCTGACCCCAACATGAACCACTAACTTTGCTTCACTTCAATTTCTGACCCCAACATGAACCACTAACTTTGCTTCACTTCAATTGCTGACCCCAACATGAACCACTAACTTCACTTCAATTAGTGACCCCAACATGAACCACTAACTTCACTTCAATTAGTGACCCCAACATGAACCACTAACTTTGCTTCAATTAGTGACCCCAACATGAACCACTAACTTCACTTCAATTAGTGACCCCAACATGAACCACTAACTTTGCTTCAATTAGTGACCCCAACATGAACCACAAACTTTGCTTCAATTAGTGACCCCAACATGAACCACTAACTTTGCTTCAATTGCTGACCCCAACATGAACCACTAACTTCACTTCAATTGCTGACCCCAACATGAACCACTAACTTTGCTTCAATTAGTGACCCCAACATGAACCACTAACTTTGCTTCAATTGCTGACCCCAACATGAACCACTAACTTTGCTTCAATTAGTGACCCCAACATGAACCACTAACTTTGCTTCAATTGCTGACCCCAACATGAACCACTAACTTTGCTTCAATTAGTGACCCCAACATGAACCACTAACTTCACTTCAATTAGTGACCCCAACATGAACCACTAACTTCACTTCAATTAGTGACCCCAACATGAACCACTAACTTCACTTCAATTGCTGACCCCAACATGAACCACTAACTTTGCTTCAGTTAGTGACCCCAACATGAACCACTAACTTCACTTCAATTGCTGACCCCAACATGAACCACTAACTTTGCTTCAGTTAGTGACCCCAACATGAACCACTAACTTCACTTCAATTGCTGACCCCAACATGAACCACTAACTTTGCTTCAATTAGTGACCCCAACATGAACCACTAACTTCACTTCAATTGCTGACCCCAACATGAACCACTAACTTTGCTTCAGTTAGTGACCCCAACATGAACCACTAACTTCACTTCAATTGCTGACCCCAACATGAACCACTAACTTTGCTTCAGTTAGTGACCCCAACATGAACCACTAACTTCGCTTCCCTTCAAGTGTATAGACATGCAAACATAATTTTTTGTAGATTGAAAGACTGATAAAATAACCGTAATTGATTTTTTTAAAAGCTTTTTAACCCTTATCAGAGGATATCTAATAGGTTGAATACAAAGTCTTGTTGCATTTTAGATATAACTAGCAGAATGGCCCGGCGTTGTCGGGATTTGCTCTAGGGTTCTTATATATTTGATATATATTTATTCTTATCGAGCCGCGTTAAATAATTACGTTTGTTTATATTTTGTTATTGTGTATGCAAAAATATCTGTACATGAATATATAATTATATATATATATATATATCGCTAGTAGTGGGGTTCCTTCTTTCTCACACCGCATTCACGGCGTACGGTCTGCTTCTCTGACCGCTCATGAAATTCACCCAGATTATGCTGATCGGATAACTATCATGTGGCTTGCTGTTTTCCCCACCTTCGGTTTGCTTTTCCTTCTGTTGTTTACTTGTCTCACTCGCTTTATGCGTTTCACTTGTCCCAATAGCTTATTTTAGTTATTGCTCGCACCAACCTGAGGTATCTGATTTTTAATGCGATGAAATACCAATGATGGTTGGCAAATCAGTGATGAGGGACTAATTTTATAATATGTAATCCATGTGCAACCATGCAGTATTCTTCTCCCCTTGTTTTTCATATATATTTACCTAAACTGCGATTATCTGTTTCTCTCTTTCTCTCTTACTGCTCCCCCGTTCTCTCTGTTTCTCTTACCTTCTTTCGTCCCCTCTGTCAGTTAACACTTTTTCTCTCGACTGACCTCTTCCTCGCACTTCCACTCACTCACTCTCTGTTTCTCCCCTTCTCACTTCCTCCCGTTCGCTAGTAGTGGGGTTCCTTCTTTCTCACACCGCATTCACGGCGTACGGTCTGCTTCTCTCACCGCTCATGAAATTCACCCAGCTTATGCTGATCGGATAACTATCATGTGGCTTGCTGTTTTCACAACCTTCGGTTTGCTTTTCCTTCTGTTGTTTACTTGTCTCACTCGCTTTACGCGTTTCACTTGTCCCAATAGCTTATTTTAGTTATTGCTCGCACCAACCTGAGGTATCTAATTTTTAATGCGATGAAATACCAATGATGGTTGGCAAATCACTGATGAGGGACTAATTTTATAATATGTAATCCATGTGCAACCATGCAACCAGTATTCTTCTCCCCATGTTTTTCATATATATATATATATATATATATATATTTATATATATACATGTATTAAAATAACAGATTAAAGTTTAAGCAAAGAATCACTGCTTTCACACTTAACGGGATCTTCTGAAACTAAAAAATATCAATCTGTGAACGCAGAAAATGAATCGCTGCTTTCACCCTTAATGGGATCTTCTGAAACTAAAAAATATCAATCTGTGAACGCAGAAAATGAATCGCTGCTTTCACCCTTAATGGGATCTTCTGAAACTAAAAAAATCAATCTGTGAACGCAGCAGTAAATATTTCAAAAAAAGTTGCAACCGAAGGAAAACAGGAAAATGATACTTTGGTTCATGAAGACATTCCCTGGCATAAGAATATATATATACACACACACTATATATACATATATACACACACACACTGATCGCGTCATAATGTCGTAATGCAGACAGCCAGGCATACAGACAGATATTATGAAGGCGCAACGTCATATCTATGTATCTATCTAAAAAGAGAAAGACTAAGAGAAAGAGAAAGAGAAAGAGATCGCTAGATCGCCTAATGCGGTTTGCTCAAAACACTTCCGGGGCCATACGGGTTACATGTTTTCAATACTGACTGCAATATAAACTTTTCATTTTTTTTGTTTTTGTTTTAATACACTTTTCTTTTCTTTTTTTTTCTTTTTTTTCCTTTTTTTTTTTCTTTTTTTTCTTTTTTCCCTTCTTTTTTTCTTTTTTTTTTCTATTTTTTTTTCTTTTTTTCTTTTTTTTTCATTGTCAGAGTGACCGGGTTCTCTCGATTTTGACTTTTTACAGAATGTGGTAAAAGAAAATCCTAAGCAAACTGCATCAGAATAAGTGTTCAAATCATATCACAGTACTATTGTAAAGCACCTATATGAACTGGGAAAGGTGTCTAAACTTAACCAGTGACTACCATATAATCTGATTGCTACTCAACTCGATCAAAGAGTTGTCCTTTGCTCTTTATTAAAGGGTAGACTTACTAATGACCCCTTTCTGGACAGAATAATAGCCATTGATGAAAAGTGGGTACTATACCATAATATCCAAAGAAAACTACAATGGTTATCACCCAATAAAAAAGGGGAACCGTGCCTAAACCAGGAAAAGTTAAGTTCTGTGTTAGGTGGGATATGAAAGGTGTCATCTATTATGAAGTGTTGAACTGAGGCAAGACATTTAATGCTGATAAGTATTGTTACCAACTGGAATCATTATATCAAAATCAACCAGCATTGGCAAATCATAAAGATGTGTTGCTCTTACATGACAAAGCAAGACCACATATACCAAAATACACTGGTAATATTAGGACCACATGACAAAATTCTTACACTTAATATGGAAATTTTACCTCATCCTCCATATTCATCTAACCTTTCTCTGTCAGATTATCATATTTTCAAATCATTGCAACATTTTCTAAATGCACAAACAGTTTACCAATCAAGAAGAGCTAAAAATGGACATTGAATCCTTCTTTGCTTTTTTATGCCAGAGGGATTAACAACTTGCCAGCCAGGTGGGATTATGTTATTAAAAATGAAGGAAAATATTATATTGAGAGAAGATATGTAGCAGTAATTTGATGCTCTTTTCAACGGAGTTGTTATTACTATCAAATCGGCCGCCAAGAAGCTGACCTCTGTGGCCTCATACATAAGTTCACATTCTAAATGGGTTTTGAGTCGCCAATATGTCTGAGATTTCAACATATCAAATAGCCATCTGATTTTTCTCAGGCCTCAAGATAAAGGAAGCGATTCATAAGATAGCCGGCTCTCGGAACAGCCAGGTCAGTTGGAGCATTTAATTCTAAGAGCTAACATGTAGTTACTGCTTTACACAGGCCCTCTGGGTCTCTCTAACTTTCTCTTTCTCTTGGCTTTTCTTAGCCAGGCCAGCAAAATTCATCACATCAACAGAAGTTTTAGTAAATACAATTTTTAGTAAAACCTTTACAAACAAATACAAAACCACATCATCCAAACACATAATTCATCTGTGTTTATTTGTTCTTCATGTATTGTCTTATAACTTCGGTGAAGGTTATATTCAATAAATTAGTAGCATAGTGGCTTGTGTTATTGTGGTTTATATATTTCATTTCCTATGTAATCAAGGAACTATCACATCATCATCATCATAATGAACACTATTACTCACTTACTTGCACACGCAATCTCTGGTCACAGTGTCAGGCATATCAATCTTCTCTCATCTACATTCTACACAACAGTGACCACACCATTAAGCAATCTACAAGTGAGTACTCACACAACAATTGAATAAACAATCCTACCATTTGATCCGCTATAGATATACATCAAAACATCTTTTCTTTTCTTTGTACAAAATGTGACAGGTCTTTGTATCCAACCTAATACATCATGAAACAAATACAAACAAATACATAACTGATGGTTTTTTAAAGCCTGCCAAATGTAGTACCAACCGAAAAATGGAGGTACTTATTTGTGTATTATTAGTGCTTATGTTGGCAATTAATTTTAATATATATAATGATGAAGGGAATGCCTAGTGCAAGTTATATCTAGAATACACTACAATACAAAATAAACTTTAGTATAAATATATCTACCCATGCTAGTATGGAAGATAGACATTAAACGATGACGATGATGATGATGATATGTATATAACCCTTTCATTATCATGAAAATAATTATCATGAAAGACACAGCCTATGATTTTCAAATAATTTGGAAAATAATGAAAAATTTGGAAGGATTTAAAATTGCATCTAACTTTCTCATTATGAAGATGTTTTTTGGAACATAACTTAGCAATGTTGCTTTCATAAAATTATGATGGAAAGTTTTTAGATAAAAATAAATAACTTCAAACTAACAATTTTCTAATGTAGAAACAGAAGTAGCTTCAGGTGGGTTGGTATCAAATGGGTAAATGTAAAAAATTCTAAATTCCAAAATTCTTTGTAAAGAAGCTTGATTTAATGATTTTTCATTGACCTTTGTAATCTTCAAGCTGTGATTTCAAAACAATATTTGGTAGGTTGACAGGTCAACAGGTCAACATGTCAACATCAAGTCTGTGAGTTAGCTCAACTCTACATGACATCTAATGACTTGATCCTCTTTCACAGGTGGTTGGCTGGCTGCCTGGCTGGTTAACTTGGCTGGCTGACTGGTTGGCTGTTGTTGATTGTTTTGAAATGTGATTCCTTGTTAACACTCTGTCTCTTTGCTTCTCATTTGTTAGTCTATTGCAGGGTTGTCAAACTGGGATACAAGTAGCAGATTTTTTTTATTAAGTAAAGCTTTTATTTGTATGATAAAATTACATAAAAGTAATAAAGTATTTAATATTTAGTCAAACATAGAGAAAAAGAAAGTAGCATTGCAAAAGACTATAAATAAGAAGAAAAGAGGGAAAGTGGTTAGGGTTATTATTTAGCAACAAAAGAAAGGAGGGAGTGGGAGAGAGTGACGGACTCTACACCTGGTCAGAGTGGTATTTCAGCAAAATGGAATAGGCATTGCTGTGAATAATAGCCAGCAACAGCCACCCTACCTTACAGACAGGCTGCTGTCATTCTGATTTTACAGAGGTCAGCCAAGGATGCTTGAGGTCTCAATGGCGACCAACACAAAGAGGAAGCAGCCAGACAAGCCCCAGTATTTGCTTAATTTGCAGGTGAGATGGTGTTGCTCCAAAGAAGACTCAATCTGCCTGGAAGTAGACTGGCACTTGATGTTGTCCCAGTTACATTAGACATTTGTATACTAGGGAATGGAGAGGCCTTCAGTGGTCTAGTCAACCTGATTAACTCCAATTCTTGAACCACATCAGGTTGTGCCATCTTGCTGAGGACCTCGTTGATGAGGGTGCGACAGGAGGAGATTAAAGAGATAGGCTGACAGTTCCAGATCTGATGCAGATTGGAGGCCAAGGCCACTAAACTTCATGGTGAGCCAACACTGTCGAAACTAGGAGCAGACTGAGTCTTAAACTGACCTAGGTTTAAGGGGACTCTAACTGCTGAGGGCCAGATGTGTGTTTCCACTGCTCAGCTAAAGTGACATTGATTAATAATAGTTAAATGCTGAGAGCCAGTAGTGTATTTTCACTGCTTAGCTAAGGTGACATGACTAACAGACTGTTGAGGACCAGAGGTGTGTTTTCACTGTACAGCTAAGGTGACACTGACTAACAGACTGCTGACTTTTGAAGACCAGAGGTGTGTTTTCACTGCTCAGCTAAGGTGACACTGACTAACAGACTGCTGAGGACCAGAGATGTGTTTTCACTGTTCAGTTATGGTGACTGACCAACTGATTGTTGATTACTGAGGGCTAGAGGTGTGTTTTCATAACTCAACTAAGGCTACAGTGACTTACAGACTGCTGATGGCTGAGGCAGCACACCAGAACCTGCCTAAATGCTGGTAACTTATCCCCATTTATACAAGAACTAAATAGTCAATGTACAATATAAATTTAAAACCTCTTAACTAACTATACCACAATTTTCAAATTGAGTGAGAAAACTAAAGCAAAATAGCAATAAAGGTTTGTTCTTTGTTTTGTTTTTTTTTATCTCTTAGACAGTTGGAAGGGCAAAGCCTGCAAGATTGATGGGAAGGGAGAGAAAAGATATGCTCAATTCAAAGAACAGGATCGAAATATTTGCATGAAAGTGAACTTTATTAAAAGATCCCAAGACTGAGAGGATCCCTTATTATAATATTCTTAATGAAAGATACTTCCTAAATATTTCAAATAATTTTGAAAATAATCCCAAATATGGAAGGATTTAATAATATAACTAAATTTCATTTCTCATCATTTAGCTGGTGTTTGAAACATAACTTAAAATCATGTTGAAAGGTTTCTAGTTAAATATGAATACTTTAAAACAAGCATTCTTTTATTGTAGAAGCACAGGTAGTTTTTCACAACGCACTATCAGTTTGTTTCCCAGTAGCAAAATAACAAAATTAGAACTTGTCAAGCAGGTATTTGTAGCTTTGATTACTTAGGGAAACTTATCAATGAAAGAATTCCTCCACCATCAAGTGCAGCTGATTTGAAACCATACAAAAGAAAAGCATGGCACTTTTTAAAAAAATGTTATTGTTACACCCTTACTGAAAGAACAAATTGAAGACATATGTAAAAGTCTGGTTTTGGACAAGTCACATGATGTTTCTTTTTGAAAAGCACCTGTGTGTGTACGTGGGTATTCGTGTGTGTGTGTGTGCGTGTGTGTGTGTGTGTGTGTGTGTGTGTGTGTGTGTGTGTGCATGTGCGCGTGAATGCTTGTGAGTGTGTGTACAATAAAACGACAAAATATAATTAAATCCCAGTTTTTAAGGTTAATTCTGTGTGACTTTCTCCATTTAGTATGTTCCCATGTTATTGAAGAGTTACCTTCTAATATTGCCACTCTCTTCTCCCTTTCTCTCTCTCTCTTATCTCTCTCTATTTATATATGTGTCTGTGTGTATGTATGTATGTATGTATGTTTGTTTGCATCTAATGTTGTAGATCAGTTAGTTCTTCTTTTTGGGTAAATACATTCAATGTTCAGAGAGTGGGATTGGCCCCGTGCAACGCCTTTCCTCCCTTAAACAAGCTTCAAGCACAGGCATCGTTTGATATATGACATCTTTTGTAATACATCATATTGCTGACCATAGGCAAGTCCCTAGCAAGACTAAAAAGCCACGTCCGTGATGCTCATGCTTAAGTATCAAGCAATGGTATTTCTTGAAATCAAGTTGCAGCCACTATCATCATATATATATATAACCTATGTTAGCATGGAAAATGGAAGTTAAACAATGATGATGATGATGATGATGATGTATCATTGAAAATGATTCTCTTTTCAGCCACAATGATGATTAACAAAAAATAAATGTGTAAAAAGAATCAGCCATAAAAATAATATTTTCAAATGATATCTAGCTGCAAGAGAATTTAATGCTATGTACTTGCATGTAACTAATTAACTATATTTAACATTTATGAGGCTTGTGTTGATTGAAGTTGAAAACAAATTAATTTGCTGCTTGAAAGAAAAGACAAAGGTGGAATACTATTGTTTCTTAGATGAATTACACAGTTTTACATTGTCTGTGCTTATAATTGTTTATGTTTACAAAATTTAACATCTACAATATAGCTTTCACTGATCAATATAAAATTAGAAAATAGAGATTTAGAGATACACAAACTACAAATATTTGATAGAATACCAACAGTCGATCACTATAAATAATTGTTTCTACTTTTGGCACAAGGCCAGCAATTATTCCAGTGTATTACTGGTACCTTATCCTATCGACTCCATAAGGGTGAAAGGCAAAGTTAACCTCGACAGGATTTGAACTTAGACCGTAAAGGGCCGTAAATCTATACTGACAATCCACTGCCCTTATAAATAACTAGCTGAATAACCCGGCGTTGCCTGGGTTACTGCTGTTCTTATTTAGATTAAACAATAAATATGAAGATATTTTTTTTTTCTCATAATTATTTCAAAATATCTATATTTTATAAAAAAATATCAAGATTGTAATGATAATAGAATTTAGAAATGAAAACCTGTTAACCTTGAAGCACCTTAGGGTATTCATTGTGTAATTTTTTGTTGGTGTCCAAATGAATAAATTGTTGCTGCTTCCAACTCGTGAGCAACTAACATAGAGTTAACCATGGGGGATTGACCCTGAGATTAGTTAATTGAAATAACAAAACTTAGTTTGACTGGAAACTGAAGCCTCTTAAATTCAAATGGAACAGCTGTAGGTATGAGAGGATTTTTTTAGAATAAAGACATTTTTTTTCAATATTGTAAACAAATAAGTATCAACATCCAAATGAAATATATATTAATCTCTATTTTTGTATGCAGTATAAATTAACCATATATAAGCAAATTAACCAAATATAAGCAAATATATTATCTGCTAACTGAATGGTATGAGAATATAAATATAAACAAACCGACACACACACTCACACAAACATACACTTATAAAAAAAACACACACAGACATACATTCATACAAACACATACAGAGTTTCACCCCCCAGTATTTCATTATGTCAGTCGTCACAGAAATGTATGTATACTCACACACACATACACTCATACATATAGTTGTCGGTCATCACATATATGTATATGTATCTGTAGATGTGTGTGTGTGTGTTTAATTCTCTGTGTATCTGATTAAATATTTACATGAAGATGTGTGTGTATGTAACTTACAAGACCTAATGTACCTAACAAACATGCAACACACGCACACTCACAGAGACATTCACACTCAGATACAAAATGTGACATCATGTTATAAAATGTCCGTTTACTTATAGTTGATTATAGTATATTATTTTAGTTAAAATGTTATATTGTTTTAATCCAAATGAAAATAAAAATTACATGTTGTTAATCCAGGGGCCTATTACCTTAAAAAATTTGATTTCATTTGGTTGAGCCGTTTGAGAATGCATAAGGTAAAGACAGATAGACAGAGAGACAAAGGATTTTATATAGAGGGAGATGGTTGATAAAATCAGATAAAGTACCTTTGGAGATGGAAAACAGTCGACAGATAGGTGCCTACAAGGAATGAAACTCCACATCTCTCATATGCCAAGGATTAATCACTGTGCTAAAGGGCTGCTGACCACCAATTCCATAATTTTAGAAGGTTTAGGTCTTGTAACTAGAAATGTAAACAAAGCAGTTGATTTAAGAAACATTGGGAAAATTTGAAATGTGTGCATTCCAATGTGAAAGGATCATAATAATCACCAATCACAATAAATAATTGTCAATAACTATATAAATATTAGTCAACTCTTCACAGGTGACTCTGTATAATTTTGTCCCTGTCCAAGGCTTCCTTGCTTGATTTTCTCAACTAGCCCTTACACGCTTTGTGTGTGTCAGTGTATATGCAAGTGTGTGTGTGTGTAAATTGGGCGCTAAGTTCATATTGTAATCGTTAGCCTTAAGTCGACCCATGCCTTGTGAATAAAATTAGATAAAAGGAAACTGTATGGAAGTTTGTCAAATGGCTTGTACCTGTAATTCAAAAGTTCTGCCAAGTCACACACTGTATCACACTGAATCTCCCTGAGAATTACATTATAGGTAAATTTGTCAATGGACTGCTCGGCCACTTGCATGTTAATTTCACAAGTAGGTCGTTCCATTGATCAAACAACTGGAACACATATCATCAAATGTGACAGAGCTTCATTCCAAATTGAAAACTTATATGTAGGACATGGGCGTGGGTATTTTAAATGCATTATTCATATGTACAGAATTACGTAACTAATATATTTTATTTTACCTTTTATATGCATTATTATATATACTCATCCAGACATGATTTTTATCTCTTTGTGCATGTAAGTTTGAATATAAGGAAATTTGAATTTATCTGCAATAGCCTAATCGAGGCCAAGAGAAAATGTACATGCATGCAGAATTATATATAAATGTGTATGTGTAACCAAATTTTAGAGGTTAAGATACCTAATCAGAGCACTGTGCATAATGTGCGTATATACAAATAGAGTTTCACAGTTTGAATGGGGTGAGTCACAAAAAACTTCCAATCAACTGATACTGTTCTCCCAATTTCAACACAGAAACTCCCTTTAGTGTGTTCAGAGTGTGAGAAGTAGACAAGGGAGATAATTCCTATAGCCAGATCTGATCCAAGACTTTTCAAACAATTTAAGATAATACAGTAGGAGTGGACATTGCCTATAAGCCAACTTATTGAAAACAACAGAGATACTTCAACGTTAATAGATCATGTGGCTTAGTGGTTAGAGAGTTGGATTCGCAATTGTGAGGTTGCGAGTTCAATTCTTGGACCGGCTGATGCGTTATGTCCTTGAGCAAGACTTTATGTCACGTTATTCCTTTTGCCAGGAGTTGTAGCCGGTAGATAATATCAGTAATAGAAAGACCAATGGAAACATTATTTCCTTGGTGTTTTCAAAGTCATCTATATATATAAAACAGAGGATGTCTGTCTGTTTGTCTGTTTCCCTAAAACTCGAGAAGTACCCAACCGTTCTTTTTCAAACTTTACACATGTAACCCATATGGCCCCGGAAGTGTTTTGAGCAAACCGTATTAGGCGATTTAGCGATCTCTTTCTCTTTCTCGTTCTCTTAGTCTTTCTCTTTTTAGATAGATACATAGATATGACGTCGCGCCTTCATAATATCTGTCTGTATGCCTGGCTGTCTGCATTACAACATTATGACGCGATCAGTGTGTGTGTGTGTATATGTATATATAGTGTGTGTGTATATATATATTCTTATGCCAGGGAACGTTTTCACGAACCAAAGTATCGTCTTCCTGTTTTCCTTCGATTGCAACGTTTTTTGAAATATTTACTGCTGCGTTCACAGATTGATTTTTTTAGCTTCAGAAGATCCCATTAAGGGTGAAAGCAGCGATTCTTTGCTTAAACTTTAATATGTTATTTTAATATAGATATTCGTGTACAGATATTTTTGCATACACAAAAACAAAATATAAACAAACAAGGCCAACGATTACATCAGTTAGTCTTAGTGTATGTACTTCATACTGCTTTTAGGTAGAAGAATCCCGTTAAGGGTGAAAGCAGCGATTCATTTTCTGTGTTCACAGATTGATTTTTTTTAGTTTCAGAAGATCCCGTTAAGTGTGAAAGCAGTTATTCTTTGCTTAAACTTTAATCTGTTATTCTAATATATATATATATATATATATAATTATATATTCGTGTACAGATATTTTTTTGCATACACAATAACAAAATATAAACAAACGTATTTATTTCATGAGGCTCAATAAGAATAAATATATATCAAATATATAAGAACCCTAGAGCAAATCCCGAACAACGCCGGGCCATTCTGCTAGTTATATCTAAAATGCAACAAGACTTTGTATTCAACCTATTAGATATCCTCTGATAAGGGTTAAAAAGCTTTTAAAAAAAATCAATTACGGTTATTTTATCAGTCTTTCAATCTACAAAAAATTATGTTTGCATGTCTATACACTTGAAGGGAAGCGAAGTTAGTGGTTCATGTTGGGGTCACTAACTGAAGCAAAGTTAGTGGTTCATGTTGGGGTCAGCAATTGAAGTGAAGTTAGTGGTTCATGTTGGGGTCACTAATTGAAGCAAAGTTAGTGGTTCATGTTGGGGTCACTAACTGAAGCAAAGTTAGTGGTTCATGTTGGGGTCAGCAATTGAAGTGAAGTTAGTGGTTCATGTTGGGGTCAGCAATTGAAGCAAAGTTAGTGGTTCATGTTGGGGTCACTAATTGAAGCAAAGTTAGTGGTTCATGTTGGGGTCAGCAATTGAAGTGAAGTTAGTGGTTCATGTTGGGATCACTAATTGAAGCAAAGTTAGTGGTTCATGTTGGGGTCAGCAATTGAAGTGAAGTTAGTGGTTCATGTTGGTCCAATTTGACAAGATCCACCCCACTCGGCAAGTGAAAGAGGTCTGGGATCTTGCCAATCGATCAGAGTGAGATCACCTCAGTACAGCATATTCACTTTACAAGTTTGGTTAAACTAAGAATGGTCAGATATAGATATAGGAAAAGGGGAAAGAAATTATGTACTGATTATGTGTGCCAAAGGAGATTAAGATGAAAATGCCTGAGGTGATAGTTCTCCATGAATTACAGACATACAGTCTTGTTGTTTAAATATGGAGAGTAGGGAAAAACTCCAATCAACTGAGACTATTTTCATATTAGGGAAATTCATATAATAAGAAGGAAACAAGGGAGAGAAGTCATATAGCCCAAGCTGGTGCAAGTCTTTTGGGACAATTTTAGATTTTAGACAAAGTAATGGAAGTATACTTTGTATAAGCCAAGTTAATGAAAGCAACATAAATGTTTCAATTTTATTAGATCTCCATCATGAAGAATACACACACACACACACACACATGCACACACATACACACACATACACACACATACATACGTGCATGAATGCACACACACACACACACATACATATATATATATATATTTATATGTGTAGCAGCTGTGCTGGGACAGCAAGCAGCAAACAGCCACAGGAAACAAGCACCACCACACTCTGGGAGGGCTCTGTAGAAACAGTAGACAGCTTCTGCTACCTAGGTGACCGAATTAGCAGCGGAGGTGGGTGTTCGGAAAGTACAATAACTAGGGAAAGAACGGGATGGAAGAAGTTCAGGGAGCTACTGCCACTGCTAGCTGCAAAAGGCTTTTCCCTCAAAATGAAAGGCAGACTGTATGTTGCGTGTATACAAACAGTAATGTTACATGGTAGTGAGACCTGGGTGCTATGTGTAGAAGACTTGTGTAGATTAGAAAGAAACGAAGCTTGCATGCTCTGATGGATGTGTAGTAGTAATATACGAACGGCAAAGCATAAACGAATTGAGAGAAAGACTGAGCATAAGAGAAATCAAATGCTCTGCAGCAGAGGAGGTTACGCTGGTATGGACATGTGATTCGTATGAAGGATGACAGCTGCATAAAACGATGCAGAGCACTAGAAGTCGATGGAAGCCATAGAGTGCGGAGACCCAAGAAGACCTGGGATGAGGTGATAAAAGCCAACCTTACCCAATTGTACTTCTCAAGGGCAATGACACACGACCGTGACCTCTGCCGTCACGCAGTAATACAGAAGACCCCCACCCCCACCCCCACCCCACACACGGGTACAAGCCGAAGTTCCACCCCCCTCTCACTGCAAAGTG